>JAVSIQ010000773.1:0-124612 GCA_038502775.1 Hippodamia convergens | reverse complement strand
TTAGACAATTTTTAGGAAAAATAAATTTCTATGTAGACTATATACCAAATCATGCTATAATGCTAGAACCTCTATATAATTTATTAAGAAAAAAACATAGAGTTCAACTGGTCAGAAAAATGTCAGAAAAGTTTTCAGAAAGTAATAGAATATTTATGCGTGGTCCAGCTCTGGCTATATTTGATCCAGAAGCCCCAATCTATATATTAACTGATGCAGTATGGAGGGAGTTGGAGCAGTATTAAAACAACCTCAAGAAAATGAGGTGTTGAAACCAGTATTTTTCTTCTCAAGAAAATTAAATGACTCCAAAAAGCGAAAAAAGCAATATATATTGAATGTTTAGCGATCAAAGAAGCTATATTATATTGGCAATATTATTTAATAGGAAAAAAATTCGTTATATTCACAGATCACAAACCCTTAGAAAATTTTGAATATTAGAAAAGTAAAGATCCAGAACTAATTCACATAATAAAAATATATATCACAATTTGAATTTGACATAGTATATAATCCAGGAACAGAGAATCTAGAAGCAGATTGCTTATCTAGGAATCCTGTTCTAGAACCAAGAAGAGATGTGATGAAAATTCAATAATCAGAACAATTAATTCTTTACAACTGGAGGATATAAAAAATAACCAAAGAAGTTTACAACTAGATGACAAGTGCAATATTAAAAATGATATCATATATAAAACTCTAAATAACAGAGAAAAGGTATGGTTAACAGAAGACTTTGGAAAATCTCTGGTGCAAAAAGTACACAATGAACAGGGACATATTGGAACCAAACAATTAATTCTTATTATATGTCATAAATTCTATTTTAAAACATGTATAAACATATCAAGATGACATGCGTGCTTGTGAAGTTTGTAAAAAAAATAAAACTAGAATTGGTTGTTTCAGAGCACCCTTTGTCTCAATTAGGCCCGGCAAAGGAATCTTTTGAAATAGTTTCATTGGATACAATAGGAGGTTTAAAAGGAAAAAGCACAAAAAAATATATGCATTTAATAGTTGATCATTTCACGAGATTCGCTTTCATAAGCACATCAAAAACTCAAGTTGCTAAGGATTTCATAAATTTAGTTAAAAAAGTAGAACAACATGGGAAAATTAAAACAATACTAACAGACCAATACTCTGGCATAAATTCTACACAATTTAAGAATTATGTTATGATCAAGGAATTAATTTGATATTTACAGCAAGCGACTGTGCATTTTCCAACGGTCTAAATGAAAGAAACAAATCAAACGTTAGTCAATAGAATGAGGTGCAAGATTTTTGAAAATAGAAATAAATCATGGCCAGTAGTAGCAGAGGAATGTATAAATGATTATAATAACACAATCCACAGTTCTACTGGTTACACTCCGAATTACTTATTAACAAAAGAAAGAAAGTTCTATTCTACCTGAATCATTAGAGAAAAACAATGAAAGGAATTGGGAAATTAATAAGAAAATAGCATATGAAAATTCAAAGAAAATACATGAACAAAATAAAAAAATTTATGATGAGAATACAAGAAAAATAGAATATAAAGTAGGAGATTTAGTATATGTTCAGAAACAAGAACAAAATGACCAGAGATAAACTAGATACTATCAGAATAGGACCATTCAAAATCAAGAAAAAAATTTCAGATGTAATTTATGGTATTGCTAGTAGATCCAGAAAGAGCGATAGCTTATATCATGCAAGTAAGTTAGTCCCATACAAGGGGTGAGAGAAACATCCTTGCCAAAAAGGGGGGATGTAAGTTTGAAAACTGCGTCAAACTTATTCTACTTCCGTTGATAAATGTCTATGAGACATATGTCATATGTTCAAAACGAGTAAAGCTGTTATAATTGTGAAATTGTTAATTAGTTGATTGATTCGACAATTGTATTGAATCAGGTATGTGTTTTAATTATAAACCCTTTTGAATATGTACTTCAGAATATATTTCGTTTATTACAGTTTTTTCTGCATCATATCATTGTCTGATTTCCACCTTTAAGATCTCTGATTCGAGACTTACATATATATTAAGATATTGTCTTTACAAATTTACTCTGACGGTGAAACAATATATGTATTGACTAAATTTAAAACCAAAAATTTCCTGAATGAATGTGAGAACAAACTTCTAAACTTATTATTTGCCAAAAAAAAAATGACCGTGATTGATTGATTTTATCAATTTAATATGATGAGGACATGAACTCAGATGTCACATGAATAATATGACCACTTTTCACAAATGGCTTCCTTGACGTCAAAGTCAGAAAACTTTCTGTACATACCAGGAATTTCCAATCGAATGATGAAATCACCAACTCGAAACGATGAAATTGCCAACTCGAAACGATGAAATCACCAATTCGAAGATCCCAAGCAATCCACAATGTCGAAAATCTTCCTCAAGTTGCTTTCCTCCTTTTTCCTCCAGTTTGGAAATACGTTACTTCCGATGTTCCGTTCAAAACGGGACGATCCAAAATCCTCAGAAACTTCTATATTCGCCGATGAGAACCAGAAGATAGGAATATACGTAGACAAGAAGAGGAAAAATAAAAAGGCCCTAAAATACAAATTAAACAGAACAATTAGGGTCTAGTTGATGTGAACGAAAAAACGAACTCACTCAAGTTGTTAGATGGCCTTTCAAATTGAATGCTCCTCGTCGTAGCAGAAGAACGTGTTTAATCCCTCGAGGGTAATATTGCTATTCCAACAATCAAACCAGCAATATTGAAACAATAGACGATGTAACTTATCCCAAAACTTGGATTTTCACAAGAAAATTCAGTAACAACCTCTATTAACACGCAAGCTATTCGAAGAAACAAACGATCTTTTTAAGAAACGCCGTGAATGAATATTTCAGAATAGGTCCGAACACATGTTGGATGTTTGATAAAAATTTAATCAGGCAAATGAAAACATTGAGGAAAACATGGTATATAGGCAACTCATAAAGCACAGTGAAAATTTTGGAGTAGCGAATATTCAAGGGGAAATTTGACACGTTATATTTGGGATCTTGGTTTGCTGGAAACTCATTCCATTTCAACATGGAGAAGACGCTGTTGGTTCAATTTCATAATCAACAAAAAAAATTGGATCCTCTTGAAGTTGAGGTTAATCAGAAACGTTGTGTCCAGGTTGACAGAACGAAATTTTTGGGTGTGCATATTGATGAGCATATGAACTGGAAGTATCACTGTGAGATATTGGTCTCAAAATTACATTCATTATGTTAAAAATTTAAGAACTTGCGCTATATTCTTACCACAGAGCAACTGATTATGATTTATTTCGCGGATGTACAATCTCGTTTGAGATATGGTCTATGCCTGTGGGGTTGGTCTGCGAATGCAGGGGAAGTGTTCCTGGCCCAAAAGCGCATAATAAGAAGTATTGCGGGAGTAAGTACTATGACATCTTGTTCCAGTATTTTCTCAAATATGGTATCCTAACTCTTTATGGCCTGTATATATTTGAGATGTGTGTATATGTTCATATGAATTTGAATAGTTTCATCCAAGTTGATTCTTATCATGAGGTCAATACCACACAGAAAAATAAAGTTGATTTGCATATCCCTTTTGCAAAACATGTATTAGCATATCGATCTGCTAGATCAAAACTGGACTATGGAGCAGTAATATATGCCTCTGCCAGTAAAACAGCTCTCAAGAATCTAAATGTCATACAGAATACTGCCCTCAGGCTGGCAACCGGTGCTCATATCACTAGCCCATGTGAAAGTTTGTGTAGAGAAACAGGCGAACTCCCTTTATCGTTGCGTCGGCAAATGCTGCAGTTATCATACACAGCCAGAATCTCTGCCAACCCCCAAAATCCATGTCAGAACCAGATCATAGACCAGAAGTATAAGCAGGACTACCTGAATAACCCAAACCTCAAACCACCATTGTATCATCGGATGAATCTACTCTTGAATACTCCCCTACCTACCACAATGCTGTACAATGTACCTCATAACCCACCCTGGACAAGTAGAAAACCTTTTTTCACCTAACCCTAAAAAATCTAAAAAAATCTGAAACTCCTAGAGAAGTCATACAACAACACTTCAGAGAAATAATTTCACTAAGCGAAAACAGATCGATAATTTATACAGATGCATCGAAATCAACAGATGGGGTAGGATGCGCTTTCCTTACTTCGACTACGGTAAAAAAGTATAGACTTCCAACTGAATGTAGCATCTTCACCGCTGAACTGGTTGCAATCCAAAAAGCAATTGAACACGCTATCATACATAACATCACACATCCTCTTATATGCTCAGACTCGCTCAGCTCAATAATTGCCATCCAGAATTTCTATTCCAAAAATCCAATTGTGAATACCATATCAGATATAGTTAACTCCAGCGCAGAATCGGACATTACCTTGACATGGATACCCTCCCATTCTGGCATCGAAGGAAATGAAAGGGTTGACGAAGCTGCGAAGGAAGCCATCCTCGAAGGCGACATAACTGAAATTATGACGCACTACGACCTGAATAACAGATTCAAAAAGAAAATCTAACAGAAATGGAAGACTAAATGGCATCAAAGCGGAACAAAACTTTCCGTTATCGACCACACAACGGTGATTACCCCTCCTGTCACTGAACTACGAAAGGTTCTCATAATCCTGAGAAGACTTCGAATAGGCCATGCTCATTTCACACATAACTATCTTCTGAACCGAGAGCCTCCTCCGATGTGCCCCACATGTGACACTCAGATGACAGTTCAGCACCTGATTACAGAATGTAAACAATACCAACCCCAGAGGATCCAATGTATGGTCAGCAACAAACTGGAAGAAGCCCTAAATATTTCTAAACCAGAATGTCTCAACACCTTGAATTATATAAAAGCACTGAACCTTAGGATATAAACTTTTATATTTATGTTAATGATCTTTATTTATTGTATTTACTAAATATGTACCTCACTGTTCCACTGAAACCGCTAATGACCTAGTCGTCGAAGCGGAACTTTATAAATAATAAATAATAATATCGATCTGCTAATTTTGCGGGTCCTCGATTTTACAATATGTTACCGGGTGATATTAGAATTTTACCATTGTCTCGCTCCAAGAAGAAACTCAAAGAACATCATCTGTCAAGATGCTTATATAGTTTAGATGATTTTTTGCAGTAGTTTTGGGGTATTGAGGTTATTGTTTAATTTTTTATTTTTTTCGCTCCCAGTTTGTTAAATTTGACTATTCCTTATACAATAATTGTAAAATTGTCGCTGAGGAAAATGAAGATTATTATTATTATTATTATTATTATTAATACTCACATTGAAAACTACATTCGTGATCAAGATTCCGTCTGGTTCACAGGTGTTCCTTTCGTTTATCTACAGCGAAATATACGAGTGTCGATTTAATTAACTTGCTTAAGTGAAGTGAAAAAATGGATACGAACAAAGATCCCCCTGATCGAGGAGGAGGTTTACTTGATACCGAACTGATATCGAAAGCTTTCAGGGCTGTTCTAACTGACGATATGGACATTGCACCTCCAGAAAACACTACTCTAATGAAAATTCGGTGAGTTCGTTCCAATCTGAAAATAATACTGTGGTTTCGAATCAGTTAACTAACTCCGCTGAAAGTTCATCATCCGTTTCGAAAAAGGAAAATATATAAATACGACTTAACAGATGTCGGCCCATTCATTGTTTACATCGAGAGCACTAATAAAAACATCGGTAACCTTCATGCTATGTCAATTGGTAAAATCATTTATCGAAACGACGTTTCGATTTCAAACAATATTCTGTCAATCGAAAAGAGCGATAAGAACCGGCTTAAGATTACATTTAGGACATTTTCTTCGGCAAATAATTTCCTTTCTTGTGATTTTCTTGCTTCGAACGGTTTGGAGGGGTTCATTCCGGAATTTGTTGTGAGAAGAAAAGGCGTTATCAGATCTATTGATTCAGATATATCTGATGATGAATTGAAACAATTCATTCAACCTGTGATGGGAGAAACTTTTGTACGGCTCGAGGTTAAAACTTAATAAAAAACTTGTTGCCGAAAACGGAACTCACTCGTTTACTCCAACTACAAGCGTCCTTCTGACATTCAAAGGGCAATCTCTCCCTAGTAGAATTTCAATGTTTAATTGCATTAGGGAAGTCCACCCCTTCATTCAAAAAGTCATTCAATGTAAAAAATGCTTAAGATTCGGCCATGTTGAAACTCTTTGTAGGGGTAATGTTCACTGTCCCAAATGCGGTGACAATCACCCATTAATTGATTGCAAAGCAAATAAACCTACCTGTCTTCATTGTAAAGGTGAACATGCAGCTAATGACTTCAAATCTTGTCCAATATTCACCAAACAGAGAAAAATAAAGGAAAAAATGGCTGTAGAGAACATTTGATATCGCGATGCTAGAAATATAATGAACAACAGCCTCTCCAAGGTCATCAATTTTCAATCTAATAGAAGGGGTTCGGTCAATATGTCTCCGATAAAATCTGTATCAAATTTTCCACCTCTGAAAAATACGAAAGAAAAATGAACGATAGATCTATCTCTAATCGCCTTCTGAAAAAGAGGCGAAGAAATCGTCAAGCCCATCCGGTCACAGGGCAACGGTGTATATCTGAATAAATCTAGCAAGGAAAATCCACACGAAACAATGGATACAGCAATATTGAATTCTCTCCCTGGAATAATAAACGAAATAGTTCTATCATTAATTAAAGAGTTTAGTGGTTCACCCACAAATTTAACCGAAAGTTCCTGCAGAACCTTTATTGAATCAAAACTAAAAGAACTTCTCCATGGATAATAACGATATCAAGATACTACAGTGGAATTGTCGTTCAATTCTCTCGAATAAGGTAGTTTCGAGCTTTACATCTGTGAAAACAACATCGATATTTGCCTACTTTCTGAAACTTGGCTTAACAAACATCATAATTTCAACATCTCTGGTTAAACATATTTCGAAATGATAGAATAGATCGCAAAGGTGGTGACGTGGCTATTGTACTTAAGAAAACTATAGCTTTCAGATCTATTATCATCCCACCCATTGAAGGTGCTGAGTTGGTCGCGATCTCAATCGAATCGAAGGATCATTCAAAAATAACTTTCATCTCAGTATATATTCCACTTAATTTCAAAATGAAAGAAGCAGAATGGAATAAATTTTTTGATTGTATTCCCCAAAATACCATAATTGGTGGTGACTTCAACCTCCACCATTCAGCTTCTGGTTCTACCTCTAACAGTTATCATGGCGATGAATTGATGAAATCTCTAACTCAAAACAGTTTTTTCCTGCTAAATGACGGATCCCCAACAAGAATACAGCCACCTAACCAACCTAAATCAGCAGTCGACATAACTTTTGCCTCAAGGTCATTGATTCCTCTCACACATTGGTTCATAGAAAACCGAACCCTAGGTTCAGACCATTTTGTCATTCGATATGACTTGCAATCAAATGTTTTGAGAACACCTTCCAGAAAACCTTCGGAAAATATAACACCAATAAATGCGATTGGGTAAGGTTTTACTCCCTTATGCAGGATTTTCCTGATGAAGTTTCTGCCTCGGTCGTTAACTATGATACTTTTAAGGAAAAATTAACAACAGCATGCGAAGTTTCTTGCCCTAAGTTTGAATAAAAAAAAAATTTGAAATTCAATAAAAGCTGGTGGAACGATTCATGCGCTGAAGCTATAAAAGCTAAACAAATATCTTACAGCCGATATGTTAGATCCTCCTCCCTAGAAAATTTTGTTGATTTCAAGGAAAAAGAGGTGATTGCTAAGCGCATTATAAAAGAGAGTAAAAGAAAATGTTGGAAGCAATTCTGCAGCTCCCTTAACAGAAATACTCCTACTAGTCAAGTCTGGAAAAATGTTAAGAAACTCCAAAATAATCCTTCCCCGAGCTCTGTGATAGACGGTGATTGGACTCGAGAATTTTTCTCCAAGCTTACACCCGATAGTACCTTTGAACCCCTAATGAACCTTCCTTCATACGAAACAAATGATCCTCTTTGCAAACCTTTTACTATCGGTGAATTGAACAGAGCTCTTAAACACAATTCCAACTCAGCTCCAGGAGTTGACAATTTTCAATATAGTATGCTATTTAATCTTCCATTAAAGGCTAAAATGATCCTTCTTAAGATCTTCAATAACATTCTGCAAACTGGTATCTTTCCTGGGGATTGGAAAAGATACGTTGTTGTATCAATCCTTAAGCTCAATAAAAACCCAAAAGAAGCATCTTCTTACCGACCTATTTCTTTGAGCTCGTGTGTAGCAAAAACTTTTGAAAGAATGTTAAATCTTCGACTGATCTGGTGGATGAAGTCTCAAAATAAATTCCCTAACACACAGTCCGGTTTCCGCAAGGGTCACTGTACAAACGATAGTCTGAGCCATCTTATAATCGACATTCACAACGCGTTCACAGACAGGGCTATTCTTATAGGACTTTTTCTCGACATAGCTGGCGCCTTTGACAATGTAGTCATCAAGGTTCTCGTAGATGAGATGCACCGAATCGGCTTAAGTATTAGATTTACAGCATTAGTCTATAATCTATTGATAAACCGTAGATTGTTTTTGAAAATAGACGAGATTTTTAAAGGTGCGAGATATAAAAGTAGCGGCTTGCCTCAGGGGGGGTATTCTTTCACCCTTACTTTATATCATTTACTATCACCGCCTGGAAAAACTATTAAATAAATACAATATCAAGGTTTTGCAATATGCTGATGATCTGCTCCTTTATCTAATAACTTCCGATTTCGAAACGGGTATAAGGGATCTTAGTGAATGTCTGAAAGAATTTTTTCTTTTCTTGTCCTCTCACGGACACGAACTTTCACCTAATAAATCGGTCATTTGCTCATTTACTAACAAGAGAATCTCACTTCCTTCAGTAGTAAATATTAGAGAGTTTTCTTTTCAACATAAGAATGCGGTTCGATTTTTAGGCGTCGAATTAGATAGGAAGCTAACCTGGAGAAATCATATTTCGTTGTTGAAAAAGAAAGCCGAAAAACGAATCCAACGTCTTAGATATACGTGCTACAATCACTGGGGTGCCGACCAAGTTATTGCTCTGATGTTTTATAAAAACTTCATAAGATCATCACTCGACTATGGATGCATTTTTTACGATAACGCTTCAACCCAAACTCTTAACTGTTTGATATTGTTCAAAGAAAATCTATCAAGATTTGCATGGATCTTTTGTCTAGTTCCCCCAATGAGGGTGTTTTGTCTGAAGCAGGAGAAGTCCCCTTGACAGTTCGTAGAGAAATGTTATGCTCTAATTTCGTACAAGAGGATGTCTATAACTAGTCCCATTATCGACCAAATTCACGATCTTTATATCAAAATCTCTAACACATAGATATTGGATTTTCAAGAAGAATCTTCTACTTGTTAAGTGTTACGGGTCTCTACTTGCCAAAAGAAACCTCATTTCTGTGAATGACAAACTCCCTATTTTCACAATGGATTATTCCAACCTATTTCTGAACGTCAAACTCCATATACCCACTTATGTCGACCACATAGAAAAATACGAATTCTTTAGATTTGTTGAGAATCGTTTCTCAAATTTTTACCAGCTATTTACGGATGCATCTAAGTTTGCAGGAAAGCCGGTAGGAGTTGCCGTATTAGACCCTTCAGCGTAAATCTGCTTGAAAAAATCGTTGAGCCACGAATCTTCCGTTTTTTATGGCGAGCTTTATGCTATCCTACTGTCCTTGAAGTACATAATGAATGATTTGTCAAATTCACAATTCAAAAAGTTCCTAATCATCTCAGATAGTCAAAGTGCCCTATTATCAATAAAAAATTACACGCTAGACTATCATTTCACGCATATTCACAAAGACATTTTCGACATCCTTAGGTCTTTGTTTGATAAACAGATTGACATCCAGTTCATGTGGTGCAAGGCTCACTCCGGTATACCCAACAACGAAGAAGTAGACAAAGCTGCCAAAGAAGCATGTCAATTGCCAAGTTTTGAAGAAAACATTGTTCACTCCGATATTATCGGTATATATAGGCAAAACCTTATCTCGAAATGGTTTATTGATTACCAAGGAAATTCAAACTCCAAATTTTATAAAAATATCCAACCTGTCCCCCTAATGAAACTTTGGTTTAATAGCGTACCAGGTAGAAGAGATTTCATCCGGGTTATATCTAGTCTTCGGAGTGGACATGAGTTATGCCCTTTCTACCTCCATAGAATAGGTGCTAGAGAAAACCCTCTCTGTGATTGTGGAGAAGTCGGTAACGCAGAACATCTGCTCTTCTTTTGCGAGTCCTTTCGTTCCCAGTGGGAAAACCTTTTGTTCAAATTGAGCAGAATTATTGACTGCTTTCAACCATTCGGTTTGAATTTTCTTCTTTCTATGAGAAGAACTGATGTTTATGAACTCATATACGAGCATGCTATTACTTGTGGATTCAAGTTTTAATTTTGCACAATTGTTGGTTCCCCGTGTTCCAATCCTCTTGTGGTTCATTCCTGCCCAACCATGGCTCATATGTGAAGTGATGTCTACCAAGAAAAAATCGCCATGATGAGCCCCTTGGGGTATATGTGTCCGAGTCTCAATCCTTTCGATCAGTTTATAAGAACGTATATGTGCATATTCTCCATGAAAAATAATAATAGTAAAATATGGTAAGAAAACAGAAATGTTAAAATACACAAGGGAATAAATGAACAAGATTGATCGCGTGTAGATATGCTGGCCAATGACACTCTGTCGAAGCCATTACAGGGTCTTACCCTAGGAATTCACACACACATTGAAAACTTTAAACCAATTGTTGCACTCGCATTACAGATTATAATTCAACCGGTCTGAACTATATGAAAATATTTTTTCGATAACAGAGATTTCCGGAAATTTCTCTTGACCACTAATTGTTTTCCAGTGAAAAAACACATTCGGAATGAGATTCAAAATTGAAGACAAAATCGTTTTTCCTGAATATCTCGAAAAATATTTATTTTGGGATAAAAGTTAGGTTTACAATTAAAAAAAAAAAGATTTTTCGATTTTTAAAATGAGAATGTTTAAAGAAAAAACCTCGAAGTTGTCTGTAGATCAACAAGTTCAATTTTGAGATTTTTTTCGTATTTCCTCATTCAAATAGAATTTTCTCGAGAAAATTCGAACTTTTGGAATCAAAGACACTCAGAATTCAATAGAGAACATATTCATGCAATGAAAAATGGGTCTTTGAAAAACGAATGTTGATGTCACTTCCGGAAAAACCGAAAGTCCTAGAACCTTCAACAAATTTACGAGAAGTCGTCTTCTTACTTGGAGCTCACCTTCAGAATTTAAATCCTGAATCTTGTGTCTTTCCTAAAAATATTCTATAGAGCCATATTCTTGAATAACCTTGTATAAAAGAGACATATAACTAAGAGTTTTTGTATTAATGAAATATGTTTTTTCACCTACACGTACCTAATACACTATCCCGTACAAAATGCCCCATTTTATGGAACAAAACGAGAAAAGGCCATTCTTTTGAAAAATACATGAAAAAATTACATACAAATTTTCATTTGGTTATTTAGTTGGCTAAAGTCTTAAGAAAATATATTTATCTAGCTAAATTCAAAATGGCTATGTTGGGTTATTTTGTCTTATACAAAAATCAGGATCTTAGAGTTTGTTAAAAATTGAGCCCCTCAGACGTCATCCTAAACTACGCCTATGATCCGAACGCACAGAAACGTCAACTCGATCTCTGCAACTCGATGAACAGCTGATTGATATCAGAACTGACCTACCTCTATGGACTAACCTAGTGACAGATCGACTCATGCTCGTAATTAATTGTATCAATTAATCAATCAATAATCCCTTTCTGTATCGACATTCTCTGAAGATCAGACCTCTCTTGTGAAATTTAGAATTCTCAAAAGTCACCTCGCAAATTAATTGTACATCTCGTTCATTTTTGGAAGTAATCATTTAGGTAAGTGAACATTTCTCAAAGTCATCTCTCATTAATGCATATTTAATGTTATTTTCCTGTTTTTTATAAAGTTTGAAAATGTGTCCACGTTTTAGATCATAAAATCTATAAAAATACTGGTAATCCTCTATCATTTTACTCTCAGAAAATCTCTATTGCATTTAACTAATGGAATTGACTCCTCTAAGATACATATTTTGGTATATTTTGCTGTTCTCATGATTTTTCAGATTTCTCTAGACTTTTCACATTGGAAATACTAGTTGAATGCTTCCAAAAATGAACATTATTTGTGGTAATGAGTTTTGATTCATTATATTCTCATGTGCACCTCATTATCTCAGTGTAGTCATCTCATTTCTCAATCATGCACTTCTCATTAAATTTGCTAATTATTTTCTCGAGTTTCAGATGAATGAACGATCTCAAGCATAAGGGTGAATCATGGAATCAGTCTTCTCTCTCAATAAACTCAACTCAACTTCTCTGAAATATTTGAACGATCAAATAATTCACACATTGAACCTGATTGACAGTCTCAATCCCTGCTTCACCTTGAGCAGTCTCCTCAAGTACTGCCCATATGATTAGATTGGTATGAACTCCTCAGTATATTTAAGAAATTCTCAAGTTCATTCATCGGAAACATTTAGCAAGTGGCAACTCAAGCCTTCAGCTCCAAACAAATCAAAGGGTTGGTGATTTACACTCATACAATGTACTCTCATATTGTCTTTCTCATAATTATCAATTGTAACCCTTATTTTTCTGATGAACACTAACCCTGCTTGCTAAAAGTAGTTTGTCACTGTAAATTTTGTCTCAATTGATTAATTAGCCTTCTCGTTACAGAACTACGTTATAGATCATAATTATTGATTTCTCAACTTTGATATTCTCATATTGTAATGCTCTCAATGAAGACCAGACTTAGACTATTAAGTTTTCAATACATGTACTCCTCTAAGGCCTAATCTCACTTTATTACAACTCAGACTACTCTAACAATTCACTATTGAACCTTTTGTTTTTCTGATGAGATAAAGAGGCTCTCGCAATAAATTTCAGTTGCATCATCACTGTAAACTCTGTGTTTAATTTTGAATTAATGGAACTCTCTCAAAGTCTAAGTCTGACTTCATCTGACCTCTCATTTTGAACTTCTCTAGATTACCTCTGTTTTTAGTTGAATAAAATCACTCTGAGTTTATAGATGACTTTAATATTGTATTTTTCACTGTATTAACTTCATGCGGGTGACTTATTCATTTTATGATTGTGAATGATGTCAATAAATGTTTTTCTCTATTTCAGTATCGTAATGAGTTCATTACAGTACTAAAAGTAGTGCTGTAATGAAACTCATTACAGCATTGTTTTCAGTTATATTTTTCGTTTTTTAGTTGTCAGTACTGACCCCCGATCGAATCAAGTTTCGAATCAAATCAATTCAAATTCCGTAATCTGTCAAATTTCGTACGTCACACCAACTGCCAAGATGAAATATAAAAGTCACTTACCTGAATTTTTTATTTGAATTTCGAGAGTATTTTACAAAACTTGACTGAAATACAGAAAATATCGTCTAATACTCGTTGCAGAAGGCAATTCCAACACTCATGCTATCGAAAACTCGCTCCTTCGTCGCTCATTTTCGAACTTCGCATTCGTGTTGGAATAGGAGCTCATTCTGCAACTTGTTTTAGAATATACTATTACAATACCATCTCTAACTCAATTATCTGGATACAGTCCTAAACTTTATTTTCCAAAATCAGAACAACCCCGATTTTGTACAGAGTTAGATACCCCATATTACCCCCGCTTCGTTGTACCAATGTAGACTTTACCGCAGTCATAAGGTATCCTGTAAATACCGGTTGAGAGAGTGGGTCGACTTTGTCTCTGGTAGTTCTGATCATTTGGCCAAGTTTTTGAGTTGGCTTGTAGACAGTCTCTATATTGTGCCTTTTTAGTATTCTACCAATTCTATCGGTGACCTTGGGGATATATGGTAAGATAGCTCTTCCATTGGGGGTGAGTTGTGATGTGTTATCATCACGTGTGGAAATTTTTGGTCTTATTGCCCTCTGAATTTCCTTAGCATTATATCCGTTAGCGACGAATCAATGCTGTAGATGTTCCTCCAGAAACTCCGGCTCGCACTACCGTCGGGCTCTGTCTACGAGTGTTTTTATAACTCCTCGTTTCTGTTGAGGATGATGATTGGACTGCTTGTGTAAAAACCTGTCAGTGTGGGTTGGTTTTCTATAAACCTTGTGTCCTAGCTTCCCATTAGGCTTTCTAGTAACCAACCATTGCTGTGGATTTGAGAAAATTGGTGTCGAAGATGGTACGGAGCTCATGGATAATGGAGCTAAATGGAGGCAAGTCGTCTCGTCAGCCATCAGGGCTATAGCGCTATGGAGTGTGTGTGACAACATTGCTGCAGATTTGAGAAAATTGGATGTCGAAGATGGTACGGAGCTCATGATAATTGAGCTAAATCGAGGTAAGTCGTCTCGTCAGCCATCAGGGGCTATAGCACTACGGAGTGAGTGTGACTTGCATAGGCTAGATACAAAACTAAGAAATGGGAACCAAGTACATAGTAGAGTGACGAAAAACTCTGGAAAAAATTTTCATGACTTAAGTTTATAGAAGAAATAAAGGGTGACAGTTGACGAGATTGTCGCATAACTGTTCGACACATGATTCGTAAAATGTAGGCAAATTCATCATTATATGAATGAGTAGAGGAAGTTGAATTGCTAGATGTAAAATGGTAAGAAATGGGTCATGTAACAGTCGGTGACTCGACTCATAGGTGTCTTATAGATCAAACATTTTGTGGTAAGTCATCTGACGTTGATCTTGAATAGTACAGTATAAGAAAAATGGGGTTCAGAAGACTGATTCGATAAATAGCATTCAAGCAAAACTCATATTGTATCTCACACTGTCAGGTTCGTGAAATATCAGTCAAAGTGGGACAAACTGTGAGGATGAAAATTGGACATGCTGTAGATAGATAAGTCGGAGCTGCTCCTAATTGCTACTCGAATCGCAAATCAGTATCGATCGACTGAGAACTAACTTCACTGCAAATTATTAGAAACAGTCAATGGTGTTTTAAGCCATTGCATGGAGATAGTTGTGATAATGGAATGCATTGGACTAGTATGGATTCTGCACAAAATCTAATTGTTTGCATCGCTATGTGAAGATTTGAAATGAGACATGATTGCCTGAAATGAAAAAGCTTGATGTGTGAATCTAGACTGTCATGATTAGTGCGCAAAATACGGAAATGAAAACTGATGAAGGAAACGAAAGAGAACAAGTGACATAACTTCAATATGCACAAGCGTGATGATTTTGAAGCACATTCGTGAAATTACTCTTGAGGAACACGAAACTGCACCAACCACATCTGGAATAGTTACAAACAATTCAGAAAATAATGTTCAGGAAAAGCTCGAATTGGTTTCATCGACGCATATTATCCCAAAATCCACTTCACGTGAAATATTCAAAGTGGTACAAGCTGTGACGGATGCGGAAAATGAGTTGCAAAGAATACCGAGTTCAATTCCACCTCCCACATATTATCGAACACCTCCTACATATTCTGCAGTGATGAGAATGGGTCCCAATCCTAGAGATCATAAAAAGCTTGTAGATATGGATTCTTCCAAAATATTCGCCA
Source organism: Hippodamia convergens (assembly GCA_038502775.1). Taxonomy (NCBI): domain Eukaryota; kingdom Metazoa; phylum Arthropoda; class Insecta; order Coleoptera; family Coccinellidae; genus Hippodamia; species Hippodamia convergens. The sequence goes on along the minus strand of JAVSIQ010000773.1, from coordinate 108,855 downwards.
GAGTGCCACCACCATCTTATGCCGAGGTTGAGGGCATTTGGTCAGATTTGCCTAGACAAAATTCATGTAAGACATCATCAATTCAAAGTGAATAGTAATAATTTACGCATACAAAATATCCTACTTCTTGAAGAATGACTTTAAAAATCGAAATAGTTTTGAATTTCAAAATAAAAATGCCTTGTAATCTTAGGTAACCGTACACTTGACCAAATTGGATAGTGTTCTAGTTTTGTTTTCTATTATTTTCACAGAAATAAGGAAGTTATTGAGAATAATGAATTAAATTAGAAAAGTGCCTCAAAATCACGATTATCTCATGAAAAATCTCTTGAAGATACAAGTTACATCATAATAAACACGAAGTTGTTTGAATTCCTTATTTTTTCAATGATTTGTTGCACACTCCCTGTCCCATTCTAATTCTGTTAAGGTTACATACATCACTGTATGCGGGGCAGATTGAAACCATTTAGTTTGGCTGTTGGATCCTGGATGAGGTAGGAGTTTCTGATCTCTTTGTTTTCCCATTCAGCGATCCAGTGCTGTTTGCTTGTGAAATTCGTTAATTGACTTGCCGTTTTTATTGGTGGTTGTCTGGATTTCAATCTCTGTCTATTCCTTATTAATTCTTCAATATCAGAATCTATTGGTAATGTTGGATTGTTTTGACATTTTGCAACTTGCGCTTTTGATGCTGTCATTCTTCTGGTGTTTGGGGGAGCGATATTGCACAGAACTGGGAGCCACGTATTTGGTGTATGTTCAATGGTACCCGATATTTGCCGCATTGTGTGGTTGAGCTGTATGTCTATGATTGAGGTATGATGACTATTTAACCATACTGGTACGCAGTATTCTGCAGTGGAATAAACTAAAGAAAGCGCACTAGTTCTAAGAAATTCGGCTGTTGCGCCCCAAGATGAGTTGACCAGTTTTTGTATAATATTGTTTCTGGTTATAATTTAAGATGCTAATTTTTGCAAGTGCGGTTTAAAAATCAAAGTTCTATCGAGTGTTACTCCTAAATATTCTGGATATCGATTGTGTTTGAGTCTGACGCCTTCAAATTGGACATTTAGTTTTAGATATGCATGTCTGTTGTTGAGGTGTGAAACGTTGATACTTGAGTTTTATTTGGATTCGGTTTGAGGCCTCATTCAACCCTTCAAGGTCATGACTAAGCACATACTGCCATTCGGAAAGATGAATTTTGTGTTGCCAAAGCGATATCATCTGCATATCTGAATTTTCGGGATATCATTGTAGGGATGTCATGTGTATAGATATTGAACAACAAAGAAAATAACACTGATCCTTGCGGAAGTCCATTATGTGAACTATTGAATTTACTCTATTTGTTATTCAACATCACCTGGAAGAGTCTGTCATTAAGTAGTTCATTCATCAGTTTTAGAAATGTCTTGCATGGTACTAGTGAAAAAAGTTTGATGAGTAATCCCTCTTTCTTTACGGTATCATAAGCACAAGTTAAATCAACGAAAGCCGCTGCTGCTTTATGTTTTTTCCGGAATCCCCCTTTCGATAAATGTTGTTAAAGATAGGACCTGATCACAACAGTTCCTCCCAGGCATAAAACCAGCCTGGTCTATTGGCATGTTTTCTTGGGCTAGTTGAAGAAGTCGGTTGTATCTAATTCTTTCCAGAATCTTGTAGCATACACTCCTTACCAGGTTTGAAGATAGCTATAATTTTACAATTCTTGAAAAAATTTGTACGCTTATCAAATATGTCCTTATAGAACTCAAGAAGTCATGCCCGAACTTTTGGACCAGTTCTCTTCATGAACTCTGGAAATTTCTTTCATATTCTTCAGTTATTTTACGTCTTGATATTTCTTTAATTCGTTTGCCAGACGATCATTTCTTGCATTATTCGTGTCATGGATCGACTTTACCTTCCATAATTTTTACAGTGTTTATTTATTTATTTATTTAATGCCATAAACGGGTAAAATACCCTTTCAAACAATTACAACAAAGAGAAATACAAATAAGAGTGTGTTAACAATGAAAAAACAGTAATTTCTACACGAGTAAACTTCGAGATGAAGCATTACATGATGATATAAGGAATTAATTAAATCTAAGCAAAGTTAAGGGCTGAACAAACAAAAAGAAAAAGAAGGAGAAAAGTGTCCCAAACTCAAAAACGAAGTTTACGCCACGATCGCCCGACATACCTCCTTCCTCAACCACGACAACGAGCGATCAAAAAAATCGATCCCTGACACAGATGCAACGTTCACGTGACTGCTTATCCTTGGAACAGGAGAGTTTTTAGAGTAGTTGTACTTATAATTTTCGACATGGAGGAGAGTTCTTCCCCTGGGTCGTCATTTACCCACACACAGTTTCCTAAATTATAATCACCGGTCATGACCACATAGTCTGCCATGACTGATTCTAATACATGTTCGAAGTTGGAACAGTGGCTCTCAAAATACACAACACCGAGAAGAAGAGGCATGTATACTGCACCGAACAAAGCACTTTTAGTACCACGGACTAAGACAAATAAATCCTCTACATTCTCATTCGGAGTCACAACAATTTCAGATTTGGGACACTTTTTAACAGCTATTAGAACACAACCTCCTATTTTCTTAGAACTTGATATACTCGAACGATCACAACGATAAACATTATAACCATTATGGATCTGTAGTTCGGAATTCTCAAAAGACTGATCAAGCCACGTCTCAGTTAGAATAATAACATCGTATGAAGAAATGCTAACATTTTTATAGAACTCGTGCAACTTATATTTATCCCCTAATACTACGAACATTCTGATAATGAACCATAACCTCACTCTGTTCCCTCCCTGCAGCACCATATTCTGTACATTGTCTTTTGAAGCCTTGACAATTTTGGGAACTCCGTTAATATATTTAATAGTGAGATTTTCTCCATTTGAATTTCGGTGGTTTGATTCCTCACGTAAATCTTTCAGGTGCTGAATCTGCATGGGAGTGAGATCCGAGTGAAGTTTCACATTCTTATTAGAAATTTTGTTCCTATTTTTTAAAATCTTAGTTGCTAACTCGGAAGTTTTCCATCGTGATTTTCAGGGAGGCACCAGAAGTATTCTTCCCGCCAACTCTTGAAGCCTTAATGGCATTGAGGTTTGGATCAATTTCAGATAGCATATGATTGACAGGTATCAAAACGTTCGCAACATCTTTTTCTATGGGCAGGTTATATACCATAATGTTCCTGGATCTCCTCTTACGCTCTTCAATTTCAATTAAAAGCTCATTGGTTGAAGTTTGGCTATTTAGGCCACCGTGAGGGGTCACCTGTCCAATCTGTGCCCTAATCAACGATAGACCACTATCAAGGGAAGAAAGCTGAACAGTGCAAGCCTCCACCTGACGAGCTTGTTCCATGAGAATTCGATCATGTTCCGCGATCTTGGCGCTACAACTGGCGACCTGAATCGAGAGCTTATGCTGGCTAGCCTTAATGGATTCAATATCGTCCCTCATACAAGAGATATTCGAGGACAGATTTTCAAGCTTTGCCATGAGAAGGTGAAACTCTCTCATAGTTACGGTGACGCACCATCCTGAGCTCGTTGAGCCGGAACTGGCTGGGAAACTGAGCAGGTTGGATTGGATTTCTTATTCCTTCTTGATGTAGTGCAATAATGGCACGACCATTTTTTATTAAGTTCATGCAGCGCCTGGAGATCAGTGCTTGTTATATTTGCACATACAAGATGGAAGATATGACCGCAAGAATGGCATAGAATATTCTCTTCATTTTTTGAGATGGTTTTGGAGCAACTGTGACAAGGCATTCTTCAAATGGGACGTACAGGAACAATGTGGAGAAAGAAAGTCTGCAGGTGTATGACCAGCTTAAGCAATCAGATCTAAACACACGAGCATACAGATCATATGCTAACAACAGATATCGAATTGTGATTGTGAAAAAATCAATTCATCAACAGGAAAGAGAAGGATCACAGAAAACCAGGACACCTCACGAGAGCAATCAAGTGTAAATCAAATCCAACGCAGGTCGAGACGTAGAATTCACGTTTCTTTCAAAATTAAATTCGTTGTTTCCGTTACCAAATAGCTGAATGTCTGAGGAGCACTTAACAAGCGTCACATACACTAATGACTGATTTCAATTGCATTCTCCAAAATCCGACACTGGACGGCAGTGTAGTCTATGGCTTCCTTTATACCATTCATGAAAAAATGTTGACGGTGTGTTTAAAGTTGTGAATAGCACTGTCAGCAGATGTTCACGGAATGAATGATCGTAAAATTCACGTTGAATCGATATAATGCTCCCGTTTTTGTTGAAAAACTTCGATTAAGCTGCGGAAATCAGTCACTCCGGGAAAACATTCACATACCACTATAATCTCTCGAGGTAGAGTTCAATCTCGATCAATTTTACAAAAAATTTAAACTGGAAATTCGGGAAATTCAAGGAAAACTATGTGGAGCACCGAAAACACGTCCAATCGATAAATAAACTGATAACACACTTGCCAACCAAATGGCAGTGTCCCCAAGCTAATTTTTCGTTAAGCTGCACCGATGCAAATGACAAGATTTCTGAGTGGAACTTAGTCAAAGTGGAACATAGCAGAAAAGAACTTTTATGGGGTGAACATTGCAAACGGGCTAACATTGGGCACGCCTGAGGTACACACCGACTCAGCCGTTCCTATATAGGAACAAAAAATATACGCTGGGAGTATCACAATTCCTAACAAGCTTCCCAATTAGTAACGAATGACCAATCTTATCGAAAGCTTTACTTAAGTCCGTGTAAACCGAAATAACTTGAAAACCGGCGTCCAAAGTCTGCGCAATATACTCAACGTAAAGAAAAAGATTAGTTTCAGTAGAGCGACCCGGATAAGGGTCGCGGGGGATTATCTATGATATAATTTCATTCAACAATAACCTTTACACAATTTCGTCTAAGATCTTACCAAAAATTGACAATTTGCTGATTGGCCTATAGTTGTTCACCTGGCTTTTTTACCACTTTTATATATCGGCACTACGTGAATGTATTTCCAGGAAGCTGAGTAGTTGGAAGAGAGGGATAAAGAGTGGAGGAACCAGACTTTTTAAATAAGAGTTGGTGAATATGGGTGGTATCCCGTCAGGTCCCGCATATTTGTGTTATCTTGCATTGGAGCATATTATGTGGGGACTCACAAACGTGCTTTTAAAGAACTTTGCAAACATATTGCACACCTTCTCAGGACCGTCCGCCACAGAGTGATCAAGAAACATTCGTTTCGGAATGAAAGTTTCAGACTTTCTTTTTTCAGAAATGAATTTCCAAAAACTTGAATTTTCACCCACGGTAATTTCCGACTCGATGCGCTTTCCATAAGAGAGCTATATCTCTTTATCAGCTTTTTTGACCTTTTTCTCATATATGAATAGTTGACATAATCACTCATTGTATTATATATTTTGAATTTTTTTGAAGTGAAGTTTTGATTTTATACATTTAATCGTTTCCTTAGTGAATTAAGATCGGTATTCATTATCAATTTTGACCTTGGGCATATAATTTTGTATCAAATGATTGATTCCATCGTAAAAATCTGTAACAGCATCATCTACATTCAACCCGTTGAACAACCCGTCCCAGTTCACATCATATAGTTCATGTAAATCGATGCAGAGTCCGCCCTATTGAAATTGAGAATCCGCTTTTCGCAACCGCGTGTAGTAGGACTGACTTCTCAGATTGATGGCCAACCTCTAGGTTAGGGTGATTGAGATAGTAATATATAGTAATAGTAGTGATAGTAATTTTTATTGTAGATAATATAAGTACACACAATTGGATTGCGTTCAGTTTCCTGATTTTACACACAACCCAAAAAACAATTTATGAAATATTCTATGCAATATCTAAATCGAATCAGTCACATAGTCAAATCATGAATAATTTCTTTTAATTTCAATCTAAAACATCCTTCGGACAGTGATATCCAAGTGAAAACCTGATTTAAGAAGTGTGGAGCAGTGTACGGAAAAAAAAACCCTGAATTTCGAGGTCCTGTGCTGCACAATGGCGAAACTGTCTCTCCTCAACTCCACCCCTCTCACCTCTGATCTTCTCACAATATGTGTTCTCAAAAACATAGGTGCATTATTCCTTATTAATTTATATAAAAATAACATATAGGAATATATAATTCTCTCATGTATTTGTAGAATGTTAAGTCTAATATAATGTTGTGTCATGTGTTCCCTATATTGAATACAATGTGAATATCTCGAACATATATTTTTTAATTTATGTAATCGGTACCTATTTTCACCAGTTAAATGAAAATAGTACACTGGTGAGCAATATGCAATTATGGGCAATATTAAACTATTAATCAACTTAGGCTTAACTTCAGATTGCAAAATGTATTTATGTGGATAGATGTGCCTAAGCTTGAAAAATACATGTTGGCAAATCATACTGATATGTTCGTTGAATTCTAAGTTTTCATCGAAAACTACTCCTCAACTTCTAGCTTTTTTTTCGATCCTGATTAGTTCACCATTTAGATAAAGGCTTGGTTGAACCAACTTCGCTCGCATCTTTTCGGAACCTATCATTATGGCCAGACTTTTACTAGGGTTTAACCGTAATCGGAACACCATTTACATTGGGAACCAAGATCTTCATTCAGCTGGTCAACTGTTTTAGGAACCTCATTGACGGAGAAGCCATAAATAAGCTGGATATCATCGCAATACCGATGAACCTTGCAGAACTTAAATACTATTGGTAGCAGAAAAATATAAATACCGAATAAGCGTGGTCCAAGTATGCTCCCCTGTATGACGCTGCTGATCGTTAACAAAAATCTGATATTTTGCTATTTAATTTAACTGCCTGTTTTCGATCAGTCAAATAACTTGTGAACCATTCCAATTCATTGTTAATTATACCTATTTAGGAAAGAATTGCCAAAAGTAGCTTTCTATTTACTGAATCAAATGCCTCACTTTGATCTAAAAGAATCATTATCACAACTTGCTTTGTCTCCACAGAAGTTGCGATATCATTTACTACCTCCAATAATGCCGTCTGAGTACTGTGAAATTGTCTAAATCCTGACTGATGGCTAGGTATAATTGAGTACCTCTCTAAGTATTTGACAAGCTGTGTTGCCACAACTTTCTCAATAATTTTCGATGTAACTGGCAATATATTGATCGGGCGTAATTCAGAACAATTTTCGGCTCGTGGAACTTTGGGCAATGGTAAAACAATAGCTCGTTTCCATATTGAAGGGAAGCGACCGTCTTTAAACGATTGATTTATAATATTCTTCAGTTGTTCTACACAATATGGTAACGCAATTTTCAATCCTCTCAAACCTAGACCGTCATAACCAATAGCATTGGAACTGAGACCACTAACTATTTTCCTTTTTTCATCACAACTTCCTCAAATTTGAAAATCATGTCATTTGCCATTTTATTATTTTTGAAATGTTCCAGTACAAGTGGGTTGATCGGCTTATAACCAATACAACTAATAAATGGTTGTAGTTGACGACCCTAGAATTAATTCAAGAGAAGTAGATTGAAGGAGGGAACACCGAAGGAGTTCCTCTCGAACGTTATACAGGGTCTTTCACGAGGAACCTCACCCATATTTATACGGGAAACTACTGAACGTATTTTCATGAAATTCAGCACTTATAAGTATTTCACGATGCTGATGAAATCTAAAATATTTTCAAGGCATGAGCACCTCCAGTTTTTCCGGAATTGACGTCAACTTCCGTTTTTCAAATTAGAACACCATTTTTTCATTGCAGAAATAGATTCCTTAGAAAATTTTAAGTTATTTTGATGTAACATTTTTCAGTTTTGGTTGGAAAATTCTCTCTGAGCGGGAAAATTCGAAAAAAAAAATCGAAAATAGAGCTCCGCTGAAACAAGAATAACTTCGAGGTTTTTTGATGGAAAATTTTCATTTTTGGGATTTTTCAAGATGTAAGATTGATGTATCCACTTTAAAAATCGAAATCGCGATTCATGATACAGGGGGTGAAAAAATCGCTTTCAAAGTTAGGGATGACAAAATCGTGAAAAATCAATTTTTTCAAATTAGAACCCCATTTTTTTATGGCAGATATTGAATCTACGTTAAAAAATAATGTGAGGGTATGCATCACACCCTTGCCCTAAAATGGATATTTTCTGAGTTATTCACAAAAAACTGGTTTTCGTCTTGAATTTTCAGCTATTTCTTTTCCCTTCACGCCAAAATGATGAAATTTTCAGGAACTGTTATTTGAACCATGCTGTAGATTTTTCACCCCTTCTTGAAACCGAAGTCAAGTTACTATTAGGAGAACCATGGCAAACTCTCGCAGATATAACTAGAGAAGATGCTCAAAGTTTTGGCTGTTAATTAGACATTTATTTATACGTCTCAGGAATGCTTCGTGCGTTGCTCTTCTTATTTCATCGGGAGATCTGCAAAAGTGTTTAAAAACCAAATTGAGTTTCAAAACTATGAATCTAGAAATCTAAACAAACCTGAACGCATTTCTGACTCGTTCTATGTAGTCCTCTTTATCAGTCAGGGGAGTTGAGTAGACAATATTTTTTATCCTACCCCAAACATAATAGTCTAAAGGAGTTAAATCGGGAGAACGTGGTGGCCAAAGATGTGGACCATTGATCGCCAACCATCGATCTTCAAATAGCCTGTAGAGGATATTTGACACATTGAGTGAATTGTGTGGTGGCGCGCCATCTTGTTGATACCATAAGTCATTATGGTTCTGTACTAGCGGCTCAATTATTTGAGTCAATATGTCAGAGAATATCTATCTCCTGAAAATTTCATCTTTTTGGCGTGAAGGGAAAAGAAATAGCTGAAAATTCAAGACGAAAAACAGTTTTTTGTGAATAACTCAGAAAATATCCATTTTAGGACAAGGGTGTGATGCATACACTCACATTATTTTTTAACGTAGATTCAATATCTGCCATAAAAAAATGGGGTTCTAATTTGAAAAAATTGATTTTTCACGATTTTGTCATCCCTAACTTTGAAAGCGATTTTTTCACCCCCTGTATCATGAATCGCGATTTCGATTTTTAAAGTGGATACATCAATCTTACATCTTGAAAAATACCAAAAATGAAAATTTTCCATCAAAAAACCTCGAAGTTATTCTTGTTTCAGCGGAGCTCTATTTTCGATTTTTTTTTCGAATTTTCCCGCTCAGAGAGAATTTTCCAACCAAAACTGAAAAATGTTACATCAAAATAACTTAAAATTTTCTAAGGAATCTATTTCTGCAATAAAAGAATGGTGTTCTAATTTGAAAAACGGAAGTTGACGTCATTTCCGGAAAAACCGGAGGTGCTCATGCCTTGAAAATATTTTAGATTTCATCAGCATCGTGAAATACTTATAAGTGCTGAATTTCAGGAAAATACGTTCAGTAGTTTCCCGTATAAATATGGGTGAGGTTCCTCGTGAAAGACCCTGTATACCAGATTCAATGTAATGACTGTGAGAGGGTTGGACAAACTGGACGCTATCTAAAGACGAGACTAACGGAACATAGGAGAGATATGACTAACGCACATGATCCTACACGTAGAAAAGAAAATGTAACAGCCCTCGTAGATCATGCAAATGAACAACTTCACTCTTTCAGGTTCGACGACGTAAACGATTTCAATGATTTCTGAGTAAGATACTTTTGCATGAAATTATTTCCATAAAAAGAAATAGAAATTCAATCAATAAGAGAACTGATATTGCGAACCTTAATACGTCATATTTCAATCTAATTTCAAAAATAAGGAAGAAGTGATTTATTATGTTCGCTCCTACAACATATGTAATAGATAGCGAAGAAAACAGGTTAATTCCACTCCATTGTTTCCTCACTTCTTTCTGTTTCGTGAATGAATGCGTTTGAAAATGTTAAAATTATCTTTCGACCGTTCCCACTCTTTTCTCAACAAATGTTTTTTCTGACGAACAAGACCAAATAATAATGTAAGTTTCCTCTCACCTGATTCCATGTGTGTGGCTCTGCACTGTTTCTTGATTTCTGAAATTTTTTTCAATTGTGCCAAATTTTTCTCATTTTTAGATTGAATGTTGTTTGTTTAATGAAAGAAAAAAACTGTAGTCCCCTTTTGGACATTGTGTTTTTTGTTTTATTTTATTTATTACTTTATTTATTCATTAACTCTATAATTTTTTGATGTTCGTTGTTTTTTTCTTCTATTTTTATTATCTTTCTTTCTCACCAACTGTGTAACGCCAAATAAGTAAGACCAATTTTAGTACCCACACTTTTTTCAGAGCCTTTGAAGAAGGTTTTAAATAAACCGAAACGTCGGCAGTTATTGAATTGGTTTTTGTGAAATTTCGACCTGAAACCTATCAACCCCTACTTCTTTTGAGAACTAATAAAATAATCGTTGACAACATTTGGGTCATTTAAACTATCTGATATTGTAAAACTATTACCTTTTTTGTGTACTCCCAGATTTCCTAGCTCTAACCAGATTTTTCACTATATTTTTGTTTTTAGAAATCATGTTTCCTTTTGTTTTCACGTAACGTTGAAGTGCTTTATTGTTTTGCTCATTTCTTTTATATTACATGTGATGTATGGTTGATATTTCTTTTTTGGTTTGCATTCTTTCTTCGGAGCATGTATATCAAATAAAAAATGCAATATATCATTGAACTTATGAACTTCATCATCTGAAGTTATTTTCTCATCTATTTATCAGTTTATGCAAACTATCGATAGCAAATTCATCGTCTCTGAAATTCGAAAAATCACTATAAAAAAAACAGTTTCTTGACTTGCTCGTATTTTTCCAAAATAACTGGACAAATTATGAGCATATGATCTGATAACCCATTTGTATCTACGATTGAATATTGCGTATTGTTCAAGTCAGATGCAAGACAAATAATACCGATAAGTGATTCAGTAGTATCTGTTATAGGTGTTGGATTTTTTATAATTTGTATCATATTATATGCATTCAATTAAAATATTTAATTTTATTGTCAGTAACTAGAAAATTCATATTTGCATCTCCCAGAAACAAAACAGTGTCACACTTTATACATAGTTCATCTAATACGTCTGTTAGTTCTTCGAAACACTTCATATTCACCTGAGGGGGTTTATATATGATCCTCACTGCGATGTTCTGAGTTTTTAAACTCACAATTACCCATATTTGTTCAAAACCCATCCGTGAATGAATTATTGGTCTCACTGCATATCTCAAAGTATCCCGGATGAAAATGGCTACACCTCCACCCTTACTTTCTCTGTCATTTCGCAATAATATATATATATATATATATATATATATATATATATATATATATATATATCCGTCAATGGATAGCAGATTTGATGGATACTTGAAATGTACAGGGACTATTGAGCACCAGGAGATCATTATGGCTGCAGTTGTTTGTTAATAAGAGTTGGATTGGAGATTGAAAATGAAGTAGCAGGGCAGTTCGGAGAAATACAAAGGCTTGATAAAGAGATCCGGATTGAAAAGAGATGCGGATGGTGAACTGCCTCGATCTCAGAGTTAACCACCCCTTCTTTTCTTGCTGAGTTTGAGCTTTCTCGATCACGCCTGAATAGTTGATACTTATGGGTCAATAGTTCACTTGACTGGACACTTTTATTCAACCAAGTTTCGGACAAACAAACTACACTGTAATCACCAGAAGCTAAGTTGGAAGAACTGTAGAGTTTTGAATCTCAGACCTCTCACACTCTGATAGAATAGTTTGATAATCGACGAAGCCATCTCGAGGCGTTTCTTTTTAAATTTTTTTGTTGTTGTTAGTATTATGTGTAATTTTACAGTTTGGACAAAGGATCACGCCATTTAATTTGCAACACCCAAAATAAATCGTCCTTTCTTATGTAAATGTTTAATCCATGAGTATTCGTAATGCTTAGCTCTCATGGTTTTTCGAGTTTCCTCAAACAGTAATTTATTATCTAAGGTAAGATGTTCGTTAATGAAATGTTGTCCTGATATTCCGTTAATCTCATTTCGTCAATCTTGAAAGCAGCCGTTTTATTCCTTTGTCTTGATTGCTTGACTGCAGACATCAAATTTTCTTTATTCGTCTTAAATATAATTTAACAATTATAATATTCTTTATTTGACCAGTACTATTCTTGTTTATAGAGACACGGTGTATATGATCAATATAACCGTTGCTCAATTTGTAATCCACATATTCTATTATTTTCTGGAATATTTGTATTGAGTTTTTATTTGCCTCGTTGTTATAATGAAATCCGCAGAATTTATCTTTCTTTAGTTTCTACCGTAAATTTCTATTCATGTTTTGGAATTTCCTTTATATATTATGTGTAATTGAAGAATAAAACTATATTTGCTATATTTTGCTATTTTCTAGCAAATATTTTCTATTAAGAAATTAATTTCCCGACTTAATCCCACAGATGAGTTGCGCCCGAAACCGTCAGGATTAGGGTTGCGCCTGACCTGAGGTATTAAATTGGATAGAACGTATAGAATTTACAGGAATAAATTCCTGAACGTTGTGAAGGAATGAATTCATCAGTGATATTTATTTAGTTCAAACGGCATAGCCAATTTTCATAATACAACAAAATATAACATAATTAAGAAAATATTAAAAAAAAACAAAAAACCGTTTACAAGTTTAAATAGCCTCAAAATATCTTTCGATACTAAAAATGGACACCTGGAATAAATCAATTCGTGCTGCATTTGCCCCTTTTATCGCTCGATCAATAGGATTATTCATGGCATAGTTAGTGGCCATATATTCAACATTAAAAAAATCTCTGTGTCTAAGGAATACATTTTTCGCGTTCAGTTTGATGTTAGACAGTAAATATTCACAATCAATGAAATTATTGAGTAATTTGAAAACGAACATTATGTCAAAATCATTTCTTCTTATAGATAGTGTTTACATAGATAGAAAATTATGTAAAAGGTCATAATTTATCGACTCCTTGGGAATACCTTGTTTGTGAGCAACCCATGTCAAGAATTTTCTTTGCACTTGTTCAATACTGTTTTCATGAACTTCAAAAAGCATACGACAGCATACCACTCAAAAAATTATGGGAGACCATGGAACAAACGAACGTCAATGCGAATGTGATCAAAACTGTTAAAAACCTATATAAAGATATAACCGCTAAAGTCAGAATAAATGATGTACTCTCTAAGAGTATACCAATTTCAAAGGGTCTCAAACAAGGATGCTGCCTCTCTCCGGTGTTGTTCAAAATATATCTTCAACAAGCACTCAAAAAATGGATGAGGAGTTGCAAAGGCATGGGAATACCACTTACAAATGAAAATACACTCTATTCACTATTTTTCGCGGATGATCTAATAATTCTTGCCCAGGATCATGATGACCTAGAGTACATGGCGAGAAAGCTGATGGAGGAGTACGAAAGATGGGGTTTAGAAATTGACATTGATAAGACCCAAAATATGACTATAGGAGAAACACCGGATGATATGAGGTTGGAAGATAGCCGGATTATAAGGGACTGCCGGGAGTATAAGTACCTGGGACTGAAGATTACGCGGGACGGAACACTGGATGAAGGGATCAAGGACAGAGTAATACAGGCGAGAAGAGCAATAGCCATGTTGAATGGAATTTCATGGGACCGAAGTATTTCAAAATCTAATAAAAAAACCATTTACAAAACTGTAATAAAGAGCATAATAACGTATGGATGTGAGATATGGCCGCTGAAAAAGAGAACAGAAAACATGCTACTGACAACCGAGATGGATTACTGGAGGAGATCCGCTGGAAAATCAAGGATGGAACGAATTACAAATACTAGAATGAGGGAAATAATGGGTATCGAACATACGATCATTGACGATATCAAGACTAGGCAACTTATATGGTTTGGGCATGTACAACGAATGCCCGAAAATCGAAACACAAAATAGGTATTTCAGTGGACACCGCAAGGAAAAAATAGAAGAGGCAGGCCTAGGACAAACTGGCGGGAAGGAATAGATAGGGAATTGAAGCAGAGAGAACTCCCAGATGAACTATGGTTCAACAGGGAAGAGTGGTGGTTAGGTGTCGGAAGACGGCGTAGTACGTTTATATTTATATATATATATATATATATATATAAGTAGAATATTATCAGGATGTTCGATCAAGGAAACTCAGTTATACACTTTTATATTATCCTAGCTTTCGGTAAATGTTGTTACCTTTTTCAAGGATCTGTAATATGAAAATACATATAGATAACAATGGGAACAAAGACAACTAACATACATATTCTGTGATTTTCTTCCTTCTGGGCAGTCTGAAGATAAAAAACCAAACATTCAGCAAGAAAAAGTTGAAATATAAATACAGAACATGTCATATAATAGAATCAACTCATCTGACATCTTTCAGAGGAGGTAGCATAAAATTGTGTGCTTCTTCTTTAATTTAATTGGTTGTTGTTATTCATGAGGTTCTGATTTTGAAATAGGTGATGTGATCTTCTTGATAAGTCAATGAGGTAAGAATATATGTTGCTGAGGTTGTTGGTATCTTGTTTGGTATTCATGGTTTTATCAACCGCTGCTATCGATAACATTTCCAAGAAGAGTCTCTTTTTGTAAATAGGTTCTTTGAATAATATTTTCGTATTTGAATAATCGATAACATGATCATTGTTGTTGGCATGTATAGCTAGAGCGCAAGTTCTTAAGTTTCTTCGTGTATCACTCTTGTGGGATGTTATTCTATCTTTTATCCACCTAGAAGTCTGACCTATGTAAGTTTCTTCACAATTGCCACAGGGTATACTATAAACTACTCCAGATTCAAATTGCTCTTTCTCTTTATCTTTCAGTCGACTGTAAACCAACTTACGAATAGTATTATTCATAGTTTTAATAATTCGTATATTCTTGTATTCACTAAAAATTTGAGAAATTCTGTTGGAGAGTACTGGAATATAGGGTAAGGTAGTGTAGATAATCTCTTCTTGTTCTAATGCTCTGGTGTTCGGTGGTAAGGTAATATCAGTTGGAGGAGAAGAAGCTGTATTGTGTAGTATCTTATTGAGAAGTTTGATAGGGTAGCCATTCATCAAGAAGATGTTCTTAAGGTCAGAAATACATTGACCATGGAAGGTAGGGTGCGTCAGTCGTAAGACTCTTGTTTTATCCCTGTGACTAGGTTCATCTTCATGTTATAAGGATGGCAAGATCTGTAGTGTGAAAACCTGCCAGAGCTACTAGGTTTTCTGTACCATTCTGTCTTCAAAACTCCTTCAATTCTTTTCACCCTCATATCTAAGAAAGGTAAGGTGTTATTAACCTCCTCTTCTGCTGTGAATTGTATGTTGTTGCTATAAAAGTTGAATTTGTTGAGCACTGACTCAAGTGATCCCTCAGGTATCATACAAATGATGTCGTCTACATATTTTTTTAAAAAAGGCATAGTAAATGGTAACGATGGTAGTACAGAGGTCAACAGATCATCTAATACATATTGTGCCAAAATGGGAGAAAGTTTGCTTCCCATTGGAGTACCTAAGGTCTGTTTGTAAAAATCTTCTTGATATGAGAAGTAGGTGTTGTCAAAAAGAAAATTTATCAACTCTAACAATTCTCTCTGTGTCATCTGAGTCTGTTGTGAAATTTCATACCAGTGATTGACAATGCTCTGCTTCACTAAACTCAGGGGGATGTTGGTAAACAAGGAGACCACATCAAGACTTACCAAAACGAAACCAGGTGGGTGTTCAAAGTCATTTATAAAATCAGAAAAAGAAAAAGAATCGCGAACATAGAAGTCATTGTCTCTGTCATATGATAGTGTAAGTACGTCTGTAACGTACTGGGAAATACAAGTGGTTGGAGGATCAATCGAGGATATTATCGGTCGTAATGAAAGTTGAGGCTTATGTATCTTAGGTAAACCATAAAATTTTGGTGATTTTTAGTTATAGATAGTATGTTTTTTAATCATACCTGAATCATCGCCGATTCTATTTTTGATTCTAATCATCAATTTATTTGCCTTTTGTTGGATTGTGCTTGTTGGGTCTCTGTTCATTTTTTGATAATGAACGTCATTAGTTAAAAGTTCTCGGGACAATTGGATGTAATCACTCCTCATCATCACAACCGAGACATTTCCCTTATCTGACTTAGTCACAAGAAGTTCTTGATGTTCCAGCAAAAATCTTCTGGTTTTAATCATCATCCCTCTGAAAGGGTCATATGTGGTATCATTGGAATGGACGTAGTTGGTGACAACATTTACCGCCTTTGATGTGAGAATATTTTTCTTTTCAGATGGACTCGCTGATACTATACCCTCAACATCCGCCAATAAGCTTGCCAGGTTTAGATCACCTTCTTTGGGTGTTAAATTGAATTTTGGGCCCAATGATAGAAATGTCTTAACTTCTCTTGGTATTTCAACTCCTGAGATATTTTTGAACCAACTATCTTGTACTATACTATATAATTCAATTTAACACCCAATAAAGGTGATCTAAACCTGGCAAGCTTATTGGCGGATGTTGAGGGTATAGTATCAGCGAGTCCATCTGAAAAGAAAAATATTCTCCCATCAAAGGCGGTAAATGTTGTCACCAACTACGTCCATTCCAATGATACCACATATGACCCTTTCAGAGGGATGATGATTAAAACCAGAAGATTTTTGCTGGAACATCAAGAACTTCTTGTGACTAAGTCAGATAAGGGAAATGTCTCGGTTGTGATGATGAGGAGAGATTACATCCAATTGTCCCGAGAACTTTTAACTAATGACGTTCATTATCAAAAAATGAACAGAGACCCAACAAGCACAATCCAACAAAAGGCAAATAAATTGATGATTAGAATCAAAAATAGAATCGGCGATGATTCAGGTATGATTAAAAAACATACTATCTATAACTCAAAATCACCAAAATTTTATGGTTTACCTAAGATACATAAGCCTCAACTTTCATTACGACCGATAATATCCTCGATTGATCCTCCAACCACTTGTATTTCCCAGTACGTTACAGACGTACTTACACTATCATATGACAGAGACAATGACTTCTATGTTCGCGATTCTTTTTCTTTTTCTGATTTTATAAATGACTTTGAACACCCACCTGGTTTCGTTTTGGTAAGTCTTGATGTGGTCTCCTTGTTTACCAACATCCCCCTGAGTTTAGTGAAGCAGAGCATTGTCAATCACTGGTATGAAATTTCACAACACACTCAGATGACACAGAGAGAATTGTTAGAGTTGATAAATTTTCTTTTTGACAACACCTACTTCTCATATCAAGAAGATTTTTACAAACAGACCTTAGGTACTCCAATGGGAAGCAAACTTTCTCCCATTTTGGCACAATATGTATTAGATGATCTGTTGACCTCTGTACTACCATCGTTACCATTTACTATGCCTTTTTTAAAAAAATATGTAGACGACTTCATTTGTATGATACCTGAGGGATCACTCGAGTTAGTGCTCAACAAATTCAACTCTTATAGCAACAATATACAATTCACAGCAGAAGAGGAGGTTAATAACACCTTACCTTTCTTAGATATGAGGGTGAAAAGAATTGAAGGAGTTTTGAAGACAGAATGGTACAGAAAACCTAGTAGCTCTGGCAGGTTTTTACACTACAGATCTTGCCATCCTTATAACATGAAGATGAACCTAGTCACAGGGATAAAACAAGAGTCTTACGACTGACGCACCCTACCTTCCATGGTCAATGTATTTCTGACCTTAAGAACATCTTCTTGATGAATGGCTACCCTTCTCAATAAGATACTACACAATACAGCTTCTTCTCTTCCAACTGATATTACCTTACCACCGAACACCAGAGCATTAGAACAAGAAGAGATTATCTACACTACCTTACCCTATATTCCAGTACTCTCCAACAGAATTTCTCAAATTTTTAGTGAATACAAGAATATACGAATTATTAAAACTATGAATAATACTATTCGTAAGTTGGTTTACAGTCGACTGAAAGATAAAGAGAAAGAGCAATTTGAATCTGGAGTAGTTTATAGTATACCCTGTGGCAATTGTGAAGAAACTTACATAGGTCAGACTTCTAGGTGGATAAAAGATAGAATAACATCCCACAAGAGTGATACACGAAGAAACTTAAGAACTTGCGCTCTAGCTATACATGCCAACAACAATGATCATGTTATCGATTATTCAAATACGAAAATATTATTCAAAGAACCTATTTACAAAAAAAGACTCTTCTTGGAAATGTTATCGATAGCAGCGATTGATAAAACCATGAATACCAAACAAGATACCAACAACCTCAGCAACATATATTCTTACCTCATTGACTCATCAAGAAGATCACATCACCTATTTCAAAATCAGAACCTCATGAATAACAACAACCAATTAAATTAAAGAAGAAGCACACAATTTTATGCTACCTCCTCTGAAAGATGTCAGATGAGTTGATTCTATTATATGACATGTTCTGTATTTATATTTCCACTATTTCTTGCTGAATGTTTGGTTTTTTATCTTCAGACTGCCCAGAAGGAAGAAAATCACAGAATATGTATGTTAGTTGTTTTTGTTCCCATTGTTATCTATATGTATTTTCATATTACAGATCCTTGAAAAAGGTAACAACATTTACCGAAAGCTAGGATAATATAAAAGTGTATAACTGAGTTTCCTTGATCGAACATCCTGATAATATTCTACTTTTAATTAATTGCGATCAATATTTTCCTACCAGTTTTTTCATGTATATATATATATATATATATATTTATAAAAAAACTGGTAGGAAAATATTGATCGCAATTAATTAAAAGTAGAATATTATCAGGATGTTCGATCAAGGAAACTCAGTTATACACTTTTATATTATCCTAGCTTTCGGTAAATGTTGTTACCTTTTTCAAGGATATATATATATATATATATATATATATATATATATATATATATTATGTATATAATATGGTGACCAGACTACTTAAGTTCGAGCAAAAGTCAATTTTCAAAGCCGAGATATTGTTGAAGTCTTTTAGTTTTCTTTTAATGAATCCTAACCTCCTCATAGCTTCCTGAGTTATGATGAAAATATGCTGAATAAAATTCAGTTTGTGATCGAGGTGTATTCCAAGATCTTTTACTAGTAGGCTTGAGCTCAATTTGACATTATTCAACATATAATGGTACTGAATAGGAGAACTTATTCTGTAAAATCTCATGACACTATACATTTACCGATATTGAAGTGCATTTCGTTGTCTACACACCACCTTTCAACATTATCAAGATCTTCTTGTAAAGATAGACAGTCTTGAATAGTTCTTATAACTTTGAACAATTTGAGACCGTCCGCGAATAATAGAAAAGTTATTTGTGATACAAGTGCAGAAGGCATTGATATTCTTACAGGAGTTGAAAATTCAAAAACGGCCACGAAGTGGCGAATTTTAGAATTAACAAGGGTTAGAATGAGTTTTTTGTACGAGTATCATACATTATTTTCTCTAATTCGCTTAATTTTTATGAGAATTAATGAAATATTTCCGTAAATATCGTTTAGTAATTTCTGCATCGAAAAATATTGATTGGCAGAATTGTTTTTTATCTTCTATAATTTGACATATGTTGAATAAATCCGTGACAGGAGGCCAACATATCATCAATAAATATAGTGTTATAATGAAATTAGAATGAAATATTCTAACATTGTTTTGTTCTACGCGATGTGGCGGAATGAACGGATTTGACACATAATTAGAGAAATAAACTTCCCTTGATGTATTTTCCTTTATAAAACATAGAAATTGTAACGTAGACAGGGGCGATCTTTTATTTGGACGCACTTCGTATGGAAATCGAGCGAACAAGAACTGCACGTTATGGATTTTATATTATCAATGAAGTAGTCGCTACACAACTTGCAAATTCCAGACATATTTATGTTGATGTATGATAACCTTTGGGCGAAATTGAACACTGGCTTCAAAATTGTAATTATTAATTTTTAGAAACTTTTGGATAACTTCCTCTACTTTCAATTGAGTTAGGGAAACTACAGAAAGGCAGTTTTCTCCTATATTTCACTATAGGCTTAGGCGGAATCGAAGAGACAACCAAAACGCGTGTGCACACTCTGGAGATGAAAATATACTGATGTGCTGATATGACTCTAAGGCTTAGTACACATTAAGCGTTGGCGTTGCGTTTAACGCGCGTTGGCAGCGTACACACAGCGCGTTAGTTCGGCGTTTGTTCGGCGTTAGTATGGACTTGCATACCGTACCAGTACAGTAAACACTTTAAAAATGGATGCTGAAGTGATTGGTTGTATGTGGTTACTCTACCGTCGAAATAAAGGGCGACGCCAGAGGCAAAGAAAATTTTGGGTTCACCCAATATTACGAGAAAGAGTAACGCATGGAACATTTCAGACACTTTATCCAAAATTACGTCAACATGAATCGAAATTTTTCAATTACTTCAGAATGTCTATCTCATCATTTCATGAACTTCTCAATACGATAAAAGTGGATATTAGTAGTCAACCAACCACTTTCAGAGAGACAATATGCCCAGAAGAAAAACTTGTTGTCACCTTGAGGTAAGTATATTTATTTATAGAAAAATACAAAAATGTTTTTCAAAACAATTCTAAACTTTCTGATTGTTGGCTCCTCGATGATTCCCAGTCTGTCTGCGATGGCGTTCGAACTCTTCTCCAATGCTGCGAAGTCTGTGTTGATATTAGGTTCGTTGAGGAACATGGGAATAGATATGAGGGATGCGGTGTTATGGGTTGAGAAATTTGTGCTCTCTGTATAACATTGAGCAATTCGATTTTCGTTGCAAGGCGTCAGTGTTCGGGAACTTTTTTTATTTCACTGTACATTGATAGGCAAAATAATTTATCATCATCCCCCAGTAAATTACTCGCATCGGTTTGTTCCCTAGACTTTAAGCATTTTTCGAAAATATCGATAATCTGTTGATCCGCTGCATTTATTTTCTGTTTTTTTTCTGGATCTCTCGACTGAAGCAGTAGCAGGGGCTGACATGATGTCTAAATTATCTACATCATCTTCATCATTTTCTACTTCAACCGATTGAAAATTGCTCCCGGTTTTCTTATTGGCAATAGAACTATTAAGAAATTGTAATTTTCTGAAGAACACATACGGCGTCTGTCTAGAACTTCCCGATCCGGAAGGAAGTTTTCTTTGTTTCTTTGACTCCCGGATGCAGTTGTCTCTTAAACTTTTCCATTTCTGCATGAGTGTAGTACCTGCATATAAAACAACAATCATACAGGGTGTTACTAAATTGAATCTAATATATGTGATCCCGTCTAATTTTGAATTTTAAGAAAATCCTGTTCTGTAAACATTAGATGGCAAACGCTACAGATTCAACATATGGGATGTTACCTCAACTCTTTCTCGAAGAAATTGTTCTGACAATTTTATCTTTGACGTAATGTAAAATACTACGGAACTACGAGAGAGAGACCAAAAATGAGTTGGTTGAGGCTTTCGTGACCATCGTTCAATTGTATCTGTTTTTTCGAGCATTTCGACCGTCGGCGTTGTGTCTGGAATTATACTGTCGAAGTGTTCTCTCTGAAATGAGCTGCCTGAATATTGAAGCAATGACGTATATCAACGACGACACGACGACGGCCGAAATGTTCGAAAAAACAGGTAACAGGAGACTAAAATTTTAGTACTCATAGAGAGATCCCTTTCACAACTTTCCAAACGTTACCGACCTCAATCTATCATATATAGGATCTGTTTAAAATGTTAAGTTTTTTTAAAGGTGATAGAGCTAATCGGAATATAAAGATCATTTCAACGTTTGTTGCTCATGTGAAATTTTCAATATAAAAAAACTGAAACAAATCCTGGCTATCAGTAGTCAGACCTGGGCCTAGAATTTCTCAGATTTGCAGGTAATTAACGAATTGAAATATATCGGTCATAGAGCATAGTTGTGAACTCGGTTGTAAAGTAGGAGTCATGACTAATTTCAATTCAGTATTCACGAAAACTATATTGAATATGAATTTGTATTTAAGGTCAACTTCATCAACTAAGGGCGGCCGTACACGGACTGCTCGAGCAGTTAGCGGCTGAGCGACGTACACGGACCGCTCGAGCAGTTGGTGTATGTCTCGCGACCGCTTGCGTGCGGCTGACGGCACGATGGAATTTCGTTATGCAGTTGACGGCTAGTTCACCACGCGGTCGCGGCTTTAAGCAGTCGGTCTCAACTGCTTGAAGCAGTCCGTGTATGGCCACCCTAAGGAAAGAGCCCTACCATTCAAACAGCAATAAAAAAACGTTATCTAATCAAGTAGTTTCCAGACAGAATTTAACCCTATAGAAAGAAATGAAGATTGGCACGATACCAAAGTGAAATTATGTTAATAAGTTTGTTAAATTCCAGTTGAATGTCTTGTGAAGTAAAGAAACTATGACAAATAAGTTTGAAAACAATTAAAATTTTTACTCTACGTATTTCGAAATGCTGATTGGGGTCCGATAATTTTAGGACTTTTTGTCATAATTTCTAATAGAATTATATCTTCATTTGAGGAATTTATTTAGTTTTACAGATACTTGGCCACAGGCTGTTCGTTTGCGGATTTGCATTATGGATATCTTTCAGGAAAATCTACTGTGAAGAAGATAGTTGAAGGAGTTTGTATAGTGAGATGGAGAAGATTAAAATGTACATCGATGCCTGAAATGACAACTGAGAAATGGAAAGAAGTGGAAGAAGGTTTTCTAAAGTATGCTAATTTTCCGAATTGCATCGGCGCAATTGATGGCGAACATATTGAAATAATTGAACCAGAACATACATGCTCGCACTATTTCAATTATAAAAATTATTTTTCTTCGGTTTTACTAGCAGTTTGCAAATTATTGTTTTGTGTACGTTGATGTCGGATCATATGGCAAAACCAGCGATTCAGCGGTTTTTCAACATTCAAATTTTTATAAACGTTTAATAGACAATACTTTGGATATACCCCCCCAAAGCCCATATCAAATATCGATAAAACCCCACTTCCCCATATTTTCGTAGGAGATGAAGCCTTTGGAATCATGTCGAAATCAACTTACACACACAAAAAAAATTTTCAATTATAGATTATCCATAGCAAGACGCTACATTGAATGTACATTCGGGATACTGAGCAATAAATGGCGAATATTTCATCGACCTATAGATGTGCATATTGAGTTCGCAGAGAATATCATCAAAGCTTGCACAGTTCTGTATAACTATATTCGAATACGTGATGGGTATAGATATGAAGATACAATTTCTCCATCAATTTTGAAATCTATACATCAAGACAATCCATCACGAGGCAGCTTATGTGCGAAAAGTGCAAGAGAAAAATTTACCAATTATTTTGTGAATGAAGGAAAAGTACATTGGCAGGATAATATGATTTGAGCTAACTATAATATATTGAAATTTTTGTGGATACAAATAAAAAAATACTTGCTTAACAATTTCTTTTTTTTTGAAACATCTCCATAAATATTAAAAATTTCGACTATCTCTTCCCAATTCCTTGTTTTCATAATTTTATTTTTATAATCGGGATTCATCATGTCCCACAAAGCTGGTCTTTTTTCAACCTCATCAATGAATAGTTCAGTATTAAAATGTTCAATTTCCATTTCCATTCTCAAATTAGGTCCAATCGTCATAAAAACGCACGTTGAAGTGTATACGCCTGCATAAAAACACATGTATCTCGAAACGCCCACCTGGCGCATATTCAACGCGCGCTGCGAAAAATATCTTGAATCGCACGTTTTCCGAGCGTTGGATAAAAACACTCGTTTTGCATGTGTACGGGTACATAAGAGCACATGTATTTCGAAACGCGCGCTAGCAAGAAGCGTGTTTCGAAACACCTAATGAGTACCCGGTCGAATATCCTCAAACGCACGTGTTACGGGTGTTGGATAAAAACGCGCGTTTGCATGTGTACGGATACATTGGAGCACTTGTATATTTAAACGCGCGTTTGGCTAACGCGCGTTTCCTAACGCTTAATGTGTACGTGGTCTTATTCAAGATGAATTCTAATAGAATGCGATGTGTCGGTTGGAAACGAGAAATCACCAAACTCCGCGGATGTTCATAAACTTGGTGCGGAGATAAGGAGATACTGGTTGTACTAACGAATCCGGGGTAGCACATGTTGGATGACCTGTAACATCCCAAATGACAGGAATCGAGGAACAGATACTGAAAATTTTTAAGATATATCCAACTATTCACAAGCTTCATTGCCAGTGTCATTCAAGTTAGCTACATAACAGTAGAGTTTGGAAGACCTTTAGCGGTTTGGAATGTCTTCCTTCCTTTCAATATTCGGCAAAATATGTAGTTATACTGGATGGAGCACGTCCCCATCATCCTGAAATGTTTAAAATTGTTCAAATAATGTAATTCCGAATGAGTCCTCAACACATGGTGAGTTAGTTTCTTCTTCTTCTTCTTTCTCAAACAGACTGATCTGCAACCAGCAATGCCCCTGATTGGAGAGGTCTGAATATGGGCTCAGCCTGAAAGACTATGCACCCAATCACAGTGGTTTAATATTAGTCTTTTTCCTTAATCCTGGGTCCTGGGGCATCAGGAGTCTTGGAATTCCAATCCCAGGTCAGGATAGCTGTAAACCAATCTTTCTGTCAGAGGTGGACAAACATCATGCTAGGCTCATGCACTGCGATCTATAGGCGGGGGTGAACAGGAAAAAGGCATGCAGCAAGCAAAAAGGCAAGCAACACAAAGGAAAAAAAAAACACAGGAAAAAAGTAGCACACAAGGGTAGTTAAATCTAGGCTGCTTTGGCATGCTACTATATCATCAAACCACTATCACAGAGAAAATTAACCAGCAGATCCAGCTCATCTAGTTTTTCAGAGAATACAACATCATATATATTGAGGGGGCGAGAATAACCACGTGAAGAAAGTGCAGTATACAGTTCAGCACTCTTGCTCGAGTTGTTTGTGCAGCCGAAGAATAGATGAATTATATTTCCTACTTCTCCACACTCGCACAGATCAGAATCTCTCAGTCCTATTCTGTAGAGATAGGATGGTGTTAGACAATGGCCGCATCTAAGACGTGAAATTACGGTGAAGAATCGTCGCGGGCGATTGATTTTCGTGAACCAGGGGTTTGAGGGGAACGACCTGCGGTCGATGTACTCCGCATAGATGCGCCCTTTTTGTTCGCAGATAACAAAGAACTGGCTGATCCAGCTTTTTTTCAGTTCCGAGCAGAAGCGAGGCCACAGTTCTCTAGGTCCGGCAGGGATGTTTGGAGGGCCATCCTGAAACCTACCCTGATTAGCTAGAAGATCCGCGATGTCATTGCCATGTATATAAGAGTGGCTAGGTACCCAGAGGCACTTAACCACAATTCCAGCAGTCCAAGCCGAGTACAATAGCCCAAGGGTTCTGGCTGTGATACAATCCATGTTGGAGTTGTAATTACCAGTTTTCAGTGTCTCCAAGACGCTGAGGGAATCCGATATAATTAATGCTTCTGGTATGCCATGTTGTAGTATCATTTCAACAGCACTACCTAACGCATACATTTCCGCTGTATATATGGACCAATGATCCGGAAGGCGTGCTGAAATCTTAACTAGCGGGTCAGAGCAAAATACCCCATATCCTACCGAGTCGGGGGATCTTGAGAGCGAGGCATCTGTGAAAACCAAACGATGACGAGGGAATCTTTCAGACACCAAGGCTAAGAATTCCTGAGGGTTCAAGATAGAGAACTTTGGTAAGCCTGAATTAAAGACATGGACTCTACTGAGTCTGACATGAAGTGGGGTGTTACAGATAGGAATGTTCCGCATTCTCTTTATGAGGTGTTTTTGGCCTGAGAGGTCGATAAATGCTTGAAGAAGGGGAGGGGTGATTGAGCTAGCCCAAAGATGTTCTAAATCTTCATGTTGGCCGATAATTTTGAGAACTGGATGATTTTCCATTCTGCAGATCTTAGACACATATTTAAACGCCAACCACCTGCGTCTATAAGCAAGAGGCTGTTGAGCGGCTTCGTAGAGGATAGCGTTGGTGGGAGTAGACCTGAGCAAGGACATTGCCGTCCGCAAAAGGGCATACTGGGTTCTGTCAAGACGTTCCAGATTACGTTTCGAGCATCTCCCATAGAGGATGCTGGCATAGTCCAGGTGAGGGAGAGCCAGTACCTTGTACACTCGGATGAGAACGGCAGGATGACAACCCCATCGCGTCCTCCCCAAGGATCTAATAATGTTTAGTGCCCCCGTAGTTTTGGCACACGTCATGTCGATCTGCTTGCCCCAGCGGAAATTGCTCTCGAGTTGGACACCGAGGTAGCGGATGGTAGACTTCCAAGGAATAATCTGTCCAGAGCAAGTAACATCAGGAAGAGAGGCGGGAGCCCTACATTTGGAAAAGACGATCGCCGACGATTTGTCCGGAGAGAGGGACAGATTTTCACGTGCCATCCAGCTGTATAGTTTGTCTAGGTCACCTGTAAGCTGATCAGTCATCTGACTCAAGTCAGTGCCACCACTCAGTAGCACCAGGTCATCGGCAAATTGGAGGCTGTATGTACTTGGGGATAGAATGTCAGGCGGCAGGAGGGAATACAGGTTAAACAGGAGAGGAGCCAGGACCGAGCCCTGTCCCAATCCACAAGAGGAGGTCGTGGGACCAAGTATAGTTCCCACCGATGGGTGGGTGATGAACAACCTTCTGTTTATGAGAAGTTGGATGATCAGCCGTATCAGGGGAGATGGTATGGACGCCATCTCAAGGTCTTCCGAGAGTACAGAGGGTAGGACATGATCGTAAGCACCTTTTATGTCCAAGAATACTGCCATAACCCTCTCATTACGAGAAAACGACCCGTAGATGAAACCAGCAAGAAAGGCGAGGCAGTCATTAACTGAACGACCTCTCCGAAATCCAAATAAGGGGCGGTCGGGGCCTATACGAGTCTCAATTAGTTCTTCAATCCGATTCTTCACAAGGGTTTCTAGAATCTTGGTTACACATGACGTGAGAGCGATTGATCTGTAGCTGCTGGGAAGCTGAGGGGTCTTGTTTTTTTTTTTTTAAAGGCAGAATTAGTGTTTCTTTACATTCTTCGGGCACTGTCCCAGAGCTTAGGATCTGATTAAATGCACGGAGCATATGGAGTTTGACTGACATTGGAACACGTAGAAACAGCTGGTACGACAGACCATCCAAACCCGGCGCTGAGTCTCTCCTGTTCGAAAGGGCATAAAGAAGTTCATTCAGGGAAAACGGGGCGCAGTGATCGTCGGCTGCAACTTGGGGTATGTTATTGGGGTCGGTCTTGGCTAAATTTTGTAAAATAGAGATCATACATTCTCTGGATGGTGGAGATGTAGATGGTAGGGACGTCACACCAGAAAATTTTTTAACGACTTTCCACATTTTCGGGACTGTAATGAAGTCTATGCTCTCACAGAAGGACCTGAAGGAAGTTCTCTTTTTATTCCTTATGAGCCTCCTGCACTGTGCTCTCGCCTGCTTGACGGCGATGAAATTAAGGTGAGTAGGTTCAGAGCGATATTTTCTGAAATGTGCTCTTTTATGTGCAACTGCTGCAGCGACCTCATCATCCCACCAGTGAACCCTGTAATTACCCGATACGGGGGGTTTATATTTTGGTATGAACCTGTCAGCTGCGTGTGTAATCAGACTGAGGATTTCATCTAATCCAGCTCCAGATAAAACACCACTGGACACCTCGTCACTGAGCCAAGAGACATACCCTGTTCAATCTGCTCTCTTCAGGTTGAATTTGCGGGTGGTGAACGTTCTGGCCATATTTGCCTGTCTATGGTCAGCAGATCCTCCGAGTTCTATCAGGATGGGAAAATGATCACTCATGCCGCAGTCAAGGGTTGTTGTCCACTGTGTTCTCAAAGCAGTTGCAGCTGAGCCAAATGCAACATCAGGAGCACTAGGATTGGCACCTGGGGGGGTCAACCTAGTAGGGGAACCATCGTTTAGAACAACTAGCTCTTCTGTTTCCAAGAACGCCTCAAGCACAGTACCATTATGGTTTTTTATTCCTGATCCCCATAGAGGGTTTTGTGCATTTAAGTCTCCTACCACCAGGAATTGAGGGGAGAAGTATTGGGACAGGGCTTGGAAGAAGGGGAGAGTCAGCCTGACATCTGGGGGAAAGTACATACAAAACAATCGGAGAGATCCCACTTCAACTGCAAGCACCTGTGCCCTCTCGGGAATACCCAAATTACCAAGAGAAACCATTCCATACGAAAGGCTGGACCTGACTGCAGCGGCTATGCCACCATATCCGTCATCTCTGTCAGCTCGGATAAGAGAGTAGCCTGACAGTTGCACACTCAAAGTAGGGTTCAGAAATGTTTCATTCAACAAGATGATATCAGGATTATATTCTCTAATAAGTATTTTCAAATCGACCATATTCTGCATGATTGAAAGAATATTCCAGTGCAAGATTTTAAGATGAGCCATTGCTAATTATTAAAAGGTTTGTATCATTTGTCGTTCTTTCGGGAATATCTTCGTCGTTTGATGAGAGGGGAAGTGGGGTTTGGAGTATTGATTCGGTGATAATCAGTTTTTGTGGGGGGTGTGAGGAGCAGGAAGGAGAGGAATTTGCAGAGAGGCAGTTTGTATTGACAGGAGAATAGGAGAAGAGGGCCTGAGAATGGGCCTCCTTATCATATCCCACTGTTTTCAAATTTCTTTTCATAGGTGATTTAATACCTCCACGTGTGGGTAAAGACTTACGGGTTTGTGTATATAGTGAAGTAGGCATTGGATTGTGAGAAGCACGGTATTGAGGAAGAGGAAATTCGGAAGGTAAAGGTGCAGTTTGTCTTTTAGTGGCTTGGTTAGCTTCATATAGTGAAAGGTTATGTAGTGCCATTAGTTCTCTGATTCTTACTTGTCTAAGGTACTCTGGGCAAAGCTTATCATTAGCAGAGTGGGGGCCTTTACAGAAAACGCACTTAAAAGTGGAAGTACAATTAGTCGAAGATTCATGGGTCTCACCACAAGTCGAACATCTGAAATTTCCTCTACATTGGGCTTGAACATGTCCGAATCGCAGACACTTACGACACTGTATGACGGGTGGAACATATAGAGAGACTTCTGTGCGATTACTGAAGATTTCAAAGAATCTCGGGAGAGAGGTCCCCTGGAATGTAATCAAGCAGGTTCCTGATGGGACTTTGGTTTGGACATTGTTTACTTGAATGGTACGTTTGAACCTGCGAACTCGAAGTACCTTCACATTCGGTATCATACCCATTCCATATTCTAATATATCTTCTTCGGTTATGTCAGAGCCGAGATCTCTCACTATTCCCATCGAGGTTACCATACGAGCTGGTATGTACACATCATAGCAATCAGACGGAAGGGAGTGATTTTCAACAAACCAATTAGCTTGATCCCCTGAATCAAAGTAGACACCTACCCGTTTGAGGCCTTTTCTACAAATGTTTCTAATATTTACGTTGTTAGTATAATGTGTTTTATAAAGCATTTTGCCAACATTCATCGGATTGAGATTGCTTATATTTGAGGTAATGGATTCTATAATGATACAAAATGGTCCTCTATCAGAGGCACTATATCTGAACGTTTTTCTGGGGTTAATTGGAGTGTTGTTTCTTGCAATTATTTGGGAGAGATTATCTATCTGTTCTATTAGTTCGTCATCTTGTGAGCCACTAGCTGTCTGTCTTAACGCTGTAATTTCTTCACGTAGGAGATCAAAGTCAATTCTATTAGGGGAATCTAAATTGCCCAAGGCATTAAAAGCCCTAGGGGAGAGAAGGGGTGAGACCCGGGGGTGCCCCCCGGGGCTCTCCTTGGACATTGTGTAACAAGTTGAGCTGGGTCTCTGGGGAAAGTTATCAGAATAATGAAAACGAAATAGGCAACCTAAATTTATCAAGAGGACTTACCAGGTTTTAGACTAAACACAGAATCAGAAGGTAAAGATTTCAGGGAAAATCCACCGGTACCGATTCACAGCTGTCAACCAAGTTGGTGAGCTAGTTTCTTGTGTAGCTATGTAAATGGAGCATAAAGCTGAAGCATCCTATTCCTGAGCAAGACCTTGTGCAAAGCAAACGAATGGTGACAATTTCGTACAATTTCTGCGAAAGATCTGGATCAATTTCAGCAGTGATTTTGAGATCTTTCCTATTTTTCTCACAATATTTGAATCAATAATTTTTCTTCCCCTTAGTTTGAACTTTGAGAATTCGCCTAATGGAAATTGAAATAAATTACTTTTTTGCTATAAGTTATGGTGACGAAAAGAAATCGAAAAGGAAGCCCAGAACATTATTCATTTGCTGGAAAACATCCCGAATGAATCCGTAGCGCATTGTGATTCATCACATGTTATTACATCCTTGATTTTGGCTGATAGACAACACCTTCCAAAGTCGTATTATGTAAGATATTTTTGCCAGAGATTTGTTCTTTTTTTTCAGAACGATTATTTTGCATGAGCAAACTACGGCGAAATGATCTCTTCTGATTTCTGATCTTTTCTGATCATCTGTCAAAAAAAGAGCCTCACTTTTAAAGAAAACATGTATACATAATTCACACACTGCCAGTTTCAGGAAGGTCATGATTCGTTAATATCTTTATTTTCATAACATCGTTTCTGTGGGGCACGTTGGAATATCCTGTTTGAAACAGGATTGAAATTTAAAAGAGTCATTGAATTTTAATGGGGGTTCTTGAAACTATCAGTTGGTCTTCTCACTGTCTTTTTCATTTCCCAATTGGAAAATTCGAATGCAAGCTTTTGCTTCATTCCACAATCGTGAGGACAAGATAGCGACTTTCTGAAATAGTCAAAAAACATTTATTTTGCATCATTACAAGCACAAAATGAATAGGTCATCCGCATGAAATTTATTCAGTGAAAAAACAAATATTAACAGTATTTATAAATTCAGAGTGACCTTATCAAACTAAAAAGAGAAAATCTAAATCAGTTCAAATGACATATGAAGTCAGACTTAGAAGAGACCAGGGATGTCGCGGATGCCGATTTTACCACATCCGCGGATGTGAATGGGAATTGAAAATGGTATTCATTTTGATGATAACTGTTTTGAACTCATCTATATTTCAAAAATGTTTTCGGTGTGGCCTCCGTAAAGGCAAAGAATTTTTTGTTTTGTTTACCGTTTTATTCCTTTTCTCAAAAACAAGAATAATCGTTAACACTATTGAGGCAATCCGTTTTCAATTCCGGAAATCTGAGATATCAGGGAGTTTTGAGTGGGGTTACTGGTGATGAATCAGTAGATGGTTTGATAATCAACCATTATTTCTTCTGGCCTGAACAATCAATGGCCGTCATTTGAAATGCGTTTTCCCAGAAATATGACAACGGCTGACATACACCTGAGAAACATCTTAATTTTATAGTTCTCAGATATATTTTACTTTAGGATGAAAAAATACCACTATTTAATATTTTATAACTACTTTTAGTGAATTTAATCTTTTTTTTTTCATTTTTAAACCTCACCTATTCTTAACCCTAGCAGTCAAATCGTCAGATTAAGCTATATTCATTATTAGAAGTGCGTAGGCCATGTATGCTATCTTAATCTGACGCGCTCGAGTATGTCCATGTAACAGTTTATATTTTTACATATTTCAACCTATAGCTGCTCTCCCCAACGATGAAAAGGTATACATTATATAACATTTTCTTCTTTTTATGATCTGAGTTTTGCAACCCAATAGGTCTCTATGACGCTCGAGTAAATCAAAATTTAGCATCGTGGGCTCCCCTACATTATGCCTCCTATGTTGATCGGGTAGAAGGTTAATGTGAGGAATAATGTTAATGCCTTTTCGAATTTTGTTATTCAAAAACGTCATGATAAGTCTTTAGTGGCGACAATTTGCTCATCGATGATCGGAATATTGCTAATGGATTTGCGAATCATTTCCGGTCAGTTTTCGCTGCGTCTTCTGAGCAAGCATCTGGGATGATGGACGACAACTCCACTACTTGTTGTGAAGTGGGTGGTAACTTGAGGCTTGAATTGACCGAAATTTTTCAGAAATCGAATAGCTTGAATATCAATAAGGGACCGGGTCCGGATTGGATTCCCACTATTTTGTTAAGCAAATTTTCACCGTCCCTGGCTCTACCTCTTCAAGTAGTCTTTAATAGGTCCCTTGAATCAAGAGCCTTCCCATCTAGGTGGAAGAAAAGTTTCGTTACACCTATCCATAAGTCGGGATCTAAAAATTATGTATGTAATTATCGCCCCATTTCCATCATTATTGCCATGCATAAGCTATTTGAACTTCTGGTGTATGATAGAATCTATATGAAGATTATGCCTGGGATATCTCATCGGCAACATGGTTTCTTGAGAGGCAGAAGTATTGAGAGCAACTTGATACTTTTCACGCAGTACTCTTTTGATGAGTTGGAACGTGGGCGTAAGGGATAAGTCATTCATACTGATTTTTCGAAATCGTTCGACTCCGTTGATCACTCATTACTTGAATCTTGAATTTAAACTCACCCGATTTGAAATATTGGGTCCACTTTTCAAATGATTGGTGTCATACTTCAAGCTAGATTGTTAAGATCAGGGACGCATTATCTGATCCAATTCTGGTGACTTCTGGAGTTGCACAAGAAATACACTTGGGCCCTTTATTGTTTCTAATATTTCTCGATGATATATTTACAAAAAAAAAACTGGTACAAAAGGCGATATTTAGCTCAAAGCTCTTCTTACATATAACCTTATCGCGTTATTTTTGGCATTATTTTTGTGGATGATCTTAAGATCTTTCTCGCTATTGATGGTGAAGACGCAATATCCAGGCTGATCTTAACAGATCAGTAAACTGGTGTGGGTATAATAGACTGCGTCTTAATGTTGACAAATGCAAACATCGGCCCTCTATCTCTCTAGTTAGCTGCACTTTTTCACTTTGTGGCCATTTCCTTGAAGGGGAAGCTCAAATCAAAAATTTGGGTGTACTATTGACCGTAACATTAACAATTCAAGACTGAAACCTATGAATACGGTAATGTATCTGAGATACGCATATCGGGTTTACAGCTAGGTATTTCGGGCCTACCCTTCAATCATGACGCATAAAACAAATCCGGCCACATCCCAGTTGTTTATTTACCTACCATAGAAACCCGACTGTGGCCCAAATATTTATGACCCCGTCGGCATAACCATTCGAATGCAATATTTATAAGGCACTTGCAGTCAAAAACGGACATTTTCGAATGGTTTATTATGAAAAAAAAATGGGGGATTTATTATAGTTCGTGATCCTCAAGCCCATGAAAACTAACACTTCCGCACTTAAAGAAAAACATAGAACGATATTATTTATTATTATAGGTCAAATAAGGTATCTAGAACCGTGGGACTTGAAAAGGCCAACTAGCATCTTTTTCGGATACTCCTACAAAGAGGAAGAACGATTGAAAAAGGAATCTTATTGGTAATGCCAAATTTTTAAGGGGGAAAGAAACACCCACAAGTAGGTGACGAGTTAATTTTCATCGTCAAGGGGTAGTCAGTACATTTTCGGGACGCGGTAGGGAAAAACCCTGAAGATTGCTCAGAAAAAGATGGTCTTGAAACGGGCGACGGTTTGAGTCAGTCAGGAAAAGAGAATTTTTTTTGTCAGTTTGAGATATATACGGGGGGTTTTTCGAAGAGTGAAAACAGAAGCGAAGTAGTAGTTTGTTTTTAAAGGAAAGTTTTATTTTTAATCAGTATTATCGAGTCAGGAAACGTGATCGGAAGTCACGATATTTGTTGCGATAGTTAGTGAAACGAAAATGTTATCTCCAGAGAAATGAGATCATTTCTTCGAGGGAAAGCAGAAAGTCAGAACTTTTCAATTTTCAAATGTATCAGAGAGTTTGAGTCCAACAGTCTTCAAATCTCCCATCTCATCACCTCTTAATCTCAATTTCCATTTTATTTTGTTTTGTGATTAATTCGTTAATCAAGTCTGTGAGTTTATTTGTATCTGTATATGAAATTGCATTAGTCAGTCTGAGATACAGACGGCTGAACCAGTTGGTATATAGTCAATTTCTGGTTTTGTTATATTTTTCTAAATAGATTTTTTTGGTAAGATATTTCTGTTGTTTGAATTTTTCCCAAAAACACTAAACTCCCTAAAGAAAAATACACCAAGACTTGTTCTTCGTGCAACGAGCCTTACCCATACTCTCTCCGAGCTGGAGAGAGTTGATTAAATTTTGTTAGGTCGATGGAAAGCCGCTCTTCCGCCAACCGGTCAGTAAAGTCTAAATAAACTCACATATACGAGTCATTGAAGAGGTGACAAAATATGTCTGTGAATTATTTCATTGATTATATTGTAAACGGAAGTGTGAAATTGCTTGGCTTTATAATCAGACACTCGCAGCATTTCCAGTCGGAGGAGACACTTTAGTATCTGACGATTGTTAGGCCGACGCTAGAGTCCTAGTGTTCGCTTGTGTTGTGTAGTCTCCTTATACCTACGTGGATTCTGAGAAGATTGAGAGGGTTCAGAATAGGTTTCTCATGTATATTTCTTTTCGCCCGGGCATTGAGCGGGCAAATTTTTCAGCTCCGCTCATGAGAGCTAGGATCGATCTCCCCTCGCTGTTCCTCAGACGCAAACGTGGAGATGTACTTTCCTTCTCTGAATTTATTTGTGGGGCACTAAATTGCCCTGATCTGCTCGAGCTTTGCAGCTTTCTCGTTCCTCCGAGAAGAACCAGTGCCATTTCAATAATTATAACTATTATAAGGATAAGCAGTCACGTGAACGTTGCGTCGGTGTCAGAGATCGATTTTTTGATCGCTCGTTGTCGAGGAAGAGATATATCAGGCGATTGTTTTGTGATCTTTGTTTTTGAGTTTGGGGCACTTTTCTCTTTCTTCTTTTTCTGTTTGTTCCGGCCTTAACTTTGCTCAGATTTAATTAGTTCCTCATATTATTATATAATGTTTCATTTAGCACTTTACTTGTGTAGAAAATCTTGTATTTTTCATTGGTTACCCAATGTTATTTGTATATCTTTTTGTTATAATTGTGTTAAAGGGTATTACTACCCGTTTATTTCGATAAATAAATAAATTCAAAAACACTACTCGTTAAACCATTTGCATATTTTACACGTCTCAATACACATAGTCAATCTGATCGGAATCTAATTGATGAGCGTTCGTACGTCGACATATACAGGGTGGTCATTTGAGAACGAAACAGACGAGATTACAGACGAAATAAGTTTTTTCGATAGAAATGCTCGGACAGGTCGATTTCTG
The DNA here is from genome assembly GCA_038502775.1 of Hippodamia convergens. Lineage (NCBI taxonomy): Eukaryota > Metazoa > Arthropoda > Insecta > Coleoptera > Coccinellidae > Hippodamia > Hippodamia convergens. Next base: position 73,293 of record JAVSIQ010000773.1, on the reverse strand, counting down.
TTTCGAGGGGGACAACTTAAGATGTAGGTTACGGACGCATAGCGCTTCAACCCTTGCTACTACAACCCTCACCCCCAATTTTTGAAGAGGAAAGATAGGGTGAGTGATACCTCATTTGAAAGGTATTTTTGTACTGATTTCAGCACAGTAATTGTTTTTTCATTTTATGCATTAGTTCTCGAAATACAGGGTGGCCATTTGAAAACGAAACAGACGAGATTACAGACGAAATAAATTTTTTCGATAGAAATGCTCGGACAGGTCAATTTCTGTTTCGAGGGGGACAACTTAAGATGTAGGTTACGGACGTATAGCGCTTCAACCCTTGCTACTACAACCCTCACCCCCAATTTTCGAAAAAGAAAGATAGGGTGAGTGATACCTCATTTGAAAGGTATTTTTGTACTGATTTCAGCACAGTAATTGTTTTTTCATTTTATGCATTAGTTCTCGAAATACAGGGTGGCCATTTGAAAACGAAACAGACGAGATTACAGACGAAATAAATTTTTTCGATAGAAATGCTCAGACAGGTCGATTTCTGTTTCGAGGGGGACAACTTAAGATGTAGGTTACGGACGTATAGCGCTTCAACCCTCGCTACAACAACCCTCACCCCCAATTTTGAATAGGGAAGATAGGGTGAGTGATACCTAATTTGAAAGGTTTTTCACAAAAAAAACACTACAAGTGCCACGAAAACACCACTTCATTTTCAAATGCTTAATCAAAAATATTTCGAGAACTAATGCATAAAATGAAAAAACAATTACTGTGCTGAAATCAGTATAAAAATACCTTTCAAATGAGGTATCACTCACCCCATCTTTCCGATTCAAAAATTGGGGGTGAGGGTTGTATTAGCAAGGGTTGAAGCGCTATGCGTCCGTAACCTACATCTTAAGTTGTCCTCGAAACAGAAATAGACCTGTCCAAGCATATCTATCGAAAAAATTTATTTCGTCTGTAATCTCGTCTGTTTCGTTTTCAAATGGCCACCCTGTATTTCGAGAACTATTGCATAAAATGAAAAAACAATTACTGTGCTGAATCAGTATAAAAATACCTTTCAAATGAGGTATCACCCACCCCATCGTCCCTATTCAAAAATTGGGGGTGAGGGTTGTAGTAGCAAGGGTTGAAGCGCTATGCGTCCGTAAAGTACATCTTAAGTTGTCCCCCTCGAAACAGAAATCTAAATGTCCGAGCATTTCTATCGAAAAAATTTATTTCGTCTGTAATCTCGTCTGTTTCGTTTTCAAATGGCCACCCTGTATTTCGTACTATAGGAACGGTTCGCTCTTCAGGGGTATTTTAGTGAACTACAAATTCAAATTCGAAGTGGAAATTTACGTCGATTAACAAGAAAAGTTTCTTTTCAGATTATTATTTTGATTTAGTGTTGGCATGTTATGTTCTCGGCCAACGTGAAAAAAATTCACATCTGTAGACAACTGTATGATTTTCACATATTTGAAATGCCATCGCTTTCACTGAATTCTGATAAAAACGACATAGAAATCATTACTTGTCAAACAAAATGAATCAACCCGTGTCTAGTAGAATGAAACGTATTCGTACCCCAACAGGAAGTTAATAACCTAGACGATCAGGACATCAAACAGAAACGTAGAAGACCATCAGGTATTTACCAAACTTAGTGGCGGCCATTGATGAGTATTGTGCCTCAAATCTGCCATGCCTGAATATGTTTCGAATTCTGTAAAAGTTCTCCTTCGGACAAAACTCGATATCATGATCGATCAACAATAAATATAAATAAATAAATAATAGAGAAATAAACCATAAAATAATCGTCAACAAATATTTCAAGACCAAGTACTTGTCTGTTGTGAAAATTTTCATCAACTGCAGAACTAATACGTGCATGACGTATTCATAGTTCACCCTTGAGGGTAGGTGTGAGTTTAGATCGATCCTAAGTACAGGTACATAAGGGCGATGTCAACTCACACTTACCCTCAGGAGTGAACTATGAATACGGCCCTTAGTGCCATAGGTAAGTTTGCACAAGCAAGATATATAATTATCAAATAAAACTATTCACACTCCAGAAATATATATTATAAAAGGTTTATGGTTGGCTTTGAATGCAGTTTCTTATATGCTTGTTGTAGTAGCAATGACCGTAGGTGCTCTCGAAGCCTCTTATCGAGAAAGGGGGCGAGGTATGTGGAAGTAGGTTCTCAGGCGTGGTACGCACTGGCGGGATACGACAAGCGATGTGATAGCCTATATTTCACGAGATAAATAGTGCATTGAGAGTATGTTGTTGAGAGTTTTGCTGTTGCAACACATGTAACACGACGATAAGTCATAAGATAGTCCCCTTGAGCTCTCAATTTACTGTCAATAAAAATATAGTCTGAACACGGGCTGGTCTTAGCGATGATGTGGGTGCAGCTATTTATCTCCTTTATCTATTCACGCTCTGACAAGATATTCAGGTCATTCTCGCTATTTACTGTCTGATTTAAAATATTTATATTACAAAAAAATACATATCAAGGCTTCCTGCAAGGTATATCAGTTTCTAAGTATAGATCGAGAATTTCTTCAAATTCTCTCCTACCTAAGGTCTAACGCACACGACCGACAATCGGTGAGCTACAATTTTGTCGGTCGAAATGCAGAACACGTATGTGAATGCACCAACGCACACGAACTACTTTTAGTCGTACCTACAAAACTGTCGGAGCGCGCTCCATTTTCGGACCCGTCACGATTGTCGGTGAAGCAGATGGGCACATAGGCTTCTCTTGTTGCAACGCAAACGAACGACAGTTTAGTCGGTCCTTGCTCTCTATTCTTTTATGAATATAATATATTATAGTCGTGCGTATTAAATTGTAGGTACATGACAAGAAACGGATATCGACATCGGAAAATTAATCGGTGAGTTACACAATGCAAGACATTTGAATGATACCTCAATAGCAGTGTACTCGAATAAAATAATGATGAAGAAACTTTGTTAGGAAGTGTGTGTTCAGTGATGACTGTGGTAAATTGGAAATTCCGTATAATATAAAAAAAAGTTAATTGTTTTTGTCACTTCTTTCATTAATACATCTGATTTCAATATCACATATTATCGTATTGCCACGAAAGTGATCCTTGTGGAGACGTGAAATATTTTGCAAAATAGTACCTTGAATTCCTTCAGTTGTACACGGTGACCATTTTCTCCTTTTCTGTTCGTTCTAGGATTTCGAATTGAAAACATTATGCAGGCACTTTTTTTAGCAATCCAGTAGCGTACTTTGTTTTTCCGCAAGAGGTTTCCTTGCTGAGCTTAAACATAAAGTTGTGTTATTTCTTATGGAAACAATAGTTTGAAATGGCTTAGAAAGAATCGGTAATTTGTTCCCGTTTCAGAAATAAATCATACACAACCTCAGATTCATTCAGATATCATGAAAGATATACCTAGTAGGTATTTGAAATTTGAATTATTGAGTAAGTAGGCTGAATCACAGAAAAATATGTCTCTACGAAAGGCGACATTTTTGTTTTGCCATTTTATACTTGATTCAATTTTCCGTGGTTTGATATCTGTTCAAAATAATTGTCAATTATTAAAGTTCAACGTCATTATTGACGGCATTATGAAAATGTTCTAAAACTACGAGAAACATGATATATGTTAAAATGTATTAACTAAGCAGCAATAATGACCTCGAATTGAACAGAAATAAAACCATAGAGAATCGAATCAAGTATTCAATCGCAAAATAATAATGACACCATGCGTAGAGACATAATCTTCTGTGATTCAGCCTACTTAATACTCAATAAATAAAATTTCACATACAAACTATATTTTTCACGATATCTGAATGAATCTTGGGGCGATGTATGATGTATGAAATATTTTGAAACGGGAAAAAAAGGCGATTCTTTTTAAGTCATTTCAAACTATCGTTTCCATAAGAAAAAACACAACTTTATGTTATAGCGCAGCAAGGAAACCTCTTGGAAAAAAACAAAATACGCTACTGGATTGCTATAAAAAAAGTGTTTTCATTTCAACAACCTAGCACAGACAGAAACGGAGAAAATGGCCAAAGTTGAAATCACCCAAATTTCAATTTTAGCATATATCCGAAAACAAAAGAAGATAGAAGAATGCAGTTGATGGCATTATCAGTTTCTCAAAAAAAAACACCGTAACGTGTCATTCATTTTCCTTCATCTCTCACGGTTGAAAAGTTGTAGTTCAAGTATCACCAATTTTGCCCAGCCTGTACGTTCCTTAAGAGTTTCAAAATGGGTATAAAGTATAAAATTGACTTTTCAATACCTATACGCTGAGAAATTACTGGATGCACCCAAAATATCACATTTCTCCTTTTCTTTCTTCAGTATCTCAAATAAACCGCAACACATCTCAACGTATTCCTATGCATCTCTCGCTGCAATCACCGACTGAAAATCGTTCATGTGCGTTGACCACCGATTTTATTCGTAGACTGTCGTCCGTGTGCGTTAATTTCCTACAAAATAGACGTTCACCGACAATAGTTCGTGTGCGTTAGACCTTATCCTAGATGGAAACAATGCCATAACATAGCTTTTTGTATTAGTTGATTCAGTATCACCTCGATTATATCGAGTTTTTTGTTGTGGAAATTTGAAGCATTTGTATATATATATATATATTCTTATGAAAATAGAGAGCTAAAATAATACAATAAATGTTGAAACAAAAAGTACCTAAGCTGAGGTAAAAAAAGAACGGGGTATCATAACATTCTTCGTATGATACTATAGAATCATACGATACTATCATCACTAGTATCATACGATACTATAGAGCCAGGGAAAAAAACCTCAGCCGAAAAAACCTGCCACCCCGTAAAAAAAATAACATAAAATATTAAATATCAGGAAAAATCTTGAAAGACATCAGTGTGAGATCATCTTCATGTTATCCGTCGATAGATTCTTCCCAAAACGGCTCACGATTCTTAATCTGAAATGAAAAAAGAAAAAAGCAGAAAAGAAACCGAATATTCAGAATAAATCAAATAATTTTGAAATTAACCACCCATTTTAGAAATGCATTCGTTACTTTATGTATGGCCTCGAAACCATCTTAAAATTTATAAATGGGACAACTATTTATAAGATGTTCTATAGTCTCCTCATTTTCCCCACACTCACAACTAGGACTCTCAACCGAATTCCATCGGAAGAGCATGCTATTGCAACGTCCATGGCCTGTTCTAATGCGATTAGAACAGACCATATTCTCCTGGGAAGGTCAAAACCAGGAACTCTGATGGAAGGATCAGAAATAAGATCTTTATTGAAAAAATTGGATACATTCCATTCAGATTGCCACATTTCTGTGTCGCTTCTATTCATATTAGTCAGAAAATTTGACCAAAAAGGTTTACGCGACTTCAATCTGGGGACCCTATTATCTGGAATATAGGTGAGTATGGGAAAAGAATTTGGAAAGGAATTGAATTTTTTCCAAAAATTCAAAGCTGTTGTCTCTCTGCGAATATGGGGGGGGACAATATTTGAGAGGACTGGTAACCAAGGAGTAGGTGTAGACTTGATAGTACCAGTAATAATCCTCATAGAAAAATTTAGTTGGGCATCATTTTTTTTTACATGAACACTGTTCAACCAAACAGGACAACAATATTCAGCAGCAGAATAAACCAAAGCAAGCGCTGCTGTTCGAAGTATTGTTGCATCAGCGCCCCATGAGGAACCAGCTAGTTTCTGAAGAATATTGTTTCGAGTTTTAAGTTTCAAATGCAGATCATCTAAATGGGCGTTGAAATTTAGAGAGGAATCAAGTTTGATTCCCAGGTATCTAGGATTGAAATTATGTTTTAAGGTAGAAGAACCGAAAGTTACACTCAATTTTCTATATTTCTGGTGATTATTCAAATGAAAACACGAAACTTCGGTTTTATTTTCATTCGGGCACAAACGCCACTTCAAAAAATAATTTTTCATTATGTCCAGATCTGCGGAAAGGGTACTTTCTAATGTTTGAAAATTAGAATGATGAAAAGCCAGAGCAATATCATCAGCATAAATAAAAATTTGTAAAAAATATAAACACAGAATCTATTTGGTTAATGAATCATTCATTGCGAATATTGACAAAGCTTTTTTGACATGCTGCATCATGTTTTTAATATCGTGGTAGAAGCATTATTCGCACTGATACGACATTTTTCGATTCAATGTTTTTTTTTATCGTTTTTTTACGATTGACAAGAGTTTTCTGACGGAAATTCAAAAATATTTCTATAATATACCATACGAGAGGTACGGTGTTCAACGTCACTTTTGAGCAATAACATACTGAGTGTAGTCAGTTATGTATAAATAACCTTTGAAGAAGTTTTTTCACTTCAAAAAAGATAAGGTGGTCTTAAAAATAATTCAAATCCGAATAGTTCCGAACCTAAACTCCACTCGCCGAATTCAATACGTGGATAACCTCACTTATCCCTGAAGAAAATTTGTCATGAAAAACTTTCTTTGCATGTCTAAATCTGCATACATACATAAAACTCAGTCGGCCATATTGTTGGTTACACCATTTAACTCAAGATTGGATGAACTGTTTGTTATGAAAGTTTTTTTGTTGGATTCTTCTACGGTGAGGTTAACATAAAATACATTAAAACAATGTAAAATTCGATGAAATGGAAAAAAAGTAGGAAATTATTTTCCTTCTTGCGAATAACGTCAGTAGATATCGCTGAGGTTGATAGCCTTTTCGTGTAAGTATTATATTTGATATGAATTCGGTGAACTACATTTAATAATAATATTAACGCATCTGAGTCCATGTGTTATCATACCTTTCTTTCTTCCGAACACTACGGAAAATTTTATGACGAAAAAACTAAAAATGTGGTTCATCGTAAGGTACAACAATGAGGCAATTTTTAAATAATAATGAGGTACCGCTGAAATAAAGTGAAGTCTATTCATGTAGATAACAATGTACATTCTATTTCAATGTAATCAAATTTTTTGTATATTTTGTACTTTAATTTTGTCTTATTTACCTCCTACTTGAAAAAGTACCAGTTTTGTTGATAAAACTGAGGCGAAACAAAGTTCGCAGGGCCAGCTAGTAGAAAATAAAAATTTACTCCATATTGATGAAAGTTTTCACGATAATACTTTTCATCATAACTAACACAAATATGCAAACGAATTTGACATGTATGAAACGGTTTCTCTAGTAAATTGCCAGTTCCAAGACATACAAAAAATTAAATGATTCATTGAAATTTCAATCTTGTATTAAACAACGTATCGATGGCTACCGTCAATGAGATATTCTGTTTAATCGAGGATTAAAATTTTGATAAATCGTTAAATTTTGATAAACGTTTTCGAAAGTCATCCCAATTTCTCGGAATAATGAAAAAACTGGTTATACTATGACGGGAGAAATTTTTAACTTTGACTCACATAACTTCTAGATGGTAATTTGAATTTATCACAAACTTCTTGGTTACCAGTCCTCCCGAATATTGTACAATTGTACATCCCCATATCCGCAGAGTGACAACAACGTTGTGTTTTTGGAACAAATTGAATTCCTTTCCAAACTCATTTCCCATACTCTGCTAAATTCCAGATAATGAACTCGCGTAAAACATTTTGGTCGACTATTTCAATTGATATGAATAAAGGCGTTAGGGAAATCTGGCAATCTGAATGGAAGCATGCAATTTTTTCAAAGATCTTATTACTGATACTTATATAAGAGTTCCTGATTCTGACATTGCCAGGAGAAATATGGTCGTTTTAAATCGTATCAGAACAGGCCATGGATGATGCAACAGCATCCATCTCTAGATGGAATTCTTTTGAGAGCCCCAGTTGTGAGTATGGGGAAGTTGAGGAAACAATGGAACATCTTATAAATCGTTGCCCCATTTATACATTTCCAGGTGGTTTTGAGTAACGAATGCTTTTCTGAAATGGGTGGTTGATTTGAAAATGATTCAATTCATTTCAAATAATTGGTTTTTTCTGTTTTTGTCTTTTCAGATTCAAAGTTTCGGGTTTATAATTGAATAATCTGATTTTCTCTTTCCATAGGAATACATGAAAATGTTCTTCTAGATCACATAGATGTCCTTCAAGATGCTCTGATATCCAGGTTGTACCAACTGCGGCGGCCAATTAGACGTTTCTGGAGAACTGGACATATTTGAAATCTGATAATTAGGATTATGATATCTACCGAGCCAGAATATTTTCGACGCCTGATCACTCTAAGTTATAAAGGAGAGAAAAAAAGGTTGAAAGATGTTTTTTTTTGGTTTTTCGTATCCAATTTTGAATACATTCTCTGTTGAATCCTTTGTGCTCAAGATATTTGAATAGGAATAACAAATATAATGACAATAGTGGTATCTCCATCTTTTTCTCGATATTCTGAAAAGTATTTCGATTAATGCAACGATTTCAATACGAATGTATTCAGAATTCGAAACTCTATCAAAATTGGAAACGGAAATTCAGGAAACTTTTATTTTTTTTCATTCCCTGTATAAGTGAAAGTGGCCAGGTTTCAAGAATAGATAATGTCGAACAATATCGTTATCCCAATTTTCAGATTTCAAATAGGTCCAGTTCTCCGAAAATTTCTAATAGACCGTCGTACTTTATAAAGCTTGTATGAGGTTTAGTAATTTAGTTTTAACGAGGGAGGTCAGGGTTTTCTCTGCTGTTTTTTCCTAACTGTTTAGTCTTGGGTGGTGACTCTTGTAAGAGGCGGTTCATGTATCCCGTAAACGACACAAAAATGTAAGAGCGGCCCACTTTGAAAAACTTTAACACCTTATTTCAAATGTCCCACTAAGCGACTACGCATCGGTGGGGTGATCGTGGGGAGCCAGAAGACGCGAGATCGACCCAGGTAGTCGGAGATCTTGACCATCATGTAACAAATATTTGTAAAGCCGCATCTGGGCCGCAGCGGTAGCACAATCCGAGCGCGACATATATGAGTATGATGAACAAATGAAAAACTCTCTCAAGGTAGACAGTGGACCAAATATACGAAAATATTACAGCGAGTGTGGATGCAGCCATTGGTAATAACTGCCAAAGTCAAAACAAGCAGCAAAAACTTAACCGATGAACAGAGACACTAATGAAAGAGAGAAGAAAAATGAGAGATAAAACTACTGAACAGTAAAGAAACATCAATAAAAAATTACCAATTCTCTGGTAACCTAATACAGGGTTATTAATTTCATGGCCAACATATCTGAGGGCAGTCCGAAGGGCCGCTTTCGGACGACTTCCGGTGCCCAAAAGGAAGGGGTACCTGCCCTTCGTGCGACTTTCATAATCCGTCGTGGGAGACGGCAGGCCAACACGAAATCCGCCAGGAAGAGCCTCTGGCTCCGGATCAAGAAAATGTCAAGTTTGACGTCACGGTGCAGAATTTGAAGAGCGTGTCATGCGGCCAAGCCGGCGTAAGCTTGCCCCATGTACCTTCGACACATGGATTCGGGCAGGGGTCCTCGCTGCTGCACCAGTTCAAAAAAGTCGCCCTCCATTAGCTCCACGCCCAAATGAAGCTTACCGCCTTTCTCGTAGCCGAAGAGATAACGCAATTTTTTCGGGTGCTTCAATGTCATGAGCATCTGTCGCTCTGTCCTTGAGTTCTCGTCGAGGCGGGTCACATTCAAGGCGAACCTTGAAAAGTCTTTTTCAAATTCGTAGACCCTGCCGAATCCTCCCTCCTCAAGGATACGGACCTTCTGCAGGTCATACAAGCCTCCGACCTCGTGTTCTGGGCTCCCCCCAGTGACGGATGGTACCACCGCCACGGACTCAGACATCTCCTGTAAACAGACGGGTCTGATACGGGTGTATGCCGCCCGGACTATGTATGCCTTTCACCCTCAGCGCGGGTTTCTGGCAGCCATCAATGGCTGACTGCTCACCTCACTTTCGTGAAATGGTTTCAAATCTTTCACATGAATATGCCCTAAGTATCTGCTCGACAGCGCGTCTTTCAAGTCGGAGACCACAGGAGACACCACTTTCACGACCGTATATGGACTTGGATATTTGAGAGCCAACTTAGACGCGAAACTGCCGACGATAACGGATGTACTTGGCACTTTGTCTCCGACTCGGTACGACCACTCTCTCCTCCAGAGGTTGTAGTAGCGGCTTTGTTCGTTGAATGCCCGATCCAAATAATTCATAACAAACTCCCGTGTCTATTAGAGTCGCTTTAGGGATTCACATATTGATCTACCCCATGGGCAGGTGGTTCTTCGGTTGAATCCTCTGCAACATCCCTCATTCCTTCGGCACGACGGTTAATTTCTGGCGAGCGCACCTCCCGACCGAAGTTAAGGAACGCTGGTGTGAATCCGGTGGATTCATGTTTGGTAGGGTTCAACCCGAAAGTCAGTTCTCCAAGATGCTCGTCCCAGGAACGATGATCCTGCTCACAGAACTGTGCAATCATCGTTTTTATTGTTCTGTTCTGTTACACTGCGGGGGGTAGACCAGAGCGAATCTCTGGTGAATGCGAAAAACCCTTCAAGTTGCCCTTAAATAAGCGTCCGTCAAACTGCCATCCGTTGTCGCCTATCACGGTCTTCGGACATCCAAATTTCAACACTCGAGTTATGGTCTTTGCAACTCCAAAGTGGCCAGATACTAGCACATCATGATTCTCTCGCAGAACCGTTTGCCGATCTTCAGTCAGGATGCACAGTTTCTTTGGTGTCCCTACAATCTTCCCTCCTGGATCCTGTAATCCGGGAAATCTGAGGAGTTTTTCGGGACCCCCTGGAACTTCTTGACATACCAGGGACATCTGATCGGGTTCTCTGTCACACATACTTGTTCATCAGACGGTAGGGGATCTAAGGCGTCCGCTACTCGGTTCAGGGCACGCTTCCTATACTTGATTTCTAAATCATACTGTTGCAGGAAGACACACCACCTTGCAATCCGCCCTGATGGGGATTTTATAGATTGCACTCACCGCGGGCTCATGTGATCGGTGATCACGGTGAACCTATAACCTTCCAAGTATGGCCTAATTTTGTCTATAGCCCATACAATGGCCAAACATTCCTTCCCTGTTACCGAGTAGTTCTTCTCGATACCATTCGTAGCACCTGGCGTAGACGATCCTCGTTCGCGTGAATCGCAGACTTGGTTTAAGGCTGCTCCGAGGCCATTCTGGGACGCGTCTGTCTGCAGCGTGAACGGCTGAGAAAAGTCCGGACAGACTAACACCGGTGACTCGGTGAGATTCCTTTTCAGCGAGTCGAATGCCTGCTGCTGCGCATCAACTCGTTTCCACCTTTGCTTCTTCCTCAGTAACAACGTGAGTGGCGTAACTATCTTCGTGAAATCGTCCACGAATCTTTGGTACCAGCTTGCCACTCCCAGGAACCGGCGAAGTTCGCGAATTTTCCTCGGTGGCTTCATTGAATTGATGCAAGCAATCTTATCCGGGTTGGTTGCTATTTCTTCTGCGGTGATCACCTGTCCTAGATACTTGAGGGAACTTCTCACGAACACGCACTTTTCAGGATTTATCTTGAGGTTTTCCTCCCGGAGGCGACGAAACACCACCTTCAAGATTTCCAGGTGCTCTTCGAAAGTCTCCCCCAAGACCACTATATCGTCCAGATACGCGAAGATGAACAGGTCCAGCTCCGGGCCGATAACACGATCCAAAAGTCTCTGGAAAGTTTCGCCAGCCGAATAGAAGCCGAACGTCATAACCCGAGACTGGAACAAACCCCTTCCTGTGAGAGGAATCTGCCAGTATTCCTGTTTCAAGTCCAACGTAGAGATGTACTTCGCTCGCCTGAGTTTATCCAGTATGCCGGCGATATAAAACAACGGGTACGCATCCTCTACTGAGTCCTCATTGACCGCTCGAAAATCTATGCAGAACCTGGGACTCCCGTTAGCCTTTTTCACGATAACGACGCAGAAACTCTATGGGGATCTCGAGGGTTGTATGATACCCTTCTCGAACAGCCGGTCAACTTCCTGGTCGATTATCTCCTGCATCTTCGGGTAACGCGGACGTTATCTCTGCTTGATCGGCTCAGTTCCTGGTTTTATCTAGATCTCGTGTCGTGCCATCTTCGTCAGTCCTTATATTTGATCAAATCCTACGAGCTCCTGCTGTTGGTTCGAGGAACTGATCGACGAGTTCTGCAGCGTGACGGCTGGAGAAACGGCTTCTTTCAACAACCCGCCCTTCAAATAACATCTCGTTGTCTTAAAACCAATCCTGAAGTCGTGGGAACTCAGTAGGTCCATCCCCAGAACGAAATCTATCGGTAGATTGGGCACCAAATGAAGCTGGACTTTGATCTCCTCCTCTCCGAATAGTAGTCTACGCTCGATTACCTCTTCAACGGCGACTGAATTACCGTCAGTTACAGTGGCCAACACGTCTGAAACTGCAGACAGCCAAACGAAAATTCTACGGCAGGTATCCGCCGCCCTGCTGCTCAGGAATAACCTGGATGCGCCAGTATCCAACAGGGCTCTAACAGGCTGTTGCCTGATGCAAACGATGACAATTGGCCGATTGTCTTGTGACTGCTTAGGTTGCTGGGTTGGGGATGCTGTCGAACGGAACTGTCTCCTCCCCATGAGGCGGTTCCGTCCTAGTTTTTCGAACATCGGCAATCCCTAGACTTGGCACCCTCTATTCCACATCAGGAACAGAACATCTTTGGCGTTGCTCGGCACTCATTTTTAAAATGTCCTGGTTCCCCACAACGCCAACATTTCGGCGTATCAGTCCTTGTATCCGCGAAACTTACAGTTTTCCTCTCTCGAAACGATGGGTCGCTAGTCCGGGCCTGAGTCGAGTCGGACTTTCTTCCTGGTGGCTCTGCGTCGATCGTAGGTGACGCTTTTAGTGCCTCTGGACTCCCGGGTGATGAAGACTCGACAGTCAGCGTCCGTGACAGTCATCAAGAGTGGCTTTCATATACCAAGTGTGGATCATCAATCAGACCCTTTCGGCATGTACTGGTCGGTATTCCACTGGATCAGCACGAACACCTTTTTTTGGCCAGCAGTTGTGCGAAAGTTTTCGTCTCCTCGAAGGCCAGCGAATTCTGAAACGCCGGTAACAGACGTTTCCTGATTATGGCCCCCTGCTCCTCTTCTAATGGTCGTTTAACGGTCAGCTTCTGGAAGAGGTTCTGCATCCTTGTGACGAACAGCAGGAGTTTTTCGCCTTCTCCTTCGGTACGCTTCCTCATCTCTTTCAGGAGGGTTTCCTCATAGTCGAGAGAAAGAAAAGCTTCACGAAGTTGATCCTTGAAGTCCTCCCAATCGTTGAAGCACCCTCTCCTGGGGATGTACCAGTCCCTAGCGTCCTTCCGCAGCTGCTCGAAGATTGACTCCAATAAACATCGCTTCGTGACTCTGCGAGTCACCGCTAACAGTTCGACTTCCTGCAGGAAAGCGTCCACGCCTGCCGACCCGTCGAAGCGTACGTTCCTTTTGTACACCGGTATGAACGGTTGACTGGGTTGCTGTTGTGACATCCTGTCTAGTCTCGTTTTGTCGGCTTCTGCGGTTTGACCTCGATGCAACCTGTCTGACTCACTGGGTTGGTCTCCTTCTCTCGGTGCAACCGAATGGATTTCGTCTTCCTCGGTTAACCTCGCATCTTCGGGCTCCAAAAACGGGAATGAAATCCGCCGAGTTGATTCATCTACCGCCGTCCGGTTTCCTGGTGCAGGCGATCCAGTCATTCCGTGGTCTCTTGTTACCCAGAAACTCGTGAAGTTCAGCCGTCGACAAACAGCTTCACAAGCTCTGTCGAGTATATTGCGGAAGAAACTCAACAGAAGACCTCTCTCTTGGTTCTCCGGTAGCCCGGTGTGGTTCCGAACAGCTTCTGACAACCTGCCGAAGTTCTGCGTGACCTCAGCATCCTCCTCGGAGTCGCTTCCGCTCTCAGAGTTGGCAGGTCCTGAGTTATCCGGGAAGAATCCTCGGAGGAAATCAGCAGTTCAGCAACCAACGATGTCCTCTGGCTTCGGCCAGAAGTACGACGTCTCTCAGCATCTCGTCCATCTGCCTCCACAACTCAGCCAACTCGTTGATTTTTTTCCTCTCCTCCGCTGTGGTCGGCCTCATCTGACTTAGACGGTTTTTTGAACTGAATGAGCCGACTCCGGATCCGGGATTCCTCATTCCTCGCGTTATCTTCGTCGAACCCCTGAACCTGTTCCACCAGACTCCTCAGGATTCGATCTGCGTCATCCAATTCCTCTTCCATGTCCCTCTCCACAGGCAAAACTGCGCATTCTGTGTCAGCGCCGTCCGCATTTTCATGCGATTCTCCTGTATAGTTCTTCCGTCTCGCTGGCCGCGAGCCTTCAGCTCCAATCTCAGCTCCTCAGCTCTCAACCTGTTCACCTCCATGTAAACCCTGAAAACCTCTTTTTTCGGCCTTATTGTGAAGAAACTTGGTCTCTGCTCGGTCGCCAAATTGTGACGGCGTTTTTTTCCGGATTGCCATTTGCATCTTCCACTCTCTTTCCAAGTTTACTCGGGTGCCAATTGCGATAGGTTTTATAAGGTCGCAATTCCTTACGTCGCTCACAGTTGTCCACCTATGTAGCTATTCCACAGTTGGAGACGAGGTTCGACTCAATCTGTGATGATAGCGATTGAAATGTTCCTGTTTCTTCCACTGGAGAGGAGCTATTTTCTGCTAAATAAATAAAACACATTTCGACGAGACACACTATATTGTCTGATATCAACACTTTAATTTCACATACAATGCTGCATTATACCGACGGTGCTAAAATTAAATGAATGATGTAGAGAGCAGCAAATTTAACAATGTACAGAAAATAGCTACAGAACAAATACGATGGAAATGACGGAAGGGTGAGAATGAAGCGAGATGAGCAGGCGGCGTATGTAAAGCGGCTAAAATACGTGATTTGAGAGCAGGTTAATATGGGAGCGGCAGCTAGTTTTTGTGTTCTTCATGAATGCAAGACTAACGGGACAATAGGGTCAGAGGTAGCCTCATCAACTGAAGTGGAGATTGACGATGAAGGCTTGAAGAATCCAATAACTTCATATGATGAAGAAATGTGTCTAATATGTGATGATTATGAAAAAGGTCGAGAAACATGGTACAGGTGCACCATTTGTGGAAAACGGCAAATAAGGAATGAAGTGGTGTCAACATTCCCAAGGGCTACATTTGTGATTTTTGTAACTAATAAAATAATTATCATAATAGAATCTTCTATCATTTACCTCTTCATAATTGGTTTCGTAGCTTGTGAAGTAATCTTGCCATGGGTGGCCTGATTGCCCCAAACCTGGGGTAATGAAGCTATCTACAGAGTTCACATTTTTCAGGGTGCACACTAAAAACTATTTACAACTGGTCCTACTTAGATATTTATGATGAGTATATTTATTGAAGACTTACTTTGAGTATGAACTATTTTCAAATTGGTTTTAATAAAATAATTATTGGAGAAATCCCTAAAGGTGGCCTCATTGCCCCGTTCTACCCTACACATTTTTTACGATTTTGCTAAAACTGCTGGCAACATTGTAATGAAATCTCATACGAATATGTTCTGGGAGCTGATACACATCTAATGAATTCATTTAATAATAATAATAACAGTTTATTTCCCAAATTATCACAAAATAATGACAAAGTTACGAAAATAGTCAAAATCACAAATAAATTAAATTCTAGCCTGATGCAGAAACAGCAACTATCTTTTACAGAATTCGAAATATTCATTCATATTATAAGGCTCACAATTTAATATCAACTCATGTATTTGGTTTTTAAATTCTTTGTGTACTCTTGTTAATTGTATATTTCTAGGTGAAGTATTGAATAATCTTAAAGCAGCATACTCTGGGTGTTTTTCAATTAAGGATAGTGAATGTTTGGGATAGAAATATGGTTCTATTCGTCTCGAGTTGTTTGTATTTCTTAAAAAGCTATAAAGTTGTTCGTTTTTATGGAAAAATAATAGTAATCTGAATGCATACAGACCATAAATGGTCAATATATTTTTTTTCTTGAATATACCTCTGCAAGATTTTCTACTAGCAAGGCCAAACATATTCCTCAATATTTTATTCTGGATTATGAAAATTGAACTCAAGTTTGCGCTTCCCCAACAAATGATCCCATACGACATTATTGATTGTGCATTCGCATAGTATATCGTTTTCAGAATATTTTTATCCACTTGCTTTTTAACAATCCTCAAACTATAATCTACTGAACAGAGTTTTGTCAGTACGAATTCTGTGTGTTCCGCCCATCTGAGCCGTGAATCTAATGTTACATCCATAGGAATTTGCTCGAACTGCTGAAATTTATAGAAAAATCATTGAATTGTATCACTTGAGTCTAATAATCGCGATAACCAGGAGAAAACATTAGTAATTCGGTCTTTTT
Source organism: Hippodamia convergens (assembly GCA_038502775.1). NCBI lineage: Eukaryota > Metazoa > Arthropoda > Insecta > Coleoptera > Coccinellidae > Hippodamia > Hippodamia convergens. The sequence continues at coordinate 56,786 of JAVSIQ010000773.1, read as the reverse complement.
AATGTTGAACGCAAGATTGTTAGTGGCAAACCATTGACTCACACGATTTAGAATATCCTTTGTCGACTCAATTGAAGAAAATGTATTCTCATTCTTTACCAAAATATTAGTGTCATCCGCGTAGGTAACCAAATGATATCGAGTCAAGTCAAATATTCCAGCAAAATCATTTATGTGGACGACAAATAAGAGAGGTCCAATAATACTGCCCTGAGGCACGCCCATTAGAAGTTCTCTTTCATCAGATAGATATTTTTTGCCATCAAATTTCAAAGTTGTTTTCTGCTTCCTAATACTCGAATAACTTCTAATTAATTCTAGCTGATTATTTCTTATACCGCATTTTTCCAATTTACTAAGCAAAATGGTGTGATTCACGCAATCGAAAGCTTTAGTGAGATCGAGGAATAGCCCTACTGGAATTCCCCCCGATTCCAAAGACCAAATAATAGCCCTTGTCAGATCATATAAAGCTGTTTCGGTACTCCTTTTTCGAATGAAACCATGCTGTTGCTGACAGTCATTAATTATGTTGAACTTTCTGAAGAAATTCAATAATCGGTTCGAAAGTATTTTCTCTAATATCTTCGCAAGGAACGATAATGAACTGATCGGCCTGTATATAATTTTCTATGTTATTTTTATCGCCGTTTTTATGCAGGGGAGTTATAATTGCCATTTTGAGGGAATCCGGGAAAATGCCACCTTTGAAAGCACAATTCATTATGTGACAAAGGTGTGGTGCAATTATATGTAAGGATTTCTTTATTACACAGAGGGTAATGTCATCAAAGCCTCTTGCAGAATTATTTTTCAGTGAGTTGACACAAGCTACCAATCCACCTACATCAACATCGAACATATATATAGAGTTAGTAAAAGAAAATTTGGGCGTGAAAGGGTCTCAAGAATGTGGAAGAGTTTTACAGATGTTCAGTGCCGTATCAGTGAAATAATTGTTGAAATCTTTCACTAACTGAGTAGGATTCCCTATCATTTTTTTTCGTCAGAAGGTTTTTTTTATCATTAGTAATCGTGTTAACGACTTCTCATACTGATTTCGATTTATTATCAGAATTTTCGATTAATTCATTGTAGATATTTTCTCATTTTAGATAATTCTGTATCATATTGTTTTTTAACAATACTATATGATATCTTGAGTTCAGGCCTGTACTTATAGAGTATGAAGAGTCTATCCAGTAAATTTTTCAAATATTTAATGTCCTCAGTCAATTTTATTTGCCTTTTCTTCTGTTTATTAACTTTTATCTTGACTTCGAGGAAATTATAGTCGAAGCTCTGTTTATACAGATTGAAGAAAAAGTCCCACTTCTGATTGACCTGCTCTGATTCCATCGAATAAAGTTCACCCAGTCGATCTCCTTCAAATCAGACAGAAAATTACTTATAGACCTATAATAAATCTGCCTAGTTGAAATATTTTCAGTAATATGTTTTTTTATGCACTATGATGTTAATTTTAAATTCTGTAGCCGAATGATCAGATATGTGAGCTTCAAGTTCTCTAGATCTACCATTTATATTAGTTTAAATATTATCAAGACAACTCATTGAAGCAGATTGTGTTGGTTCATTGATTGTTATCTGGATATTGAATGAAGCTAATAGCCTAAAATCACGGGTGACTTTATTATCATCTAAAATATTTCTATTGAAGTCACCTACTATAATAACTTTCAGCGATTCAAGTAAACACTGTTCTAGTATGTAAGTCAATTTTTCAAAAAATACATCTATGTCTCCATGAGGTGGAGAATTTGGCCTGTACAGGGTGTTTCATCATAAACTGGACAAACTCATATGACGTATAGAGAACATCGGGAGAATCATTTTTTTCTTATGACATTTTTCCCGTTTTCGAATTAAGTCCACCAATATCATTATCGGTACATGCTCGAATGTGTGACCATAAATTTAATTTTGATGATGTAAAGATACTTGATTATGAGAAAAATTGGTTTCGAAGAAATTTCAAGGAAATGCTTTGCATCAAAAGACCTCCGAACACAGTTAACTATAGGACTGATATTGGTGGACTTAATTCGATTTATACTAATTTAATCAATAAAATTTGACTTCGATAGTGAATTGATTAGACCTAGGAACGTTTGTTTCGAATTGACTGGCTAATGTCAGTATGTGGAAGATTTGATAACTGAATGAATAATCATTGACAGTCCCCTTTTTTTCTGACTTTTTTATGATGAATAAATTGTTCTACAGTATATTTTTAATGTAATTTCTATTCTGAGAGTAAGTGTTTTTACTACAATTACTACATTTATATGTCAGCCTATTTTCCAAAAACTGTCAAACTGTATAAAACCTATTTGTTCTTGAAAATACTGTTATTTTAGCCTGTATAATGTCATAATATTTTCCATTTTAGCTTGATAAAGGCTACATATTAGCCGAAACGTTGCTGTGAGAATAATAAATGCATATATGTTCCTTTTGACCGTTATCCTCCATTGATGTTAAGTATTAATGGTAAATATGAGTCTGTTCTAAGGTTCTGAATATATTAATTTTCGTTGCCGAGCAACAGTAGCTGATAGAATTTGACCGGTTATTTGAATTTTACTGAATGATTCGAGTATATTGAAACGACTTGTTCGCAAACGAAAATGAAATATTCACTTTTAGAAAAAAAATGATAAGGTTCAGGCTCATTATGAAGCGAATTCCTCAGGGAGAAAAGGGAAATTTACGCTCGCAGATTTCCAAGCCGAAACGTTCCTAATTTTAAAACATTCATAGAAACAGTGCGTAAATTACGTGAAGAAGGTATTCTTCACCGCAAGAAGAAGGAAACAATCCGAAATAACGAAGAACGTATCCTGGATTTAGTGAGTGAAAAACCGATAATATCAACGAGAACTCTAGCAAATCATCCAAGTGTGAGTAAGAGTAAATCCACTGTATGGAGAGTTTTAAAAAAAATAGCTACCATCCGTACCATTTCCGTTCATGTCAAACCTTAGAAGAAGGTGATTTTGAGGAGAGGAAAGAATTCTGTGAATTTATTTTAAGAAGGACACGTGAGAATAGGAATTTCTTACGTCTCATACTGTTTACGGATGAAGCAACATTCCACAGAGATGGTTTCTTCAACAACAAAAATAATATAATATGGCAAAGGGAAAATCCACATGCAACAGTAGCAAAAAATAGCCAGAAGAGATTTTCTGTCAATGTTTGGGCGGGAATGAAGGATGGATTCATTATAGGACCGTACATTCTTCCTGAACTGACTGGAAATGGCTATAATCAATTTTTGAGGGAAACTCTGCCCGATCTATTGGAAGATATTCCTTTGAGTCACTTTCGAAGAATATGGTACCAGCATGATTGTTGCCCTGCTCACACAATGAGAAGTGTACGAGAATTTTTAGACTTTCAATACCCTCGCCGATGGATCGGCCGATTGGGACCTGTCGCATGGCCTCCTCGTTCTCCAGATCTTACACCTATGGATTTTTATTTCTGGGGTCATATGAAGAGTCTTGTTTATGATAAGCGAGCTCCAGTGACTTCGAGAGAAGAACTGATTCAAAAAATCGAATCAGCCGCCGAAGAGATTCTCCGAAACCCGGAAATGGTTCGTTAAGCGGTGGATAGTGTGGCGAAAAGGTCGAGAAAGTGTATCCGGAGAAATGGCAATATTTTTGAGAACGAATTATGAATGAATTTCATACTAGTAGGTTTTTTTTGTTGCATAAATTGGTTTCAAGATACTTGTATTATTATATTCAGTTAAATTCAAATACTCTGTCAAATTCTTTGAGCTGCCATTGCTTGGCAACGAAAATTAAAAACCTTTGAACAGTCTCAATTCAGATTCCACATTTATTTTAATAGGTACTTAACTCAGAGTAGGCAGTTCAACTCTCAATGAAGTTTCACTGATTTTTCTTTAATTCATTTTGCAATCTGGAATGTTTCGACATACAAATTTAAAAATTATGGGCCTAAGAACACAAGCTGTGTCATGTTTTTTTATTATTTCAGATATTCGAACGGGACATTTGAATGGCTGTAAAAACGAAACCGTTCGATATTTTTCGATTCTGCTTTCATATTCGTGTTAGGTATAAAAGTAAGTACAACCGTGAAAAATTTCATCAATTTCGGGTGAAATTTTTTTTTCGCTGTAGACATGTAGAAAAAAAAGTTGTGTTCGATTTTTGATAAATTTTTTTCACAGATATCCTTTAAAAATTGTGCTAATTTAGGAAATGAAAACCAATTTAGCAACCGAAAAAAAAAATCACGAACATTGCAGGTTTTCCGCCATTTTGTAATTTTTTTTCGGAGCTCTACACTATTTCTGAATGAAGCATCCAAAAATACTACGATATGAAAAGAAACCATTACTTCCAGTCTTATACATAACCGACCACACTCAATATTAAACACCGTGTATCTCTTTTGCTTCGAAAACGGGAAATATGTCATGAAAAAAATGATTCTCCCGATGTTCTCTATACGTCATATGAGTTTGTCCAGTTTATGATGAAACACCCTGTATATACAGACAATAATGAACTTAGTTTTTCCGATATTAACCTGTACAGCAGAACACTCGAAAACATTTGCGACGACGCTCAATGTTTTAAAATTACATATTTCGACAATAGATGGAGGTACCTCCATGACGCCCAGTGTCCCGACAGAAATCAGCTTGTAACCGTTCAGTTTGTAGTGTCCAATCTCCTTGTTAAATCTGGCAACGCCTCTCCTATTGGCCTTTGCGAACCATAAGGTTACGGGGGGTTTGGTAAGTACCGAGATTCGAGTAGGGATAGAAAAGAGTGGGGATAAAGACTTAAAAGAAGCGGAGACGGACGAAAAGGCTCTCTTCTTATTCTTCAACTGAGGTGAACGTACTTTGTGAAATAGATGTTAAACTGTTTTGTGAATAAAATATCTGGACTGTTTTAAAGTGCTTCTCTCATTTCACCCACTCGAAAATTACCTATCCGAGAACGAAAAGTCCTAAGTTTTTATTATTGATTTCAACAACTGGCGACCGTGACAGGACTTTGTGATTCTGTATCGGAATTTAGAGGTAAATTATTTTCGTGTTGGGTAAAATATTCGTGCCATAAAGATGAATGCCAAGAAGAGGACGATCCGCCGCATTTCTTTCACGAAGTCACTCAGATCCTTGAACACCTTATTGGATCAAGGAAGTTCGAGTACTGTGGGAATCAAAGCAGCTTTTGAATTGCTGGTGGTAAAATACCAGGAATTAGAAGAAGTTTCCAAGGCGATCCTAGGAAGAAATGTTCGCTGGTGAAGACATTGACGAGGACGACCTAATGAAGACCGCCGAGGGCAACGATGCATATGAAAGCCAATACTTAGCGGCGAAATGCCAGTACGAGGTCAGGATGGCTTCGATTGAAGAAAAGGCCCAAAGCGTACGCAGCAGTGAAAATTCGACGTCCAGAGCGAGGTGCAATCTTCCAAAAGTGGAGCTTGCCAAATTCAGCGGGGATATTTTGGAGTCTCTTCAGCAAGATCCACGAGGACGCTGGACTGCTTGATGAGGAGTTCCAGTATTTGATGCAGTCAATGGTGCCGGGATCCAGAGCAGCTGAGTTAGTGAATAGTTACCCTCCGGTCGGCGAAAAAAATCAAAAGGCCATCGAAAGTCTGCAGAAACGTTTCGAGCGCGAAAACCTACAAATAGAAGTTTATGTGAGGGAACTTCTGCAATTAGTGTTAGAAAACGCCGTTTTGAAGAAAAAAGTTATCCTCTCCTCCCTCTATGACCGAATCGAGTCGTACATTCGGGCATTACAAACTCTCGGCGTAACGACGGACAGGTGCGCGGCGATGCTTTATCCGTTAGTTGAATCCTCGTTACCAGAAGACTTATTGCGCGTGTGGCAGCGGTCTAATAATTCCGCAGAAAACGGTAACGTAGGAAAAGCGTCGGATGTGTCGAAAACGAGACTAGATGGACTTATCCGTTTTTTGGAATCCGGGGTCCAAAACGAGTTGCGGATATCTATGGCGGTAAAGGGATTCGACATAGGCGGTAAGTCGGAACCAAGGCCGAAACGTGAGCCAAAAGCAGAAAAGAACTTTCCGAGTGCGCGGAATCTGCTTGCTTCGGTAGTAAAAAAGGACACTTGCGTTTTTTGTGACAAGACTAACCACAACAGTGAGCGGTGCTTCAGAGCTAAAAAGATGTCATTATCGGAAAAGCAAGAGGTGTCAAAAACAAAACGAGTTTGTTTCGGTTGCTTGCAATGCGAACATTTGAAGAGACATTGTAAGAAAAATGTAAAATGCTCAAAGTTCGGTAAAAGACACGTGGACATAATGTGCTCTGGACAAAAAAGTCGAACTAGTTCGCGCTCTAGTTTGGAAAGCTCCGTAAGTGCGGTTAATATCCCGAAATAATGCGCTCTAGCTTCATTAGCTGAAATCCCCGCGACGTTCATGCAGTCTCTGAGAGTGCGGGTGCGAAATGACGAGAAAGATGTGGTCGTTCGTGCGTTGATCGACACGGGGTCGCAAAACTCTTACGTCTTCAACGAACTGGCTGAAGATTCAGATTACAAGCCGCGAGGGCATCAAGATATGGTGCATTTACTGTTCGACGGGAGTAAATCCGATGTCGCGACGCACCTTAAATTCAACATTCGTGTCGGGAATCTAGATGGGACTTATTGGTGCAACTTTGAAGCGCTCGGAGAACAAATAATTTGCTCTAACGTACCAAGTGTGCAAAGAGATGCGTGGATGAAAGACCTGAAAGATCGCGACGCAGACATCACGATAAGCGACGTCGATAGTAAAGAAGAGTTCGTATCCATTCTCATTGGCGCCAATATAGCAGAAAAGTTGCTGACGGGACGGGTGCACCAACTAGAGAATGGATTAACAGCTATCGAAACTTATCTTGGATGGACGTTGATGAGAAAAGTGCCTCCAAAGAAGAAGATCATCAAGAATGAAGCGAACCTAGCCGTTGTAGCCATATCCATGTTGACGCAGGATGTTGATATAAAAGATTTATGGTCATTAGATGTCATAGGAATAAACGATCCTATAGATCATAAATCACGCAAGGACCACGACATTGAAGTTGAACAGTCGTTCAAACGGGGTATTGTGAAAAACCCGGAAGGGCGCTACGAGGTAAAAGTGCCCTGGTTAGATGATCATCCCGAGCTCAAAGATAACAAGCACTTGGCCTTGCAGAGATTGAAAAGAATTTCCGATAAGCTGCAAGAAACACAGAAATTCAAGGAATACGATGGTAGTCCTTCCCTGAATAGCTGTTTAGAAAAAGGACCTCAACTGATCAAAGAAGTGGTGGACATTTCATTGAGGTTCAGAGAAGGTAAAATTGGGGACGAAAATGACCTGGCGAACGCGCCTGTCTCAGTTAAGAAGAACGTGAGACGCGAATTAGAAAATGTCGAAGGAGATGACGACAATGGAGGCAAACATATTGAACAGACTCGAACTAGAAGCGGGCGTATTTCGAAAAAACCTAGACGCTTAGACTGGTGAAGCTCATTTCCTTTTATTGCTGTTCTTTTTTGTATTTTGTTCGATTGATTTTTTTATTATTGTGTTATTATATTATATTTGTACTTATTTGTGTGTGTAGAAATTGCTTTTGTGTTTCGGCCCATGTCCAAATCTCGCAAAGTTGTGATGTCCTCACTCTTTTCTCGTGTGGAGAGGATGTTAAATCTGGCAACGCCTCTCCTATCGGCAACTTTGCGAACCATAAGGTTACGGGGGGTTTGGTAAGTACCGAGATTCGAGTAGGGATAGAAAAGAGTGGGGATAAAGACGTAAAAGAAGCGGAGACGGGCAAAAAGGCTCTCTTTTTATTCTTCTACTGAGGTGAAAGTACTTTGTCCAATACATGTTGAACTGTTTTGTGAATAAAATATCTAGACTGTTTTAAAGTGCTTCTCTTATTTCACCCACTCGAAAATTACCTATCCGAGAACGAAAAGTTCAGAGTTTTTATTATTGATTTCAACAACTGGCGACCGTGACAGGACTTTGTGATTCTGTATCGGAATTTAGAGGTAAATTATTTTCGTGTTGGGTAAAATATTCGTGCCGTAAAGATGAATGCCAAGAAGAGGACGATCCGCCGCATTTCTTTCACTTCTCCAATGTTCTGTCACTCCTACCACATCACAGTTTTCCTGAGAAATTAAAACCTCCAACTTGTTGAACGCTGTACCTATGGATTGTAAATTTTGATGTATTAAGTATACAGATTTCTTTAGTGTAATTTGAAATTCTGCCTTGATTAGTTTCATTATCGGTTCTTTGTATTTTGTTGACATGATTTACTCTGCGAGAGAGATTATTTTGATTCATAATATTTATGTTTTGTGTGTTGCCTATAGATGTTGACTGTTGCGATGTCTCGTTATATTTCAGATTTTCGAAATAAACTACGAAATGAAAATTCCCTCACAAAAACTCCTACTGGCCAGTTGTCAGGACTAAAAATTAAATTAAATAATTCCTCAGTGTGGACACCAACACTGAATGCGGAATTTTTACCTTGCGTGTTGAGTTTCTTTACCTCGATTTCTTCGTTATTGACTATGTCCTTCAGATAATCTTTGATCGATTGCTTTGAGGTATTTTTATTTATTTATTTATTTAAATTGATAAAGGATGAGGACATGTCCTATATAATCCTATTTCAGCACAGTATTATAATAACGAAGACTGAGCAGCACATTGTCAATTCCAACAGAAAAAGAAAAAACGACATTCAAACCCAAAATAAAATTTGATCAATATTTCCCTTAAACACACTGAGCGAGCTCGACCCTACGGTCTCCGCGGACAGATTGTTCCAATGATCGAATATGCGGTTGGTTAAAAAGTACTGGCGTTGTCTCGTCGAAAAATTTTCCTTCCTCAGCTTGAAATGGTGACCTCGGGTGCGTGAGTCGTCGTTGAACACGAATATGTCTCTTAGATCAGCATAATTGAATTTCACTATGCGAAACGTTAGTATCAGGTCACCCCTTAGACGTCGCCTCTCGAATGGCAAAAGACCGGCACTCAAAAGTCTGTCGAAATATGAGGGTCTCTGAGGTCCGAGGAACAATCGCGTAGCCCGACGCTGCACCCCCTCTAACAGATCACGGTCGCGCACCAGCACAGGACACCGCACACTGGTCCGGCGTATTCCAAGATTGGACGAACATAGGTCGTGTATAAACGAATGGAAGTTGCAAAAGAGGCACGAACGAAAGTCTTCCTGATGAGGTACAGCATCGAGTTGGCTCGTCGACAGATGGACACTATATGTTCCGACCAGGTTAGGTCTTGGTTTACAGTGATTCCCAATTCCACATGCGACGTCGCTCCACGGAGCGGAATTCCACAGATAGTGTACGGATAATACGGATTGTTTTTTCCTATGTGCAGCACGACGCACTTATCCACATTCACAGGAATCAGCCAATCGCGGCACCACGGGTAATCGCGTCTAGATCTTCCTGGAGGGATTCATGGTTTTGAAGAGGGTTTCCATATACCTTTGTGTCGTCAGCGTAAAATGATTTTTTATTTTTTATGTGTAAAGGAAGATCACTGATATAAATTAAGAAAAGTAAAGGTCCCAAGACTGAACCCTATTATTACCTTGAATTTTGCCAACGTATATCCAACGTCTTCTCATTGCTCCTTTGATTAAAGTGTTAGGCGTTTTGTTTATCCCGGTACAAATAATATTACTTTTTCTTTTTATTCTGTTCTTGTTACGACTTATTGTTTTCCATTCATTGTTATCATCTTGATCTAATCCTCTATGTTCATTAATTTGATTTGGCTCTTTTCACAAGTTGTATTCGGTTTCTGTATTCTCATCATCTGTCTGTCCTTTTGTCGTTTTATGTGCTGTCAAATTAGTTCTAGAAGATGGTAGTTCCCAACATCTTAGTGTTTACTTTTCAGCATACGTTGGTTTCTAGTTATTGTTACTCACTTCGTTCCTTACATTTCGACTCTGTTGATATTCTTTGGTATTCGATAGTTTTTTATCATTGTTAACGTCAACACAAGTTACGGTTTTTTTAACAGTATTCTCACCTTGCATCCTGATCTTATCCAACAATAAGGAATTATTATCCATCAAGATTTTATTCTTTTCTTGTACTTCCTTCAACAGATCTTTCAGGCAAAATAATTCGACATTCATAATGTTCCTCTCATTCTGAAGTTCACTCAATTCTCTAGCGAGTTTATGAATGTTACCATCTTCATGTTTGCAGGTTGAAGATTTTGAACCTGCTGAAATATTCATACATTTAGGGTGGAAAATATCCAAGCATTTATAGCACTTAACTGAATCGACCACTTTTTTCTGCATTGAAAAGATTTAATGTCAACTTCTATAACATTTTTGTCAGAGCCACTTTCAAACACATCATCATCTGACTGACTCTCATAGAGGGCGCTAGTTACACGGTTTGTACCAAGGAGTATTGAACAGAACTGTTTTGATATAAGATATATTGAGCTGAATTTCGAGCGAACTCAAACATCCTTCAGTCTAATAACAAAAAAGTACTCTCGATAAAACTCGATGCTGTACACCTTTTCGGAAACTTTTGAGTTTAGAATTATGAAGTAATATTCGATGCTGGTATAGAGCAATGATGAATGTAATAATTGAACGAAAACTCACAATAAAATTAAAAAAAAGGTTATAGCATAAAAAACTTTAATTCGAGAAGGTATTTAAAATGTCCTCAGTTTTCACAAAAACACAATTCTATCATTTTTTCTAAAGAATCCATTGATCTTCTTAATGCTTAGAAGTCAGCTATGAGGTCATTGAAGTGACTTTGTATGTCGGCTTTCAATTCTTGAGGTGAATTTCCTCTGTTGAGCTCCATCGAGCTTACTAACATCCACATTGTGATGCATATTATCGGTAGGTACATATGTTTTTCCTGCTTTGCGGAATGCGATAAAAGTGATGATATCGCGAATCCCACCAAACTTAAGAGTCACAAAATATGAAGTATATAGAGAATTATTCTCGGCAATATTAATAATTGTAACTCGGATTCGCGAATCACTTTTTTCGCGTTTCGAAACGCAGTGTCAGTAGTCGCGTGCTTCTTTTGTTTTGGCAGTCACGTAATGAAATGAAAGAAGATCTCACCCTTGAACATTTGGAACAATACTTCATTGTTAACTTTTGTAAAAACATTAAAAAATTTCAATACTTTCTAAAATAATTACTTATATGCTGAGTTTGAAATAAATACAATGAAAAAATACTTTTTTCTTTGTTTAAAGCTCCTTAAATGCATTATCCATGCATACTCTGCGAGTTTTCATGCATTCACGGGGGTAGCGTGATTTTTGTTAGTTCAGCAATGGCGTCAGAGTGCTCCGGAATGTCATATCTTAAGCCTTTGAGCGAGGAAATATACAGATCGGGTTAATCGGGTAGAGGTGCATTGGAGATTTTTTTGGACCGTTTCACACGAATGCTCGCATTCTGTTAAATTTTGAAAATGAATTCATTTGTGGTCACTTAAATATAGACGAATGTAAATAGTTTCAGGCTTTCTTGATGTCAATAGACGAATGTCTTTAATGCGAGACTTCAACAACAAGCTTTCTTAATGTCAATAGACGAATGTCTTGAATGCGAGACTTCAACAAGATAATTTTTATTTATCTTGAGAAATCTTAATTTGCGTTGGCTTATTTACTCTTACACCAGGGATTTTACTGACTGCACCAACCGAACGTCTAGAAGTAGCCTTGACTATATTACACTGCGCAAAAAAGTTTACGCACATTATGGAAATCTCAAATTTATTCTACTAATGAAGGTGTTCTCAATGATAATTATTTTTAACAGAATTATGCACGCATATGTTATCCACTTTCAACGTTTTTCTTCAATACATATGTTTTTTTCCCAGCAGGAATAAAAAAAAATGATATTATCAGATTTTGAATGTGTTGGCTCCATTCTGAAATCAGTTGTTCTCGATCAACTCTAGTGATCAATAGTTTTTCTTTCGTTTGATTTTCTACTCTCGATCGCTATGCAACGCGAAACACGCAATTCGACCCAAGAGGAATGTGCGGTAGTTTTGCAAGAAGAAGGGTGGACATACACAAGAATTGCAGAAAGGTTTGGAGTTTCCCATACAAGTATGTCCGGAATGTTGCAGCGATTCAGGGAGACAGGTATGAATGTCCGAAGACCAGGACAAGGTAGAACACGGGTAACAACTGCCATTCAAGAACGTTACTTGAGAGTTTCTTGGTTGAGACAACGGTTTGCAACCGCTCGCCTCCTTCAAAATCAGCTTGGGCAAACTCATGGGGCACAAATTAGCACTCAGACAATAAGAAATAGCTTCTGAGAATATGATTTGAGGCCTCGTGTCGAGGCAAGAGGCCCAGCTCCTACCCCCCAGCCCATCGAAGGGCGCGTTTGAATTTTGCGAGAGAGCATATCCATTGCGAAGAGGCCGATTGGGAAAGAGTTCTCTTCATAGATGAGTCTAGATTCTGCCTCTACCATTATTGTAATCGTCGTTCCCTTGTATACAGACGTCCACATGAAAGATATGCTCAGTGCAATTTCCTGAATACTACTGGTTTCGGGGAAGGATCGATTATGGTATGAAGTGGAATATCTTTGACTGCTCACACAGACCTACTGGTCGTTGATAATGGAGCTATGAATGCTGATATGTATATAAGGAACATTCTTGAAGAGCATGTAGTGCCATTTTTCCCATAAATTGGTGAAAATTTCATTTTTATGGACGATAATGCCAGACCCCATCGTGCGCGCATCGTTCAGGAGTACCTTGAAGAGGTTGAAGTCTCTCGAATGGAATGGCCAGCAAGAAGTCCAGATCTTATTCCGATTGATCAGGTTTGGGACAACCTCTATAGAAGGCTGAGAAGTTCAGAAAATCATCCAGCTACTTTCAATGACTTTTTAATCCAACTCGGAGAAATCTGGGAAGGATTAGATCAGAACATTTTGAGATCACTCATTTTGAGTATGAACCATCGTTGCCGAACTGTAATTAACGCAAGGGTTGGAAATACCAAGTATTATATCACTTATCAGCATTTCAGTATTTTGAAAATTGTTCATTTCTCTTCTTTCACATAAGATTCGGTGAAATCCTGAATTTTTCTTCCATTTAATGTGTCTTGTTTCGTTCAAAACCTTCCCGAGAGAACATAAAAAATAAGTTATAAAGTCAATCTAGAGTTACTCTACAATTGTCCTTTAGTAAATGAAGGGCAACTTCAAAAAGACCCCGATATGCTTTTTAAGTGGTGTAAAGAGTGGTTGTTGCCACTTAATATCGAAAAGTGTTGCGTTCTTCATATTGGCAGAAAGAACCCTAGAATTCCCTACTTCATCGACCAGAAAAAGCTAGCAACTGTGTCTCAGCATTGTGACCTGGGTATTACTGTCACCGATAATTTGAGTTTGCCCCCTCACATTTCAAACGTTGTGTCTAGGTCGAGACAGTTTACCTACCGACTGTCAAAATCTTTCGGTGGATGTGATATAGCCACAAGCAGGACTCTCTATACAACATACGTGCGTCCTATTCTGGAGTATGCTGACCCTGCCTGGTGGGCTAATCTGGGGAGTGATCAAGACCTCTTGGAATCCGTACAGAGGTGGAAAACCCGTCTTCCATTTGGCAGAATTCTCCCGGATTTTCAAACAAGACTGAGGTTATTCGAAATGCCTTTCATTACAGAATTAGACATACAGAGCACTTCATTCTTTAATCGGTACAGATATGGCCCACCTCTTTCCACTCAAATATAATCGACTCTTTCGGGGACACAAATACAAGCTCGCCAAGGAGAACTTCAGGACAACACTGAGGAGCAACTTTCTCACCAACAGGGTGTTTCAGTCGTGTAATCGGCTTCCCACCGAGATTGTGTCATAACCTTCCGTTAATTCTTTCAAAAACTTTCTGGACAGATGGGCTTGCCAAGAACAACAACGATGGAACAATGATTGATTCTAATCCATTCAGTTCCGCGCTCTTCTCAGAGATAATCATATTATTTTTTTTAGTTTTTGAGTTTATAGGTTAACATTTACTCTTATCATTATGTAATAATAATAATAACAACCTGGACGTGGTAATCCGAAAATCTAGCATGGCAATTTAGGATATCAACAATTTGGGGTCCATCATTTCCACAAATACAGTGCGCAAAAAAATTAACGCACATTCTGGAAATCTCAATTTTAATGAAAGGTAACTCTAGATTGACTTTATAACTTATTTTTTATGTTCTCTCGGGAAGGTTTTGAACGAAACAAGACACATTAAATGGAAGAAAAATTCAGGATTTCACCGAATCTTATGTGAAAGAAGAAAAACGAACAATTTTCAAAATACTCAAATGCTGATAAGCGATATAACACTTGGTATTTCCAACCCTTGCCTTAATTACAGCTCGGCAACGACGGATCATACTCAAAATGAGTGATCTCAAAATGTTCTGATCTAATCCTTCCCAGATTTCTCCGAGTTGGATTCCTAAGTCATTAAGAGTAGCTGGATGATTTTCTGAACTTCTCAGCCTTCTATTGAGATTGTCCCAAACCTGATCAATCGGATTAAGATCTGGACTTCTTACTGGCCATTCCATTCGAGAGACTTCAACCTCTTCAAGGTACTCCAGAACGATGCGCGCACAATGGGGTCTGGCATTATCGTACATAAAAATGAAATTTTCACCAATGTATGGGGAAAATGGCACATCATGCTCTTCAAGAATGTTCCTTATATACTTATCAGCATTCAACACCGTCCACTGTATGCAAGCCAGTTAGTTCCACTCAATGGTCTCGCCAACTAACTATCACTGAGTTGGTCAAAATGGATTAAGTATGAGTAGATATTACTTATATTATTAATGTCTGTCTCTTCTATAATTCGTCGAATTGGTCTGAGGTTTGATGTGGGATGTTGTACATTTCAAGAAAACATCGTCTGCTTCCATTCAGTTCAGAATCCAGCACTTTGGTAGAGTCATAGTCCATGGGATGGTCCCTGTCTCTGGTATGATCGACTAAGGCGCAATTCTTCTTTGGATTATCTTGTCACTCCGGTGCTGCGTCAACCTCTTTTGTAACTGTTGTGATGTTTGGCCTGTGTAAACCTCCTCACACATCGAGCAAGGAACTGAGTATACTACACAACTCTTGTTCATGGTGTTGATTTTGTCTTTTGTGGAACTGTAAACTTTTTCTATTTTAAATTCTGATCGTGAGATCAATTTCAAGTTTGGTGTTTTCAGGAGACAGATTAGTGCGTTAGTTAAACCTTTGATCAAAGGGATGAACGCCCGAATACAGTTGACCTCTGTTATGGCGGACGCGCCCACATTATCATTTTATCGTCGTTCAGATAGACTGGAATTAGAACTGTGAATCAACCTGTTTAATGAAAAGCTGGGATATCCATTTTCTTTCATCAGTTAGTATGAGGTTCTGATATTTTTTTGTCTCAAGGAGGGGTGGGAGATATTCAAGAAACCAACTGATCAAAGAAAATGGATATCCCAGCTTTTTATTAAACAGGTTGATTCACAGTTCCAATTCCAGTCTATAATAACTTTGATCAGAAACTGTTTATATACCCGATTTGAATGTGTACCCTTTGGAGGGTTACAAAGCTGTTTTTAATGAAGGCTCACTGAATAGAAACGATGGTACGGTCGTTTTTATCCGAGACACGATTGGATTCGACCCAGTAGAGAGTTTAGGCCAGTTGAGATCTCTTTCTATTCGTTTCGCGCATATGGGACGGAGATTCCACCTTAACGCTTTGTATAGACCCCCCCTCGGATAAGGCAGATTCATTTTTGACCAGCTTGACGTAGTTTCTACATTGCACCTCGGCTCCTCATATTTTTCAATTTTCATTGGTGATATAAATACCTATATCAAAACGGTTACAACTAGCAGTGAAAAATATCTCAATATTCTATATGAGAAAAATTATAGATCACTAATAAATGATTACACAAGAATCCAGGGTGACAGTAGGAGCTGCTCGGATCACTGCTTTGTCCGAGCGAGTGGAAGGTTGGAAGACTATTTTGGCTCCTTCATATTGGAAACAGGTATAACGGATCATTTTCCAATAGTAGTAGGATTCAAGATGGATGTGGAGTTTGACATTTCAGTGGTACCAAATAAACTCATTGAAACCATTGATTACCAGAGGTTGAACGCGCCTGGCTGGGGATGTTGACTGGACTAATTTTTATGCTGCTGAAGATTCTCTCTTGAAAACGGACATATTTTATGAAAAAATTATGCGAATACTTGAACGAAGCCCAAATGCAATTAGAAACAATCACAAATAGGCCAAGCAAATTAGCTTCAAAAAATGGTGTGCCTGGAAATAATTGGTGGAGTTCTGGAAACTGTTTAAATCATTCATTTAGGCCTCTAATATGATGAGTTTGAGTTTTGCCACAATTTCCTAGTGGAGCGTATGCCGTGGCGTTCGAAAAACCTCGAAATTTTCGGACTATTTTAGGTTTTTCTCGAATAGCTCCTAAACTAAGCACTTTATCGAAACTTTTGTCATATTCAAAAGCGTTCAGCATGAAATTCTGCGTCTAGAGAGTATCATGACATCATATTTTGATTAAGTAGTTTCGTAGATATCATACGTCGAAAAACGGAAAATTTTCAAATTTTTTGAAAAAAAAAAAACATTTTTTCACTATTAAACGTGAAATATCTATCAAACTACCAGCTTGAGAACAAAAAGTAATTGAATAAAAGTTGTAGACCATCAATTTGTGATGAGAAATTATATTGTAGGTATTAACATTTTTGTAGATGAGAGACAAGCACAATTTTTTATTGATTCTATTGTGAACATTCGATACATATTATATAGCAATGAATATATCATATAACATAGCATCATTAAAACAATTATCATGTAAATTTTCGTTTCCTTTTAAAATGCTCAATTCCTATCAGTTTACAATGTCGAACATAGAAACAGCACCATATCCATAGACTATTAAGAAGGAATGTTAATCGCTTCTAGTATGTCAAAAATTCAAGAGGAGGACTCCCCCTGAGCATCAACATGAAATGGTCTCACGTCTTTATGACATTTCCAAATATCACAAAAGTTGTACCCTCGTTACAAGGCAGCTAGCACTTTTTATATAATTATGATCTGGGGTGCCACTTAAGTTTCATCTCCACTACAAAATCCAAATTCATCCGTTTTCAAGTTGTTCTTAGTTTCTGTCGTGGCAGTTTCTAAGTTTTCATCAGCGATGATGGTGTGTTTTATTTGTGATAAAAGTGTATCAAACGGGATGAGGTCTACTATACTGAATCAGAAAGGTATACAAACATTTATACAGAAGAGCATGGTAAGAAAAAATGGAAACCAAGTTGTTTCTAGCATACTCGTTCATGAAAAGTGTAGAAAAGCCTACTTGAAATAAGTACAATCCGAGAATTGAAGTTGGAGGAGATCCTCCTCGTACTTCTCGATCTTTTAGTAATCCATTCAACTTCAAAATGAATTGTTTTATTTTTTGTTGGGACGACGCATCAATTGATTATTTGACAAAAAATATAAAACAACAAAATCAAAAGGAAATGTGGTTCGTGAGGTTCGCACTTTAGATTTTTCAAAATCCATCATGCAATTGATAAAAACAAGAAATGATAATTGGAGTGCTGAGCTTATGTCCAGAATTGGACACATTGACGATCTTATTGCAGCTAATGCTAGGTATCATGACAGTTGTTCAAAAAAGTTTTTCAAAAATGAGGTTGCCGCACAAAGTGGTGCTGGACGGCGTGCGTGAACTTCATTTGTAAACATTTGGAAGAAAATGAACAGGATTGTCAATTTGCTGTTGAGGACATTTTGGAGAAATATGATAGTTACATTCCAGAGACAAAGACGATACAGAGAAACCTGAGTGTAGTATATGGTAAAGATTTGCTCTTCACCGGAAAAACCAATCAGTACAGGAAAACCATGGTAGCAAGAAGATGCTGTCTATTTTACCTTGCACTACAAGTTTTTCTCTGTTTCTAAAAAAAATATATTATTACTTCATGCATTTGATAGCTGTGACACTACGTCATCATTTTTCGGTAAAGGAAAACTGAAATTCCTAAGGACGTTGGAAATCAACTCAAACCAGCAGAAGTGTTTAGCAAA
Organism: Hippodamia convergens; assembly: GCA_038502775.1. Taxonomy (NCBI): domain Eukaryota; kingdom Metazoa; phylum Arthropoda; class Insecta; order Coleoptera; family Coccinellidae; genus Hippodamia; species Hippodamia convergens. Next base: position 38,496 of record JAVSIQ010000773.1, on the reverse strand, counting down.
TCTAATGCTACTGCCGATGAGGTTGACCAGGCAGGAAAGAAATGCATAGCAGCCCTTTATGGGAATGATTCCAAACAATTAAATATATTGCGGTATGAGATGTTTGAAAACTTATTAACCAAGACCTCATTGATCTTGCCTCTTTGCCTCCAACTGGAGCAGCTGCTCGACAACACTCGCTGAGGACGTATTTACAGGTGAATCATAGTGTGAGTTAGTAGTTTATGAGTCTCACGTTTGTTTTTATAATGAATTTCAAATACATTTGTGCACCAGATTGTAGTCTACCTCACCATATAATATTTTCTTGAATAAATTTTAATATTTTTCAATGACATATTACTTCAAACTATATTCAAATGGGGGGGATGCTAATGAGCTACTTAGCGATCCTACATTGTGGTTGGGAAGGAGAGGGATTACGTTTTCATCATAAATTGATGGTCAACATTTTTTATTCATTGACTTTTTGTTCTCAAGCTCGTTGTTTGATAGATATTTCACGTTTTATAGTGAAAAAATGTTGTTTTTCAAAAAAGGTTGAAAATTTTCCGTTTTTCGACATATGGTATCTATGGAACTACTCGATCAAAATATGATGTCATGGTACTCTCTAGAAGCAGAATTTCATGCTGAACACTTTTGTTTCGATAAAGTGCTCAGTTTAGGAGCTATTCGAGAAAAACGTAAAATAGTCTGAAAAGATCGAGGTTTTTCGAACGCCATGGCATACGCTCCACTGGGAAATTGGGGCAAAACTCAATCTCATAACATAAGAGGCCTAAATAAATGATTAAAACAGTTTCCAGAACTCCACCAATTATTTCCAGGCAGAAGTCTAATTTGCTTGGTCTAAAACGTAAAAAGAGAAAAACGTGGATGAGCAAAGCTATTCTGATTTCTATAGCAAATAGAGACAAAATGTATAGAATTTTGAGGGAGACTCCATGTGATGCATTGAGGAGGAGATTCATCCGATACAGAAATGTTCTGAATAGTGTTATAAAGATGGAAAAAAAACTTCATTTCATTGAGAAAATTGCTCAAGATCCAAATAGTAGTAAACACGTTTGCAATGTCATGAACAAGTTGGCCGGCTCTGACTCCGCGGGTGGAAATCAAACAATTAAGGAAATCAGATGTGATGGTTCTGGTATTTTGACTAGTTCTTCGGAGATAGCTGATGAGTTTGTGAATTATTTCACTAATATAGGCCCAGAGTTGGCCTCCAGGGTGAGAATACCAGAATAAAAACCACCTCGAAAAATAAGACCGCCCACATATTTTTTGGAACCCACGGATCCCCTGGAAATTTTTGGCATTATTGTAGCCCCAAAAGGAGGACTTGTCCGGGTGTTGATGGAATCAGCGTGAGAGCTCTGAGATCGATGAAGAATGAGATTTCCAGCCCTCTGTGTCATCTTATCAACTCATGCTTTGTCTCGGGGGTTTTCCACCACAGTTCAAAGAGGCAACGATCATACCGGTACACAAATCTGGTTCGAAGGATTGCTTAATGAATTATAGACCTATATCACTATTTCTGAAACATAGATGAATTCAAAATAGTAATCATCGAAATGAATACCATTCTCAATTCCCAGGCTCAGAGATCTGTTATCATGAGTTTGGAGAAATGATATTAGATCATTTCGATGATTACTATTTTGAATTCATCTATGTTTCAGAAATGTTCTCGATGTGCCTTCGTAAAGGCAAAGAATTTTCTTTTTCTTAAAAACATCAGGCTTCACAGTCACAAAAAGAATTGGGCGTTTCCATCACTTTGAGAAACTAGCAAGCGGGCCCTGAATAGAGCCACTGCTAAAATCTCATTCAGTGAAAGAGGAAGTACAGATTTCTTTTTTTGCATTTGATTGGAGATGTGAAACTTCATTTTGACGCAATTGGATGTCACCACCTTAGTACTTTGTAATATTTTACTCATTACTTCACAACCAATTGCTATAAATTCTGAAGTTTTTCATGAAGATTTTGTCCTGAGATGTGCGGGATACTGATGAGGCCCAACAAGGCCGAAACCGGTATATCTCTCATCTCAGTGACAAAATCTAATATCATTTCTCCAACCTCATGATAAAAGATCTCTGAGCCTGGGAATTGAAAATGGTATTCATTTCGATGATTACTATTTTGAATTCATCTATGTTTCAGAAATGTTCTCGATGTGCCTTCGTAAAGGCAAAGAATTTTCTTTTACTATATCACTATTGTCTAACATTGCTCAAATATTGGAGAAAACAGTCAGGAGCAGAATGGATAGATAAATTGATCGGTATAAGCTGATCCACCCTCATCAGTATGGCTTCCAGCGAAACAAATCTACCCAGGATGCCATAGCCTACTTGACATCAGAGATAACACGAAATATAGTTCAGAGTAAAAAGACAGCTTGGGTTTTTGTGGACCTAGCCAAGGCCTTCGACACTGTGTCACATGTTCAGACACTCGAGGTGTTGGAGGATTTCAGTTTCTGTGGTGCAGTTTTGAAGCTGTTTGAAAGTTATTTGTCAGATAGGAAGCAACGCGTCAGGGTTGGCGACTCTCTTAGCTTCGAAATGACTGTATCTTGTGGAGTACCCCAGGGTACGGTGCTGGGTCTGATGATTTTCGTCTTGTACATCAATGGTATTTTTGACCTGGATATTTTAGTGGATGTCATTGGATATGCTGAAGATACTGCAGTTATTTTCAAGGCAGAGAGCTGAATCGATTTGAACCTGAAAGCATCGACAGACCTGAAAGCTCTAAAGTTGTGGTTCGATGCGAAGCTACTGACTATAAACTTTGACAAGTCTATCTGTTCACGTTCGCTCTCTCTTTGGGCCGTTAAACATCGATGGTGCTGAAATCGAAAAAGGTGAGTCAATCAGGTATCTTGGAGTAATCATACACTGCTATTTAAGATGGGATAAATATATACAGAATACCTGCAGAGTGTTGAGGAATCTACTGTATAAGTTCAAATATCTGCGGAAATTTCCTGAAGCGATACATATGAAGATGGTTTATCATTCATTGATTGAGTCCAAAATTTCCTACGGAATAACGGATTGGTGATCGGCCTTGAAGAAAAATATCCACAACCTGGAGGTTTTGCAGAAGGCATTTGTGAGGGTGATGCTTCGTAAACCAAGGTTGTACTCTTCAGATTTGGTTTTCTTGTAATCCGGGCCCCTTGACGTCAGACAAATTTATTTCCCTAGAGTATGCTGCTCGTAGTTCAAGCACGGATCCAACCTTCGGGCGATGTGAGTGGTTACGGGACGAGGAGGGCGAACAGCTTTTTCGAGACTTCTTATGCATCCAAATCAATAAGACAGCGAGGATATTCTTACCTGGTGCCGCGGTTCTTCAACTACCTGCCAAGCACCATAAGGCTTTCGGGTGGTTTGGGTGTATTCAGGAAAAAATTGAAGCACTTTTTGATGGGGCGAGATAGATATGAAATCCATCGTCCGGTTGAGAGATGAACTTTTTGGAATGTTTTTCATCTTTCTGTAATTTTCGCAATCTGTGTTTATTCTTATTTTGTTTCGATAATGTTGTGGTTCAAGATGTTCAAAGCGACCACTATGTTTTCTTTTCTGAGCCACAGACAGTCTTTGACTTCGTGGTATTTTATTTTATTTTATTTGTAGTGAATCAACTTCAATGCTTATTATGTAATGTGCACATCATTTCTTTCTATTTTGGAAAATAAAAATTATTATTATTTTTTTATGCTATTCACAAATTTAGTCATCAATTCAGACAATGATAGGTTATATTAAAAATTTAACAATATATTTTTCAGCGGAGGAAGTACTATTCGGACCAGACCCTGTATACATGGTATGCCCACATTGTTCAGCAATCGTCATTACGGAAACATATACCCAGCGATCAACTGCCACACATCTTACAGCTCTCGTCCTTTGTCTTTTTGGATGTTGGCCTTGCTGTCTACTTCCATATTTTATGGACTCTTGCAAAAACACATATCATCACTGTCCAGTCTGTAATTACTTTTTTGGGTCGTATCATCCCTGGTGATGATATATAAGTAAAAATTTGTTATTGTGTCATTGCTTTTTCACATTGTTCTTATATATTTCGTCCTCCATCAGGAAAGACAGAGCTCCTTACATTTAACCACATTTTGAACGACCATTTCATACACTGGTTTCTACACTTTCTTTAACCCTTTCCAGCCCGAATTATCAATTTAAGAAAAAAAAAATAATTATCCACCGAAATAAGTTCAGATAAGCTCCAAAAACACAAATATATGAGTGATTTATGTTAAGAAGTGTCCTGATCCTTGCAGGACTCGTGATGCCATATGGCATCATTGGGAGTTACACAAACATCGAAGAAATTCAAATTTTTTTATATTCCAACAGTATAAACATTCATTTGACAAAAAAAATTACATTTTCATTTTGCCTGCTCTGGCAAACATTTTTATTTCCCATTTATGAAGTTTATTCTTCATGAATTGTTCCAAAGATGATCGCCCATTGAAGGGGATCATAATTTTTTCAATTGAATTGAACTCTTCTGTTCCAGCTTCGCCAAGTTAGACCTTATCCCATCTATCACCGGCCTAATCTTGAACAGTTTGTCATAATCTGGACTATCCCTAGGCTTCATTTGGGAATTATCATTGAAATAAATCATATTTCTGAAATTATCGAATCTATTACGCGACATCACATCTGCGATTGAGGGATATTTGTACCTTCCGCAAAATACATTCGTTAACTTGGCATTTTGATAATTCTACTCTGAATGTGAATTCCCATTTCTTTTTCTGTTGTGTTCACAGATGTTTGAGTTTGTTGAACAGAATAAAGGTTTGTTCGATAAGCAATATTTGCTATTATATCATTTTACAAATGATAATCAGCGGAAAAATAGAGGGACGAAGGGGTGTTGGAAGAAGGCAAGCCTCCTGACTCAAAAATATTCGAGAGTGGACCGGAATAAGAAATGCAGGACAACTTTTGCATTTAGCTCAAGATCGAGAAGCCTTCTCAATGGTGATCGCCAACGTCGGAGAAAACTGACATGGCACATGAAGTAGAAGAATTGTAGAGGGGTCATTTCAGTAGAATGGGGTTTGGAAAAAAAATATTGCTAATTGTATCTAGTTTCGCATATCTTTCTTTCGCCATTGATAAGTTGGATCCTTTTTTTTCAAGTGATTAGGTAATCAGGCAAGTGGAATATCATCCGACGAACTATAATCTTCTGAGTCTCCAACATTCCCTCCCACTTCACAATCAATACAACCAGCAGCTTCTCCTATCTGTATTTGACTTTCTTCTTGAGGAGATATGTCTTCTTTGTCTTCTACATCAACCTCTACACCTTCATCAGAGTTTTCTAACTGAATGTCTGAAATATCTCCTTCCAGAATTAGAAGTATATGCTTTTCTTCTTTTTCCATCAACCCAATACACGTCATTTCAACCTGAATTGATAAAAAAAAATATTTCTACAAATACAATATTATTTCTACAAATATGATATTATTATTATGAATATTTCATGCAAATATATATTCAATACGGAAGACAATATCTGTATACTATGAAGCCCAATGATTCCAAATGGAATCATAACTTTTTGGGGGTGGTGGGGTGAATTATGATGCTAATTTCTATAAACAAAAACTAAAATTGAATGAACTAAAGCATGATTACTCACCTCGATTTTTCTCAAGTCTGTATATAGCGCAATTTGAAAGTAGTAATACTAGAAAGTTCACTGTTCACTAATTTATGTCAGCAGTAGGAAATGCAAACTTGCAAATGTGCATAAACATAAATACAGAACTCTATACTAGAAACTTTTGATGTCCATACAACTAATGCCCTTTCTAGGAATAAGAAATATCAACAAGAAGGTTTTCAGTAACATCTAGGGATTAGAAAAAGCACTTATTTCTGATGATGCCAAATGGCATCACTGGGCTGGAAAGGGTTAAGAGTCCAGTGAATGGAAAAATTGTTGAAAATCTTTAATATAGTAGATACGAATCTGAGAGTTCATTATTATGATGGGAGGGAAGATCAGTCGCCCCTTCCATTCGTTTCTGATTTCTATTGAGTGAAGGTTTTATTAATTTGATCACTTTTCTGGAAATAATCACACTTTTTTTACAATATGAAACAGCTCTTGATTAACGGGTGAGTATATTGTATATTCAGTTGCTCGATTTATTCAACCCTTTCGAGACTACGGGTACATATATATACCACCTACTATACACGACTGAAAATATTCTGCACCATTGGAAAGCAGCCAAATTTGTACCGTTCAGTCTTGACAAGCGTCTTCTTGCTAGAAATTGTACAAGGGAGATCACATAACCTCATTTTTCATTTATATATAGTGTTACGCTTGTTTCATTGAGACTACTGGTACAAATGCATACCATATGCGAGAACTAGTGGTACATATATGTACCAGTACTCCCTTCTTTTTTTTCTGATCAAAAAATTATATTTCTCGAAAAATCTTACTCATTATCATTCAAAATACTCGGAAAGTGGATAACTGTACTAAAATTTCAAAAGCAGAAAGTTCGCCTTGAAAGGGTTAAGTATAAGGCAACTTATGCTATTCTTAATCCACTATTCAATTTTAGCGGGCTTCGAAAACATCTTATCATTATTATTACACTTCTGTTCCCAAAAAACTCATAGATGGTCCTGAAATTTTTGCATTAATCATTCTGGAAGTAATTATGCTACGTCATAATCACGAAGGTCATTTCAGCGACAATAACTTCCGAAAGTATAACTCCCGAAGATGGCGAAACGTCGAGAATGAATGAACGACGACGGCCGAAATACTCGAGAAAACAGGTGAAATTGACAGTATTCTAGTAATCCCGCATTTCAAGAAATTTTTCGTAGCTTCAACAATTTCATTCGAGCACCCCACCCCTCCAAGTTCGCACGGTGGGTATAAATAATGAAAGATATCAGTTGATGAAATGAAAAACCACCCTAGTATTCTGGAGAGACAACAGGGAAAAGATGATTTAAAACTTTCAAGGACGCAATGTATAACTGCCCATGCGAAAAGGCAATTCGAGATGTATCCAATAAATGATTTCCAACATTACGTTTGTGAACTATTCATGGGTATCATGCAAATGCATGCAATAGAACTGAAAACATCTTGATCATAATGCCTACTTTCAATTCCGATTTGAAAGTGTGACTTATTTTTGAACCGATCATAGAATAAGGAATATAAAGGAAGGAGCAATAATTATAGAGTATAAAGATGGGAAACGAAGCGACTACAGTGATGTGAGCGACATCTGTAGTTTCAAAAGTAAACGGGCTATGGTTGAAATATTCAATTAAGGTCCATTTGGCAAGATTATATAGAGATTATTAGTAGGCTGTTGTCAATTTTGAAAGAAATGATTGAATAAATATTTTTCTCTATTTCAGTATCGTAATGAGTTCATTACAGTACTAAAAGTAGTGCTGTAATGAATCTTATTACAGCATTGTTTTCAGTTATATTTTTCGTTTTATGGTTGTCAGTACTGACCTCCGATCGAATCAAGTTTCGAATCAAATCAATTCAAATTCCGTGATCTATCAAATTTCGTATGTCACACCAACTGCCAAGATACAAAACAAAAGTCACTAATCTGAATTTTCATTTGAATTTCGGGAGTATTTCACAAAAATTGACTGAAATAGAGAAAATACCATCTAATACTCGTTGCAGAAGGCAATTCCAACACTCATGCTATCGAAAACTCGCTCCTTCGTCGCTCGTTTTCGAACTTCGCATTCGTGTTGGAATAGGAGCTCATTCTGCAACTTGTTTCAGAATGTACTATTGCTGAATGATTATATTTTCTCGTATACGCGTATGTTCCACTGAAATAACTCGAAATCTACAAGAATAGCACCTAGCTCACGCTAATGTGCTTGTGTGTTTTTCTGTTATAAATTTGTGTTAAAACTGGCCGACATTTAAAATCATGGTGATAGATTGCAGAAATAATAAAATGTGAATTCTTTTCATAACCAAAGAGAATGGAAATGTAAGTTTTGAAACTCATATCATGTAACTGTTTTGTTCATTGCTTTTTATTTTCAGTGCTGTCAAATGGATAGCGTTTTCAGGGCAAAAATATATTGTTCTGAATAACGTATGAAGAGCTCTTGCTGGGCTGACCTACTTACAGGTCTTGTTGTACACTCCAGATATTTTTCTTTTATTGTTGTTCAAACATTTTGTAATTAATATACAGTGAACTCTCGTTAAGTCGAACTGCTGGGAATCCAAAGAAGTGTTCGACTTATCTTTTGTTCGGCTCACCAAACATTCGAGTTATTGAAGTGAAACCTTACTTCATTGAGAGAAAAACTCAGGTAAACACGAAATCATCATCAATGAGAAACGAGCATCTGAGCACTAGAAACATGTCCTTAGGGGTCGAAAAATCGTATGATATTCATCATTTGTGGTCATTTGTTTGTGAACCGAATCTTCTTCGGTCTCATTCATTAGATCAAAAAGTTCCACTCATAGAGGCAATAGTGGTCAGAAGAACGACTTATAGAAGTGGAGGTTCTCTTGACGAGCCTTCCAGCAGTTTGACTCATCTACTAGATCCTCTAGACTCATTGAGGTGAAAATACACTGGTTAAAATATGTATGAATCGGGTACCAGTGGCGGCTTTTGGGGATGGCGAACGAGGCAATCGCCCGGGGCTCTTGGTGGGGCCTCGCGCGTAACAGCCCGAGCAAATTTTGATATTGAGTTAGATCGTTTGAACATAAGGATATATTCGAAAAAAGTTTGTTAACCAATACATTCATTCAGAACAAAATTGAAGAAACCATTTTGTTGATTTTGAATATTGCGCTTTGTTGGAACGTCCGAATTGGTAATTGAGGCACTAGATGTCCGATCCACTGGATCAGTAGGTAGAATATAATGCACACAACACAATCAGGGTGAAAGTTATCTGATTATTTAGGTACAATGTTTACTCATCCCAGATGTTGGAACTTCATGAAATTTTTATTGCCCTGTTGACCGTTCTTTAGCGGTCCCTTTGAAATATTCGTTGAATTGTCGTCTTATGAATGAATTCATTCCATTGTAGAGTATTACGGAAGGAGGAAAGCGAAATCTGTTTTTGTTTCAAATCAAGTGATTAGGGATAAAAATATTGGGTTCGGTTTTGTTATATTCTATATTTATATTTTTCTATTTTCAGTTTTCTGATGGAAAACTTTCATTGTTTTTGGTTCTTCATTTACATTTTGTGGTCATATTCTTATTTTTCGAATAAATTAGAATTTTTCTTGTCATTGAATTGAGAAATTAATTCAATTCGTTAGTTTCCCAAGCCGTTCTATTCAGTGGGGCTCTTGTAAGTATAAATTTGGATACCAACTATCCAATGAATTTATCCAATATATAATACTTCTTTTAGTATATCGGATACTCAAAAGTATCCAAGTTGCACAACGCTACCACGAGTTGCTTTGAGCTTTAGGACTTGATACAACTGGGACTTCACGCCCTCAATCAAAATCATAATTAGTGGTTCCTCTATCGTTCAGACAATCCCAGGAAAAGTCATGGATTTTGCAGAGAAATATTCGATAGAAATATCGTTAAAAACCACTAGAAATATGCATACAAGATGGTTCCATTTCTCATGAAACTTTCTATTTTGTTCATCTGGATCATAAAAATAAACAGTTTTATTTTTATGGTCTTCTCTTCGAAACCGAAAATTTTTTTCAAAATACCTAATATACTTTCATCATTTATTTTCACCATCTGTGGGAATTCCGCTACCCGCCTCTTTTTCAACCCCCTCTGTAGATCATAGTCCAAAACTTGTGGTTCAATTGGTTTGGTTCATTAAGAGTCCAGTACACATTGGGCCATGCTGGCCCACAGCCGGCCATCACCAATGTGTACAGGGGTACTTGGCGTAGGATGGCGCATGCTGGCGTATGATGGCCAGCGATTTGTGAGTAGTGGCGCGCAATGGTCATGCTGTCTACCAGCCATCGCCAGTGTGTACAGGGGTACATGGCGTATGTTGGCCAGTGGAACATGGCTAGTGGCTCGCAAAGAAATCGTGGCGTAGCCTGGCCTGTGGTGTTCGCACACTGGGATGCTGGCCCAATTCTCAGTTCGTAAACCACCACTAGCGGGGTAGGTGTACCTTGACCTTGCTTGCAGAATTCACGTTTGTTTATTATCATTTTAATCGTTGAGTGAATTGATTGGATTATCTCTAGAAATAATGAAGAAACTCTCAAGATTCAACTTATACTAATCCGAGGCTATTTAGGACTGAAAAATGAAAGACAAAACAGCATAATTAATTTTTAAAGACCATAATTCTATAGTACTAATTTGGACAGTAGAGAGGGGGCCAAAGTCGTTGGCTACTGAGGGGATCTCGAGTAGCTAGAAGAAAATGGATGACACACTTTTCTCGACCAATCCAAATTTAGAAACAGAACCGTCTTATCATAGATTTTGAGTTATCAAAAAATTATATTTCATAAAGACAAAATTTGTACATTTGTACTGGGTGGGCAAAATTCGTTCTTCTGAGGGTATCTCGAAAACTATAACTGCAAGAAGAAAAATGATCAATCTCTAGCTCTTTTTTTCCCTCATAATGGAAATCTGTCAACAGAAACAGCCCCTCATTTCTAAATTTTGATTTGTGAACTAAAATTCAATGAATTCCATTTTCAATAATGCTTAATAATTAAGCACTAATTACTCGCTTGACTTGACTCGTAATTGAAAATTATGTTACATTCTACAAGCACTTTTCAGAAGTAATTTGAATATGATATATTTGAATTTTTGTATCCAGCCAATATCAAGATATAAAATATAGATAACTGATTTTTTGAATGTGGATCATAATTGAAAGTTCTTTCATCTATATATTCGATGCTTCGATAAATCTATCATAGGAAACTGTTGATCTGAATATTTCATGAGAAGAAAAAATTCAACTTTTTTCTGTATCCAATTTACCTTCTGATTAATAAAAGGGTAGGCGTTACCATAGGGACCGTCTTTTTCTATTTTCAGGTTGGAGTTTTTGTTTGGAAATCCTTCCTTTGAAGAGTCGTTCCGATAATCGTGATGTTCTTCAATATAAAATATTCAGATACAACAATTTCATTCTATTTTTTGGGAGCAGTACACTTAGCGTCCACTTACCATCGTTGGATTTTTTTGATATTTTACTGCTTCATATTGATATTCATGTTGTCCTGAAGTCGTTATTACGTATATGGATACAAAATACTAAAGGGTAATATTATATTTCCGACTTTCAAAATGGGTTATTATGACATACGATGCAACTGATTCGCCATTTTGGGAATCGTTTCCTTTATCCCCGCACCTTATTTCCGATCATGAATGTCATTCAACATATATTTAGCGGCAGATTTGAATTATTGTGGTGGTCAAAACATTTTCAATATTTTACATAGAAATGGAACTATAGAACTTGTAACATTATTCATGAGTTTTTGATTTCTGAATATCTTGTGACTGAAAAATTAATGGATAATCGTTTATTATAGATTAAACTTTAAGGGGGGTCCGGGATTCCTCCCCCAGAAATTTTCAGATTTTTAAAGCAATTTGGCCATTTCAAGCTATTGAGCTACTTTAAAACCTTAACCACTCTTTTGACTCGAAATCAAAACTACAACAGAACCTCAATTGATTATCCAGAAGCTGACTAACTATTGTTAACTGTGATTATGGTTGTTGACTGATAAAAAAATAAGTTTTTATAAATTTTATAGGCCCCGTCACCGATTTTAAAAATATTTTGCACAGTGAACATATAGGACTTCCTGATACTACTGTCTCAATTACAGCTCTAGAGAGGCAGTAATTTTCGGGAAAAAAATAAATGAAACTCATAATGGAGCAAATACTCGATTTACCTCGGATACGGCTCTGATATAGTCTTATATAGTTTAGTTTTACAAGGTTAGGTTAGGTTAGGATCATTTTTCCTACCAAAAGTTGAAAAAAAATTTTTTGAGAAATAAGAAAAAAATGGATAAAAAAAGAAAACATCGATCCGCATTCTGGTTAGGTTAAGTTAGGTTAGGTTAGGTTCATTTTGCCCACCTCAAGATCACAAAAAAAAAATTCTAAAAAATACAACTGGGCAAGGTACTTTAAAATTACCAAAAAATACCATATACCAAGGAGATGCGGCCGCACTACCTTTAATCCGCGGTTGCTTGGATGTTCAAAATGAGGGACATTTCAAATTGTTAGAAGTCCAGACAGGAATGAGAGGCTTTTCTCTTGAGATTCGATGAAGGCAATTCAATCAAATCGTCTATTTAATCTATTATTCATATTTTTTTCATAACTGCTATGACAACCTTGTTATAAGCCGACACAAAAACTTGGGCAAATGATCAACACAACCAAAGACAAAGTTGACCCACTTTCACAAGCTGGTATTTACAGAATACCTTGTGACTGCGGCAAAGTCTATATTGGCACAACAAAGCGGAGTATTAATACTAGAATTAAGGAACACGAACGGTGCTGTCGACTGAATCAGACAGAAAAATCCGCACTAGCAGAACATGCGCTAATAGATGGACACAACATAGATTTCTCAAAAGCGGAGATTATTTCCAATATTAGAAGTTACTATCTCAGGCTGAACATGGAAGCCATTGAAATTTATAAACACAAAAATAACATAAATAGAAAAGAAGAGACTCCTTTCTTGCATAGCGCCTGGTTACCGACCTTAGAAAAAACAAAGATCAAGCCGACACGAAGCGGGAGCGATGGGCCAATCAGCATCGCGCACGTAGACGCGCCACTTTTTCCTGCCACAAACCGGCGCGCAGATGACGTTTCCGGTTCGAACGCGCCAGTGTCAGAAATTCAGCGTTCGAGGTACAACCTTAGACCGAGAATTCTCTGAAGATGCCTACCGAAGTTGTAGGCGAAACGTTAGGTGAAATTATTCCTAATGAACCACGGCCAATAAGCCCGGAAGACTCTTTTCATACCAATTTGAATGCATATTGAAGGTGGCACCTACTTACTTATTACTTAAAAAAAGTTAAATGAAAAAGAGGTATATCATATTCGAATTTCTCCTGATAAAGTGCTTGTGGAATGTAACAATCGTTTTCAACTAAGAGGGGAAACAAACGATTGAAGTTGAAAGTTTTTTCATTATCTATGTGGTTGGTTTTTACCGACGTTTCGGCATGCATTCGCCTGCCGTCTTCAGGGTGTTGGTCCTGAGAAGGACCGGTTTTTGCCAAACTTGTTTTGTCTGGACTTGTTCCATACTTCTTCAATTTCGCGATTATAGTGCGGGGATTCGAACACGAGATATCAGAGGTTCAATTTCCGAAATTCCACTCACTCTAACCACTAGTCTACCGAAGCAGGAACAAGTCCTTCTCAGAACCAACACCCTGAAGACGGTAGGCGAATGCGTGCTGAAACGTCGGTAAAAAACCAAACACATAGATAATGGAAACAGCCCAAATAATATTTCAACAAATACACCATTATCAAGAATATTTCGTTCACAACATAAATGAGAGGGTGGTCCTGTTCAGAGATTTCGTTTATTCTGGCAAAAAGCCGAGAATGAGTAATCAGTTTTCTTCTGTCGGCTAAGGTTCTCAGCCTCAGTAGACAACGAATTTTTCCCACCCATTACAATTTTTTTTTTTCTGAAATATAGTATATGCTGTTTACGGATTTCAATTCATTATTCGGAATCAGTACTGAGTTCCTATGAATTCGGACTTCCTAAACTGAATTTGAATTAGGTTTTTTTTTCCTAAAGTAACTATTCACGAATTCCATTTCTCTTCCCTAAATACAGTATCACAGAAGTATCAGGTCATTCTGATGCGCTTATGTAATAATTCAAGGGAATGTTTCCCAAAATCTTTATGGATACTATCGCAGGGATCTTTCGCGTTCTACAATGCAATAAATTGGAAGTAAGTGTTGTCTGAAAACTGCAAGAGTTCATTTGTTACAAAAATGAAAATTACTGAATGCAGTTTTTCAAAAACAACTCGCTGAAATGCAGAATTATCAGGTCATTTTGATGAATGAGTATAATTCGGGAGAATATTTCCCGAAATCGCTATGGATACGAACAGTGCAGGGGATCGCAGGGATATTCCGCTTTCCACAATGCAATTACCGCTATAATGTTTCGAAAACTGCATTCTATACACTTGAACTTTCTGACAGGAGGAAAATTTTCGAACATAGACACTTGGTCTGCGTTCTCAACCAATATGCGTCATTCTGTCGATCGGTCAAGCTAGCCGATGGTGGCTCATGGCCAAGCATGGACCAATGTGTACTGGCACCTGTACAAATTGGCGATGGCGGGCAGTGGGCCAGCATGTCCCAATGTGTACTGGAGACATTAGAACGGAATGAGCAAACGGTTCATTTTCATAGTGAAGGACCGAAAAAGTGTGAAAAAACTGTATGTTACTTAAAAATTATTTCTGACGCTTTGTGCGAAATTCAACAAGATTTTCGAAATGAGTTCGCGTGATCGAGATGCCGGTAGAAAATTCGAGTCGGGTAGTTCAAAAAGCAAACGAGCAATCAAAAGAAATCAGGAATTGGAAAATCTAAGTGGATCTCTATATAAATTTATGAAATATGATGATCAAAAAATCTCTACGAATCATTCATTGCCTGTAAGTGATGCTTATCCTGATCCAGCTGAAAACAGTGGAAATTAGTGATAGTGAGCTTTTGAAACATTGCAGCGACTTGCAAATATCTATGTCGGTTAGGGAATCATGTGATATCGATGGACATGAATTGTGCGAAGAACTGAATATGTTCATCCGTGTGTATGAAGGAAACGAAGACATTGTCTGGGTGCTGAAATACATAATTGAAAAAAATTTAACTGTCTTGAGAATCATTGCCATCACACCTGTTACAGTTGCGTCTGCTGAAAGGAGTTTTTCTAGACTTGAAATCATAAAAACAGATTTAAGGAATTCGATGACGATGACACAGGATCAGCTTTCAGCCCTTGCTATTCTATCAATAGAAAATGACGTAGCTCATTCGATCTATTATGATACTTTGATTAAAGATTTCAGTGCTAGGAAGAGCTGCCATCATGAACTTTAAATTCATCTTTTCGGTATTTGTTAATTTTGTAAATCTTCCAATGTTATATTATATTATTATATTTTGATTTAACCTTAAATTTTATATCTTTATAAACCTAAAACATCTCTTGTCAAATATGACCATAACCTATACCATACAACCGGACTTACTTTCGCATCACATACTTTTCACGAAGGAAAAAGGGCATCGTGAAAACTTCCCGCCCGGAGCCTCGCAATGGCTAAGGCCGCCTCTGTGGGGTACAAAACAACTGTTCGATTTATCGAGAGTTCACAGTATGAATAAGTTCTTGAAATTGTTATAATAATTCTAATATGTGAACAAATTTTTGAAATGTTCTCAATTTCAGAATTATTGTATTGTAGTTGATTTTACACAATCATTTCAAATAAAAATATAAAGAAACCAGAAGCGTACTTCATTTGATTCAAAACAATGGACCACAGATATAAGGGCGTTTTCTATTTTTCTAACTCTATAATCTTTGGGAAGGAGCATATCGTCAATTTAGCAGGGAAACGATTGCGACATAAATAGGCCATATGCAAAAACCAATTTTCATTCATTTGACAATTATTGTCAAATTTGAGTTCGTGATTTGGTACTTTTTGCAGAGTGTATTGACTTGAGAATGGTCAGTTGTGTGGCTTTTGGTTGTTCAAAAACACCTAAAAACACCATCGGTGAGTACTTGAATCTGGACAAATATAATTTCAATTTATATGAAATGAACTTCAATGATCTGAGTCATAGGCGTAGTGAAAAATAATCTATTAGAGTTGGATTTTTTCTTCTTGTGCTACTTTATCTGTGCTGATTTCCAAAATAATGAACCTTATGTCAGTTTGCCAACACATTTCAAAAGCTTGGATCAAAGCGTTGAATGGAACTGACTGGAAACTTAGTGATAGTTTATAGGGCTCGGAACATTTTGCTCGAAATTCTTTTGATGGAACTTCAAGTTCAGAGATTGAAATATGCGATTACTCATTGGTTCTAGATCAACATATGAAGAAACCTACCTATCAACTCAGGTCCTAAAATGCACCCGTTTAGGCCCTACAGATTCTTCAACATGACTCCCTAATGCCGAAGTGAGAAGTGGACGAGCAGGGAATTTTATTCCTTCAGAAGAAATTTATATATTGAATTCAACTTCCCTCTAAAATCCTCCCGAACAATTAATAAACGTGAGCTTACCAAACCAAAAATTACTGTCAAATGAAACTGCACAACATACAAGAACAGAATTTCATCATACTTTTCAGTATGATGTTTCAGGTTAACTAGAAAAATTAGATGAGAACAATGTATTTCAGAACTTTTTGGTAACAGAAATTATTTTAATTCAAAATTCAAACATCCTTGACATCTCTTGGAGGCCAGAAATATCCGAATTCTTCCGTTATCAATATTTACAAAAATTCAGAAAAATTTTTGAAATTCGAATTGTGCAAAAATATTAGAATGAATAAAAATTATTTTTTGTGAAATCATTTCAAAAATTTTCAGTCTTCAGGAACGAACATGATATAAGCAATGATCACTACATCCTGCTCATTAAAAATATTGCAAGTATTTATATACCTAGTACACCAAGCAAATTTGACTTTTGCCTGGAAATAATTGGTGGAGTTCTGGAAACTGTTTTAATCTTTCATTAAGGCCTCTTATGTGATGCGTTTTAGTTTTGCCCCAATTTCCCAGTGGAGCGTATGCCGTGGCGTTCGAGAAACCTCGAAATTTTCGGACTATTTTAGGTTTTTCTCTAAAAGCTCCTGAACTGAGCACTTCATCAAAAACTTTGTTATATCAAAAAGTTTTCAGCATGAAATTCTGCTTCTAAAAAATACAACATATTTCGAACAAGTATTTTCATCATAGATATCATAAGTCGAAAAACGGAAAATTTTGACACTTTCTGAAAATTTTTTCCCTATAAAAGGTGAAATATCTATCAAACTACGAGCTTGAGAACAAAATGTCATTGAATAAAAGTTGTAGACCGTCAATTTGTCATAAAAACGTAATTTCTTCCCCTCCCAACCACAATGTAAAATCGGGCAGTAGCTCATTAGCAAACCTCCCCCCATTAACAATAAATAACCCTAATCGAATAAAAACGTCACATAAAATCATGTTAGAAAGTAAACACAGATAGAAAATCATTTGAATATAGTTTGAAGTAACCATGCTTACTAATAAAATAGTATGATTTCAAAATAATAAAAAACAATAAATAATATTTGCAGTAGAAACAATCAGCAATCCACTGTTTTTTGTTCACATTAATAGCACAATGAAAGTCTATTTTTAAGACGTTTGGAGGAAGTTGGTAATGTTAATATGGACTCATCCATCTCTTTCATATTCAAATCGTCATCAAGGTCTTCTTTGCTTCCTTCATACAGGCAGTCATCAAAATCCAGGTCAAAGTCGTCAATACCAAGAATCTCGTTTTCTGTTTCGGCATTTGTGCACGACTGGCCTCTGCATAATTTACAAATGGTGGTGCACTTCAACCCATTTTTTCTGCACGAGCAAGCTCCAAGGCAGTCTCTCGAGTAGGTGCAGCAAATCGTTTTCAGGAGTTGGAAAGGTGCTAGTTCTTATGTAGTGGTTATTGGCGTAAAGCCTGAATTTCCCTTCTTCCAGCCCCATTGAATTGGGTTGACTAGGTTGTTTCTCCAGGATTGTTCCTGAAAGTGAGTAATTTGATATGTCATGGAAAAAATTCAAATTAATTCAAGAAAATATTATATGAGGAGGTAGACTACAATTTGGTGCACAAATGTATTTGAAATTCATTATATAAACAAACGTGGAACTCATAAACTAATAACTCACACTATGACTTACCCGTAAATACGTCCTCAGCGAGTGCTATCGAGCAGCTGATTCAGTTGGAGGCAAAGAGGAAAGATTAAATGATGTCTTGGTTAATAAGTCTTCGAACATCTCATACCGCAATACATTTAATTTCTTTGAATCATTTCCATAAAGGGCTGCTATGCATTTCTTCCCTGCCTCGTCAACCTCATAGGCAGTAGCATTTGATTTGCTGAACACTTCTGCTGCTTTTAGCAGGTTTGAATTGATTTCCAACATCTTTAGGAATTTCAGTTTTCCTTTACCGAAAAATGATGACGTAGTGTCGCAGCCATTAAATGCATGAAGGACTAATATAGTTTTTTTCGAAACAGAGGTAAAATTGTAGTGCAATGGAGAATAGATAAAATCGTCTTGCTTGCCTTTGCCAGGCTTCAGTAAGAAAATGTTGGGACACATAGGGGCCGCAGCAGTCAAAACTATAAGAAAGTCAATGTCCTCCCCAACAATAGTCAGATATTCATTAGACTGCTGAGCGACTTCTATAGCACCAGCTACGATCAAATGATCAGCATCCTCAGCAGCTTGTCTAACTTTGAAATCCTCCGCTTCAAGTCTTGAAATCAATAATAAAATTAGGAACTTTTTATTTGGTTCATTCTGTACTGACGTCCATTCATCAAAAGTAACTTGTGGTGCTGATTTCTTAATGGTCCTGAGAAGCCTCTCAGATGATTTCGTATTTTTATCACATGCTGCGTCAGGGTATGCTAATATAATATAATTTTTATCACAAATTGACGGTCTACAATTCTCATTCAATGACATTTTGTTCTCAAGCTTGTAGTTTGATATATTTATCACGTTTCATAGTGAAAAAACTTTTTTTTCGAAAAGTGTCAAAATCTTCCGTTTTTCGACTTATGATATTTATGAAACAACTTGATCAATATATAATGTCATGGCACTAACTCTTCAGAAGCAGAATTTTATGCTGAACACTTTTAAATATAACAAAGTTTTCGATAAAAAGCTTAGTTTAGGAGATATTCGAGAAAAATCTAAAACGCCACGGCATACGCCCCACTGGGAAATTGGGGCAGAACTCAAACTCATCATATTAGAGGCCTGAATGAATGATTAAAACAGTTTCCAGAACTCAACCAATTGTTTCCAGGTACACCATTTTTTAGAGCTAATTTGCTTGGCTTATAGATACAAGAAAACATTCTATTTGTCGAAAGCAGCAAACAAAGATAAAAAAATTAAATCAAAATTAACAAATCCCATTCATTTCAAAGTACAATGAAATATCGAAACATATTTGTTTATTATTTCTGTTAAAAATACTTTCATATTCGTTGTGTATAATAAAGGGATTCACCATATTTCAATTTGATTCAAATATCCATAATCCTCTTTCATTCAAGCTACTCCGCTTTTAAATGATCAATTGAGAGATGCTGGCGGAATATATTATTTTGGTCTCAAATTATTATGAGGAAGAAATAAAATCATTTTCAATGCGCTTTTTCTTTTTTGTATTGAAACACATCTAATCGAAGTTCTGAAGCTAACCCACTCCAATTTGGCCGCCATTTGCAGAAACCATCCCGGACAACGAAAACAATACAGATGCTCCTTCCTTTATATTATTCTAAGGAACCGATTGACTGTATCATCGAATATAGATTACGAAGGGAGGAGCATTTGTATTGTTTTAGTTTCCGGAATGGTTACCGCAAATGAACTATGAAAACTGAAGATATTTACCAAATACGAATACAACATGAATACCACACGACAAAAATGGTTCGGTGTACAAAATAAATCCTCGATTACAAACACTAATTTCAAACTAATTCAACTTTGACAATGATTGTCAAATGAATGAAAATTAATTTTTGCACAAATATGACCGATTTATGTCGCAACCATTTCTCTGCTGAATCAACGATATGCTCCTTTTTTTATATTCTTTATTCTATGGACTGTATACATTTTGTATTAAAGAGTGATTTAATTAACTAGTTAATTTTTATTTTCAAATTTCTGAATTGAATTATTCGTTTTCAATTAAAATATTTTATTTTTCATTATTTCATTTCTATTCTTCAGAACTTAACGCTAAATTCACACACACACCGGTTTTTGATCGGCCGGTCATCCAAATCGCACGCTGATCGGTGACAGCGTGAATGCAAGGTCCCATTCACCAATCAGCCTTCAATTTGGACGACCGCCCGACCAAAAATCGGTTTGTGTGAATTTAGTGTAGGGGCCACTTGCCACTACGTTAAATTCGGAACTAATTCAAGCTCTGAGTCAGATGCGTCAAGTTGATGACTCACTAGTGGAATTTCGATATGAAAATATTTTGGGTATTTTGTGCCCATTTTGTGCCAATTTGTGCCGTATCTTATGAATTTTGTGCCTATTCAGTTTTCGAGATATTTCGAGTTTTCACTATGAGTCTCCAACTTGAAGCTGTGACTCATATATTATGGAGATTTGGAAAAAAAAAAATTCAAAAATTGTGCCCTTTTTGTGCCAATTTGTGTAAGTTACGAATTTTGTGTCCATTCAGTTTTCGAAATATTTTGAGTTTTCACTATGAGTCACCAACTTGACGCTGTGACTCATATATGGAATTTTGGAAATTTTCTTTTTTCGATAAACTGTGCTCATTTTGTGCCAATTTCTGTCGTATATCATGAATTTTGTGCCTATTCAGTTTTCGAGACATTTCGAGTTTTCAGTGAGTCGAGCGTCAATTAGATGACTCACATATGGAATTTTAGAAAATTCTTTTTTTCGATAAATTGTGCTCATTTTGTGCCAATTTTTGTCGGCCGTTACGAATTTTGAGCCCATCCAGTTCTCGAGATATTTCGAGTTTTCACTGAGAGTCAACAACTTGACGCTGTGACTCACAGATGGAATTTTGGAAATTTTCTTTTTTCGATAAATTGTGCTCATTTTGTACCCATTTGTGCCCATTCAGTTTCCGAGATATTTCGACTTTTCACTGTGAGTCAACAACTTGACAATGTGACTCACAAATGGGATTTTGGAAATTTTCTATTTCGATAAATTGTTCAGTTTTCGAAATATTTCGAGTTTTCACTGTGAGTAGATGAATTCTCAGGAAAACGGTTGAGGTGCAGAAAACTGAGTTCCAGATATTCTTCATCTTCAATAATACTCCATCCGTTCAATTCAATGAATGTTTACGTTAATATATAAACCGATACATTTTCATTTGAGACATTGACACATCAATATTATCACATTTCATTTCCACAAACTGATATTCTACTTTTTGTTTCATGTTCAAGTATACCAGGATGAGAATATTCAATAAAACAGACTCTATTAATATACGTAAATTCATAAAACTTTTAGAATGAAACAAAACAAAAATGAAAAGGAACATGAAATAAAAAATAACACGAAACATACTAGTGGGTTTCAGGATTCACATTGTACGTAACTTTACATTCATGGATTTCTCGGTGAAGTTTGTCACTTTTTCTTAGGTGCGTCAAATTGGTGACCCACTTCTAGAATTTTGGTATCAGAATGATTTTTGCCAAATTGTGCCGTATATTTTGAAGTTAGTGCCTGTTTAGTTTTCGAGATATTTCGAGTTTTCACTGTGCGTCACTTACTTGACGCCGAGACTTACATATGGAAATTTTGTAACGGTATGATTTACCGATTTACAATTTCGGGTGTTTCCGGATCGTCTCGCATCGGTAATCGGGCGAGGAACTCGATTCCTGTCGGAGAACGCGTCGCAGGGACAGTGACGTGAGTACCTTGGCGAACGACTGACGAAAACTTCTCTCTCTGATATTATGCACTGCACCTGAAGGTTTTGTCCTCTTATTCTCAAGTGAACTAATTTAACTGTGGCGATTGATAAATATCGGTGAGTGCGAAGTTGATCAGACAACCATATACCTATCTTTGCTAATAATTCTTATGTTTCATGTGAGGTTCCGCCATTTTGAGGATCGTGTGACTTTCCATCTGATTTCCTCAATCATCTGATGAATCAAGTCTCCTTCTAGATCAGATTATCTATGTTATAATTGATTGATTGAATTTGAACATTTCGTTATTCCTTGACCCTCTGATTTTCAATTTCTCGATTTATCTTTGCCAGTGTTTCAGTGAACATGTGGACATTTCTTCCTTTCTTGAATTTACTTTATGAAAACTAAGATTATCAGAGATCGCGGGGAATTGTGGAAGCTTGCAGATGCAAAAAACTGATACAAGTGTTTTTCAATAGCTTCTTTGGAGGGAGCTAAACCTCCGGCATCTTTTTGGAGGGAACTAAACCTCCGGCAGCTCTTTGGAGGGAGCTAAGCCTACCGCACCTCTTTGGAAAAAGCTAAGTCTTCAGTACCTTTTGGAGAAATTTAAACTTTCAACCACTTTTCGGAAGGAGCCAAGCCTTCACCCAGACGGCACAGAAATATTCCATGCATATTCAATGAATATACCGCTAGCATATTGAGATATTCCAAACATATTCCAAATCTCCCAGGGCATAAGCCTGGCAGATAGCAGGAATATCCAAGATCACCATGAAACATCTGCCAGGAATATCCCATGATCTTCAAAAATATATCCATGGCATATGCCATACAGATTCATCTATGAATATCTCCCTTACATATATGCTGGCAATATCTTTTTATCTCCTGATTTGTCCATGCCATATGCTGGTAATATCTTTGTATATATTTAAATATATGTAAATTTTTGTAGCGGTACTAAATAATAATGCATTGATTAGATTGTTTCAAAAAAATTTATTACAGTTTTGAGAATATTTTGTACAATAACAATAATTAACAAAATTATCACATTAAATTATAAAAATGAACATAAAGTAAAAATATAAATCAACTAGGTATTTTACAAAACAATACAAGGCATATGAACTAAGAATAAGTAAAAATTAATATTTGATGAATTAAACTAAAAAATAGGGAAAACACAATGAGGTAATATTTTAAATGATATAAATATTGAACTGTGAACTTCAATTATTTGGTTTGTGAACTAGAGGCGATTTCGATTGACTGGTTCTTGGTTGGTTCATAGATTGGTCCGTCAGTTTTGGACCAACCGCATTCGAATGACATTCTGGTGACGTCTCAAATCAGATGTTTCTCCAAAATTTGAACAGAATTCGAAAGCGCAGTTCGTTTGACGTTGTCATTTATGAACCGAGCGGTCAACCGTTAACCAACCAAAACAGCCATTCGAAATCGACTCATCAGATTATGGGTCGGTTTCACAAATCAAAAAACTCGTTTTGAAATTTCTACGAATCGTGGTGGCTCCAGTTAATTGAACGGTACCAACAAAGTTTTGTGAAACCGACCTTATATCTATATATCAGCACCTCAGAGGTAAAGTGTGTTAAGTCACATTTTTTCAGACACGACCTATCTAGAATATTGGATTCACATTAGTAAATTCTAGCTAGTGGGACACATTTTTGACACCCTAGACTTATGAGGACGCCAAGTAATGGCAGTACACATTCTTTGAAACAATTATCGAACTGAAAAATCTCTCATTTGTCTAATTTTGATATTGTGACTTGACACACTTTACCTTTGGGTGCTGATATAGATATCCGTGTTTATAACATCCCAGGCCTTCCAATTCCCAGTCTCCAGCCCCTTCTATCAACACCCATTCTCCCGGTCTCTCAGACATCGTCTTCTGTATGCCGCTCATCCAGGTAGCTTTTGGTCTTCCTCGCCTTTTTCCTTCTCTATTTCACAGCAAGTTGGGAATTCTTTGATTTTGGCCCTGAAAAAAACCAGTGATTCTAAGATTTTCAAGATAAGAGGCTGTCTACTGCTATAGTAATAGTGGAATCTGTTCTGATTATTTAATATTTATAAACTTACTTTGAATTTTAGTAGGCAGTGTTGGCAATTTATATCGAGACAACCTTCCTTCTCGAAGACGATCCCTCTTTTTGATTTTCAGGGCCTAAATCCGTATTGATGCCACTAATATTTTCGACCTGTACAGCCTTTTTGCTTGCAGGAACAAAATTACGATATACAGCTTGGGTGAGACTTACTACACCTGAGAAGCTCCTCCACTCATGCTCTTGTAGTTTTTACGTTTGGATTGAAAGCAAAATTTTGGTTAAGCTATCTGCACAACGTGGAGCCATTTTTCAGTAACAAATTTAGTATTTTCATTCTGTTTAAGAACCTCTGAAAATATTAATAAAATATAAAATGGGTTTTATGATCACTGAAATTATTTATATTATACCTTTGAGAACATTGCACAATTTTATTAGGGATGAAAAGTTAGTTTTTGCCTTTTTCCCAACCCAACTAAAATATGGGAAATATCCTTTCTATCACTTCCTCACTGTAAAGTCTTCAATTCTTTGACCTGAAAAAACGTAAATACACATAACCAAAGATAAAGCACTGACAAGTGATTGGCATATTACGAAAACCTTTTTCAAGCATTCCAAATATATAAGAGTACCTACCAACGCTGATTTGATATTCACGCTTCTACAGTCATGCTCTTGTCTGTCTGTCTTATCTTTTATCATGTGCTCGGCTGCATCACAAACTATTTATCACATAATACTCAAACAATAACATATTTTCAACTCCACACACAATTTAATAATTTTTCAATAAGACTCTTTCAACTCATGGAGCTCCATAAGTCATGTCACCACCGTGACGTGACGACCATTTTGGAAGTTTGGAACGCCAAACTGAAACTGCTAATCACAGAATACAAATAACCTCAATCCAAGACCACAAAACAAAAATATGAATATTTTGACTGAAAACGTCGTGACGTAATGTTTACATCCATAAGAAAAAGTCAAATCTCAGTAAAATCGAAATTTGATATTCTTATCGGTAAATTCAGGGAACGAAATTGCAGGAGTTGAGAATGGGTAGAGGCCAGAAAATAGTTAATTTTTTATTTATAAAGGAGTATTTTTATTCCTGTAAAGAAATAATGTCATTGGTATTTCTGTCAGATATTTTGATAAAATTCAAGGAAATATCTAGAAAGGGCGAAAATATGGTTCGAAGTGGCCACATAACTTCCTCAACCTACAATGGCTCTGAAATGTTTGAAATGCAATGTATTTGGTTCAATGAAAAGCAAGAAGTATTAAGTTGAACTAGAAAGATTCTAAGTTCCAGACATCTCTGTCACCTCATGGCAGCTTCATGGAAACAAAAATATGAGCAAAAGTGATTCGATCCTCCAGTGGAATAAGCTACTTTCACCTCTGCTGACTAATATTTGATTATCATATATGATTTTTGACAACTTGTCTACGACCTTTTCACATATCTGCTCGAATATCATATATTGTTTTTCCATTGATTGAAAATATATATTTGATCTCTTTCCTATAATATCAAAATCATAATGGACCTCTTTTTCTGTTTCATCGAACATTTCAATTATTTAAAAAGTCACTTGACTCTCAGTCGATATACGATATAGTATAGCATGTCCATTTTTCACAAATAAAAACGTTTAATTTGTTTCCTGCTCTTTCATTTCATTGTATCAATCATATAAATAAATTACAAATCATTGATTCCATTGTTTACTCAGTTTAATAAATAAGATCAAATTATTAAGCGAATGAAAGTGTTATTTTTTAACTTGAATCCAACTATAATTAACTTGATGATAACTGCGATTCCTCGAAAATATAATCTATATAGGAAGTTTGTAGTTCATTAACAGTTTACTGGAAAATAACAAACTCATCAATTATTGATGAGTTCGGAACAAAAGCAAAATCGAAGTAGTGGTAGTACCTACACTTTAAAAAATTATCGTTCAAAAAGGGTTTTGTAACGTTTGTAATATTCCATGAAGATTCATGTATATATACCAATAAATACTATTGAATAATATTCTAAACGCATATCATATAGATATTCCCATAGCATATACCAGACATATCTGGGATGGCATATATTTGGAATATTCCTTTGAGAGCAGATATATTTGATATATATCTGGCATATGCCTCGCATATTGCAATATCTTTTGGCTTAATGGCAGATTGGAGGAATATTCCGGGAATATAGGGTGCCGTCTGGGCAATAGTTAGGGGTATCAACTTTAAATTCATTTCATGATTCTTTTCTGAGTAAAATGAAGGTTTCAATGTATTCAGTGTCCATAGCTCAAATAGAGGTGAGTCAGGAATGGTCTCTTGTTCTTTCTAAATTGAATTTTTTAATGAAATTCTTCGAATTTTTTTCTTCCAAATTTCGGAAATTTTGAAAATAAAGTAAAATTTATTAAGATTTATTACAAAAAATTCGAGTGAGCAGTGAAAAAAACGTAATTATTGATTGATTGAGAAAATTAGGAAAAGTTTAAGGAACAAAAACCTTGTTACCGTATTTTTTTCAAAATTTCAATCAATCGGTTTCAGATAACTGATGAACCGATCGATCTACCGATTTAGGGAAGACTTCGAGAAACATCAGGCTGTAAATTTTTTTCATAACCTCCGCTTTTCTGCCAATATTGAATTGACGAAGATACAGTCAATTAAACAAAAAATGGTAAAATGACATTTATTTGCTCTTTTTCCACGTCTATGCGACAGGTAAAAATTTTTTTTTAATTGAGCAAAACAGATTTATGTAGAAAATTTTCTGTAGAAAAAGAAATCGCCCTTTGGCTAGCTAGGCGATCAGTAGTTGCGGAGATATCAGCAGTTGATTGAAAAAGGATGATTTTGCATTCAAAACAGGATATCTCTCAGACAAATGGTTATATCTGAAAGTCATGAAAAGAAAATTTGAGGTGAATAAATAAATTGTTTGACATTTGCATCGGTAAAGCTCGAGAAAATTCTTCCATGCGCGTAGAGAAAATAAATTTGAAAATTTTTTCTTCGTGCTTTATACGATGATTACATGACTACCGGTTCTTCAAAAAAATTGTGAACTAATAAATTCAGAAACAAAAGTCCCCAATCTTCAAAAGTTATTTTTTATTTTCTATGAGACCCTTTTTCACTGAGATAGAGACTGTTGAAACTCAATAAAAAATTTTAATTACTTTTCTATTCCTTTAATTTTTGCTTGAAGTATATATTGACAATAGTCGAGAAATTACGAATTTAAAATATTGTATGAAATTTTTTATGTGCATCACGTTGCGTAGGTACCTTTTTTTCAGGTTTTCGATACTCATGAGAGGTAATTGTGCTCATATTGTGCCAATTTGTGCCGTATGTCATCAATTTTGAGCCTGTTGAGTTCTCGAAATATTTCGAGTTTTCACTGATGGTAGATGACTTTGCAGGATTACGGTTTAGGTGCCGGTGCCTGAACCAAGTATATTGAATATTCTCATCAAGGAGGGATTTACGGGGGGAGGGATAATTGGGGTAATTGTGAGGGATAATTGGGGTAATTGTGAGGGTAATTACCCCAATTAATCCTCCCCCCGTAAATCCCTCCTTGATGAGAATATTCAATATACTTGGTTCAGGCACCGGCACCTAAACCGTAATCCTGCAAAGTCATCTACCATCAGTGAAAACTCGAAATATTTCGAGAACTCAACAGGCTCAAAATTGATGACATACGGCACAAATTGGCACAATATGAGCACAATTTATCGAGAAAAAAAATTTACAAAATTCCATCTGTGTGTCACAGCGTCAAGTAAAATTTCGACATATCTCGAAAACTGAAGGGGCTTTCTTTACCTCAACCGAATTCCAGCCAATTGTTCAAATCATACATTATAATAACAAAATATGACATGAGACCAATATTATTAATGTCTATCATTGAGAGGTACAAAGAACACTCATCAATGATTTATTATACGAGTTTTTAGCTATCTCCGAAAGAGAAACTAGGAATATTCTGAAAACTGATGGAGCACAAATTTCATTACATACGGCAAAAATTGGCATAAAAAGAGCACAATTTATCGGGAAAAAAATTATCAAATTTCCATATGTAAGTCACAGCGTCAAGTTAGTGACGGACAGTGAAAACTCGAAATATCTCGAAAACTGAACAGGCCCAAATTCAAAATATACGGCACAAGTCGGCAAAAACCATTCGTTGTATTCCTGAGAATTCATCTGCTCACAGTGAAAACTCGAAATATTTCGTCAACTGAACAGGCTTAAAATTCATGACATACGGCACAAATTGAGAGGAATTAATAAAAAAAAAAATTTCCACATGTGAGTCACATCAAGTTGATGACTGACATGGAAAACTCGAAATATCTCGAAAACTGAATTGGCAAGAAATTTTTAACATGCGGCACAAATTGGCACAAAATGAGCACAATCAATCGAAGAAAGAAAATTTCCAAAATTCCATATATGAGTTACAGCGTCAAGGTTGTGTCTCATAGTGAAAACTCGAAATATTTCGAAAACTTGATGGGCACAAAATTCGTAACTTAAGGCACAAATTAGCCAAAAATAGGCACAAATTATCGAAAAAAGAAAATTTCTAAAATTCCACTAGTGAGTCACCAACTTGACGCACCTCTCTGAGTCATAAATCAGATGCCCACGGACAACAAATGCCAGGGGACCTATTCTCGGAATCATTCGCAACTCTACGTATACGCATTTTTGCGAATGTCGATTTGCGTTTCAAAGACGGCATTCTTGACACTTCCGGAACATGTATGGCATAGATTAACAAATCGGCTCTACTTCAAGCTCAAATTTCGAGCTATGCGGACAATATAGATCAATATCGGTCAAATCGAACACCTCACTTTCAAATTCAATGTCAATGATATATTATTATGATTCGAACTGTCAAATATTCGATAGTACTCAAAACCACTAGCAGTGAAATAAGAACGTTCGTAAGCACAGAACATAAAAATGTACATCGTAAGTCATGCGGACGGTCAAGAATATATACACTGAGAGCCAGCGTTCGGCAGACTTACGGTATTTTAGCGAACTTCATATTAATGCCAGGTATATTATGACACCTACCGTAGGTGAAATGGGGATTCGCTATGCTCGGCGATGGTCCCTTGGAGCGTGGCCAGAAGTCCAAAAACGTGAAAATTGGCCCCTTCAACATGATAGTAGCATGTATGCCTTTTTTATACAGGGTGTTTCCTTAACATGCGGCAAAAATTCAGGGGGCTGTTCCTTGGACTATTCTAAGAATATTTTGTCCTTTGATGATTTTTGAAAAACCTCTTTGTTTCGAAGATACAGGGCAAACAAAATTTTAGATAATAACATTTTATTATGAAAAATTACATGAAAATTAAACTTAACCTACAAAAACTGTTGAAAATGACCACCTCCAGCCAGCATACAAGCATCCAATCTTCTCCTCATTGACTGCCGAACCCTTTCAAAAACACCAGGATCATTTCTTATTAAGTTACACCCAGCAATGATCCGATTTCGCAAGTCTTCCACATTTTCTACTGGAGTGGTATAAACTAATGATTTTAGATGGCCCCATAGGAAATAATCTAAGGGGTTTAAGTCCGGGGAAGGAGCAGGCCATAAATGAGGTCCACCTCTTCCAATCCAGCGATCTCCGTATTTTAATGTTAAAAACTCACGAGCAACCAAACTAAAATGCGCTGGTGCACCATCGTGCATAAACCACATTGCATGTCTTATTGCCAATGGTACATTCTCCTAAAACAGAGGTAACGTTTGTTCTAAAAAGTTGCGATACACGTTCCCGGTAAGTCTTTCTGGTAAAAATATCGGCCCTATTAGCCAGTCACCCACAATACCAACCCAAACATTCAATGAGAACAGGTGTTGAAAACGATCTTCAATTATCTTATGTGGATTCTCGTCGGTCCATACATGGTTGTTATGGAAATTTCTTATTGCATTTCTTGAGAAATTCGTTTCATCGGTAAAAAGAATCAGCGTCAGTAATTGAGGAATTTGAACTAATGTGGTTAAAAGCCATTGACAAAATGCAATACGTGGGGGAAAATCAATAGGAATAAGTGCCTGAACGCGTTGCATATGGTATGGATATAACAAATTGTCTTTAAGAATTTTCCAAACAGTCTTATTACTCACATTCAAAGTATTGGCAATTTTTCGAGTAGAAGTTCTAGGGTCTTCTTCGATCATGTCCAGCACATTCTCTTCCAGTTCCACCGTTCTTACTGTGTTTGGCTTTCCTGGTCCCCCAATTTGTTTCAATGTGCCTGTTTCATGCAGACGTTGATGAATATTTTGAAACAATTTTCTGTCAGGAATATTACGCCCAGGAAATCGTTCAATGTACAACCTCCTAGCTTTTAATGAATTTCCATCAGCAAGTCCATAAATGAAATGCATGTCAGTCATCTCGGCATTTGTATAGCGATTCATAATAGTGAAAGATAAAATATTAATTGCTAATACATCACAAAACGAATTCAAATGAAAACCGTGTTTAATCTGTATTCCTTTACCATCTGAACTTATCAATTTTAAGTCAAAAAACTGGCCGTTTTTTATAGTTGTCAAACACATTTAAAAATAAATTGTACCTACTTAGTAAACACAGTGCGGTACGCATTTTTATTTATACTATTATCAATTTTAAAAATATGAAAAATGTTGTTCGCCCTGTATCTTCGAAACAAAGAGGTTTTTCCAAAAACATCAAAGGACAAAATATTCTTAGAATAGTCCAAGTAACAGCTCCCTGAATTTTTGCCGCATGTTTAGGAAACACCCTGTATATTGAAATATCCACTTTTCTAAATCAAATAATTCAATGGCAGACATTTACTCCGGTTCCAAGTGAAATTTCTAGGTTTATGAAAATCAAAATTTCATAAAACTTTAACGTTATTTTAGAAAGGCTGAAAGTTATGTATGTTATTCATATCATTATCAAATACACATATATGACGAGGTACACAAATTGGTCGGTTCTAACATGAAGGAAGACCACATAATACTTTCAGTGTCGTGCTGATGCGACCGTTTGATTCTTTCTGTTTTAGTCCTCATTTCATTATGAACTGTTGTTTGAGGAATGCTGGAATTTACAAATGGTATTCATTTTATCATCATGTAAACATATTAAAATAAAACAGACAGATATGTCGGTTCTAACATGTAGGCAGACCAAATAATACATTCGCTGTCGTGTTAATGAAATTGTAAGATTTTTACTCTTTTATTCTTCATTTTACTGAGAACTACTGTTTCAGCAGGTCTGCAATTCACATATGGTATTCATACTATCATAGTCTATACACAATAAAAGAAAACAGAAAAATATATCGGTTCTTACATATAGGCAGACAAAAAAATTCATTTGCTGTCGTGTTGATGAAAGTGTAAGATTTTTACTTTTTCACTGTTCATTTCACTGGGAAATTCTGTTTCAGCAGGTCTGTGATTCACACATGGTATTCAAACTATCATAGTCTATACACAATAAAAGAAAACAGACAGATATATCGGTTCTAACATGTAGGCAGACAACAAAATACATTCGCAGTCGTGTTGATGAAAGTGTAAGATTTTTACTTTTTTACTCTTCATTTCACTGGGAAATACTGTTACAGCAGGTCTGTTTTTCACACATGATATTCATACTATCATAGTCTATACACAATGAAAAAAAAAACAGACAGATATATCGGTTCTAACATGTAGGCAGACTACAAAATACATTCGCTGTCGTGTTAATGAAAGTGTAAGATTTTTACTTTTTTACCCTTCATTTCACTGGAAAATACTGTTTCAGCAGTTCTGCAATTCACACATGGTACTCATACTATCATTGTCTTTACACAATAGAACAAAACAGACAGATATATCGGTTCTAACATGCCGGCAGACCAAATAATACTTTCGCAAAAGTGCTAATGAAAGCGTGAAATTTTCAGTTATTTGCTTCTTATTTAACTCGACTCTACTGTTTCAGCAAACCCGCAATTTACGCATGGTGTTCATGCTATCATCAGATATACATGATGAAAAAATCCTTCAGATATATCGGTTCTAATGGCTCCAGTACACATTGGGCCATGCTGGCCCAATGCCGGCCATCGCCAATTTGTACAGGTGCCAGTACACATTGGCCCATGCTCGGCCCTGAGCCACCATCGGCTAACTTGACCGATCGACAGAATGACGTATATTGGTTGGGAACACAGACCAAGTGTCTTTGTTCGAATATTTCCCTCCTGTCAAAAAGTTCAAGTGTATACAATGCAGTTTTCGAAACATTCCAGTGGTAATTGCATTGTGGAAAGCGGAAGATCCCTGCGATCTCCTGCACTGTTCGTATCCATAGCGATTTCGGGAACTATTCTCCCGAATTATACTCATCCATCAAAATGACCTGATAATTCTGCATTTCAGCGAGTTGTTTTTGAAAAACTGCATTCAGAAGTTTTCATTTTTATAGCATATGAACTCCTGCAGTTCTCAGACAACACACTGTCATGAAAAATTATCGGTAATATTGATGCACTTGTGCAATTACTTACAATTTATTGCATTGTAGAAAACGAAAGATCCCTGCGATAGTATCGATAGAGATGTCGGGAAACATTCCCTTGAATTATTACACAAGCGCATCAGAATGACCTGATACTTCTTCAAAACTGTATTCAGGGAAGAGAAATGGGATTCGTGAATAGTTACTTCACATTCTGGAAAAAAAAAACCTAATTCAAATTCAGTTTAGGAAGTCCGAATTCATAAGAACTCAGTACTGATTCCGAATAGTGAATTGAAATCCATAAACAGCATATATTATATTTCAGAAAAAGAAAATTTGTAATAGGTGGGAAAAATTCGTTGTCCACTGAGGCTGAGAACCTTAGCAGATAGAAGAAAACTGATTACTCATTCTCGAGCTTTTTTCCAGAATAAACGAAATTTTTGAACAGAACCACTCTCTCATTTATGTTGTCAATGAGATATTCTTGATAATGGTGTATTTGTTGAAATATTATTTGGGCTGTTTCTATTATCTATGTGGTTGGTTTTTACCGACGTTTCGGCACGCATTCGCCTACCGTCTTCAGGGTCTTGGTCCTGAGAAGGACCGGTTTTTGCCAAACTTGTTCTGTCTGGACTTGTTCCTGCTTCGGTAGACTAGTGGTTAGAGTGAGTGGAATTTCGGAAATTGCACCTCTGATATCTCGTGTTAGAATCCCCACACAATAATCGCGAAATTGAAGAAGTATGAAACAAGTCCAGACAGAACAAGTTTCACAAAAATCGGTCCTTCTCAGGACAAACACCCTGAAGACGGCAGGCGAATGCGGGCCGAAACGTCTGGAAAAAACCAACCACATATAAAATGAAAAAACTCTAATATATGGTTGTGAGTTATGAACAAAAATAGAGTAATCGTCATTTTCAATCTTTTGTTTCCCCTCTTAGATGAAAACGATTGTTACATTTCACAAGCACTTTATCAGGAGTAATTCAAATATGATATACCTCCTTTTCATTTCACTTTTAAATAATAAGTTAGTAGGTGCCACCTTCAATATGCATTCAAATTATTCGTGAACTCAATATCCTGAGATGAGCATCGCCTATTGCCGATTTAATTCATGTGTGGCTAATTTATTTCCTGTTGTTCTCGAGGAGTAATTCTCATTTGTCCATTATTATCAATGGCCTGAAATATTCAAAATTACAAAAAATTGTATACATAGGTGCTCTCGCAAAAAATTTTGAGTCTCCATCACTCGGACAAACTTGTATGAGAGCCCTAATTCAGGTTCATTGCTGATATTTCAAAGAGTATATAAGCAGTTCTTTTCAGCTTGAGAACTGGAAAGATAGAACTCACTTTGGATGCTACTAGATGTTATCTATCGTA
Organism: Hippodamia convergens; assembly: GCA_038502775.1. Taxonomy (NCBI): domain Eukaryota; kingdom Metazoa; phylum Arthropoda; class Insecta; order Coleoptera; family Coccinellidae; genus Hippodamia; species Hippodamia convergens. The sequence continues at coordinate 4,530 of JAVSIQ010000773.1, read as the reverse complement.
TCGAATCACTCGAAAGACCTTCTGTAGTAAATTTAAGGCTGGGAGATTTTATGAATAATTCTTTTCTGAGAGATATGCGAGACTAACGAGGCCAAATGAGGTCCAACTGGTCTATTCCCCTTCTCAGTGACAAAATCTGATTTTATCTGTCGAGTTCAGATAATGAATTCTTATGAATTAGAGAGCTAAAATAATACAATAAATGTTGAAACAAAAAGTACCTAAGCCGAGACCTAAGCTGAGGTAAAAAAAAAACGGGGAACCATTCTTCGGGGTAACATTCTTCGTATGATATTATAGTATCATACGATACTATCATCACTATTATCATACGATACTATAGAGCCAGGAGCAAAAACCTCAGCCGAGAAAACCTGACTCCCCGTAAAAAAAATAATAAAATAAAATTGTTGTATCTGAATATTTCATATTGAAGGACATCACGATTATCGGAACGGCTCTTCGGAGGAAGGATTTCCAAACAAAAACTCCAACCTGAAAATAGAAAAAGACAGAACAGCAAATAAATAAATAATAAAACCATATTTAATGGTCCCTATGGTAACGCCTACCCACTTATTAATCAGAAGGTAAATTGGATACAGAAAAAAGTTAAATTTTTTTTCTCATGAAATATTCAGATCAACAGTTTCATATGATACATTTATCGAAGCATCGAATGTATAGATGAAAGTACTTTCAATTATGATCCACATTAAGAAAATCAGGAATCTATATCTTATATCTTGATATTGGCTGGATACAAAAATGCAAATATATCATATTCAAATTACTCCTGAAAAGTGCTTGTGGAATATAACATAATTTCCAATTACGAGTCAAGTCAAGCGAGTAATAATTACTGCTAAATTATTAAGCATTATTGAAAATGGAATTCACTGAATTTTAGTTCACAACTCAAAATTTAGAAATGAGGGGCTGTTTCTGTTGACAGATTTCCATTATTCGGGAAAACAAGAGGTAGAGATTGATCAGTTTTTTTTCTTGCAGTTATAGTTTTCGAGATACCCTCAGAAGGACGAATTTTGCCCACCCAGTACAAATGTACAAATTTTGTCTTTATGAAATATAATTTGTTGATAACTCAAAATCTAGATATGATAAGACGGTTCTGTTTTTAAATTTGAATTTGTCGAGTAAAGTGTGTCATCCATTTTCTTCTAGCTACTCGAGATCCCCTCAGTAGCCAACGACTTTTGCCCGCTCTCTACTCGCCACATTAGTACTATAGAATTATGAATGGCAACTATATTATTAATTATGCTTTTTTGTCTTTCATTTTTCGGTCCTAAATAGCCTCGGATTAGTATAAATTGAAACTGAGAGTTTCTTCCTTATTTCTAGAGATATTCCAAACAATTCACTCAACGATTAAAATAATAATAAACAAACGTGAATTCCGCAAGCAAGGTACACCTACCCCGCTAGCGGTGGTTTACGAACTGAGAATTGGGCCAGCATCCCAGTGTGCGAACACCACAGGCCAGGCTACGCCACGATTCCTTTGATGTGTATCGCAAAAACCGACAACCTAGCCATTGCGAGCCACTAGCCATGTTCCACTGGCCAACATACGCCATGTACCCCTGTACACACTGGCGATGGCTGGTGACAGCATGACCATTGCGCGCCACTACTCACAAATCGCTGGCCATCATACGCCAGCATGAGCCATCCTACGCCAAGTATCCCTGTACACATTGGTGATGGCCGGCAGCGGGCCAGCATGGCCCAATGTGTACTGGACTCTTAAGAACTTCTTGAAAGCCAGGAAAGTTCTGATTATTGCTCAGTTAGTTCATCAAAGTTTTTCGATCGAAAAACTAGTCGTTCGTCAAATGTTAGCTGTTGGTATTTAATGGTCAAACTAATAATTATTCGATCTCCGGACCATCCTTATCGAAGTTCTCAGTTTTTTCGACGAGTTGTGCGAAATATTACAATGATTGCAAAAGCGAAGTTTAATACTACAGTTCGAATGTTAGAATATTTAGAGAAAAAATCAAACACTTCTCAATCATATCACATTTCCAATTAAATTATTTTTACTTTTCTGAGTAGCATTCGATTAGGAAGCTCCACAAAATTTTCAATCAACGCTGATCGAAAAAAGAGAGAGTTTGAACGAAAATTCAATCCCTATTTCAAGGTCTGGTTCGCATTTCGCAAAATTCAACTTTTCGTTTAAAAAACAGATAAATCAGATATAGCCAAATTCAATGCACACAACACAAAACGCAAAATGCATCTACAAAAATGATTATTTTTCCAACATATTCTCTTGCACTCAAAAAATTTGAGAGATGTCCAGGATAAGAATTTCTCATCCACGGCTGTATTAAAGAACCTTGTTATTTTCGTTTACAAACATGAACGTAATAAAATGGGAATGGTAAAACTACCTGCTCCCTTTGCCGCGTCTTCAGCAATTCGTAGGTAATGAAATTAGAAACTGAGAATCCCAATACAGAAATCCATCTCTAATTAGTCAATATAAACTTCACGAGAATGAAAAAAACCATCATGTGTACTAAAATTTTCCACTCTACAACTTTTGTTTGAAACTTTTTTCGATAAACCTTCCTGTTTTCGAGAAAACGTAATTTTTTTCATATTTTCCCGATTTTTTCAAGGTTCCTGAAAAGTTCGGAACCTTCATTTTTGATCATGAATTCCTAATCTCGTGACAACCATTATATCCAAAACGCAGCTCTTTCCGCAAAAAAGTGATTTCAGACCTTCGTTTACTGGACTAGGTAGGGGCTGATGGAGAACCTGGATGGAGATTTTGATCATCTCATTGTTTTCGAACAAAACGGAATACTAATGTCACCTGCGCTTCATCAAACAAACTTCTACGGGCGCCTATGGGAGTTCGATTCCCGTATTGGATACATAATTTCAATCATACCATAACTGTCAAAAAAGTTACAGAGTGAAAAGAATTTGTGATTTTTTTAAGTGTATCATTATAGATTTTGGGGGACGGAATTGTAATACAAATTCAAGATTTTCCATTCTCATTCCCAATCAGTAGATTTTCATTGCTAGCAAGTGAGAACGCCTCTATAAAAATGCACCGCTAATTAGCCACTATGAAAACCTTCTGATTCAGAAAAGTCATGATATTAATAACAAACTTTCGATCTACAACTTTTTGTTTGAAACTGTTTTCGATAAACTTTCTGGATTTCGAGAAAACGAAATTCTTAAAATTTTAAAACCTGCATTATGAGAGTACATTTTGGAGACAATCAGCAATCATCATTTGTGATAAAGTTATTTCAGACCTTTGATTACTGTACTTAATGCCTGCATTCACCGAACGCAGAATGTTGCCACCGCTCCGCTACCGCTACCTAGCATAAACAGAAAGCGCTCCCAAAATGCCCGCTTCTCCGGAACGTGTGAGTTTGTAGCGTATGTGCCACCGGACGATTCCACAACAGTTCCACAACTGTTACGTTCGGTGAATGCAAGCATTGAGACAAGCAAGCGAAAATGGGTTATCTCGACGAGGGAATTGAGATCTAAATTCCGAAAGCAGGTAAAAAAAGGAGAGTCGTTTCTTCAGGGACTCTTAATGAGGGCCACATGTTTTATCACAAATAATTAAGGGAGATAATTTTCTCTTTACCTATTCAATATTCTCATGAATGTGAAGAAACTTCATTTAGTTCAGATTTCGTTTCTCAGTCAAGGAAAATTATATTAAATAATTTGAAGACACTACCAGATCCTTCTACTAGTGTTGGGTAACTCTTGTAAGAGGCGGTTCATGTGTCCGGACACGACGCAAAAATGTAAGAGCGGAAAGATTTCAATATTGTTGAGTGTATATGTGCGAAGTGAGTGTTTTCATGGGCGCCCACAAGGGGGTGCCAGGAGGGGCCGTTGCTCCCCTGAGATTTTGATTCTCCTATTATTTTTTATTAAAATTGAATACTGATGTTGCCTGCTCCACATCAAATTTTTATTTAGCCCCTCTGAGAAAAATTCTGCGGGTGCCCATGAGTGTTTCCCTCTATTATCTAATTTCATCTTATTTTATTTTCCTTCGGAGGGAAAGGGAATTAGTGAATTTGAGTATTTGTGAATAAACAAGTTTTCTCTATTTCAGTATCGTTATGAGTTCATTACAGTTCTAAAAGTAGTGCTGTAATGAATTCATCACAGCATTGTTTTCAGTTATATTTTTCGTTTTTTGGTTGTCAGTACTGACCTCCGATCCTATCAATTCTCAAATGAAATCTATTCAAATTCCGTAATCTGTCAAATTTCGTAAACACACCAACTGCCAAGATACAATACAAAAGTCACTTCATCTGAATTTTTATATGAATTTCTAGAGTTCTCCATAAAACTTGACTGAAATAGAGAGAAAATATCGTCTAAAACTCGTAGCAGAGAATTAAAAATATTTACCCCCAAAATGTTGAAATGATTTTCAACACAAAAAATATGAAAATTGCAACATCCTCAATATTGTTTATTGTTTATTGTTTATTC
>JAVSIQ010000772.1:0-37786 GCA_038502775.1 Hippodamia convergens | reverse complement strand
ACATAGTTACAACAGTAGATATGCAGCACCGGTCCGAGCGCAATTTCGACCATTTTTACATGTAAATTCCCATAAGGAATTCTAAGGTCCAAAGTAGCAAAAAACGTATGTTTTCAAAATTTCTTCTAAGTCCCGTTCAAGGTCATACGGTAGAAGAGGTTGGAGAGTTGATTAGAGGAAGAATGGAGCGTAAGAAGAGATTGATTTTAGCACTGGCGTCGATACGAGGGGGTAATGGGGGGTGATTACCCCCCCTCCCCTCTACCAGGAAAATACTGACTTTTAAACAAAAGTTATACAATCACTACATATTATCATGACAATATACTATATCCCAATTTTTTTAGCCTCAACGATCCCACCTCCCTCCCCCCCTTAACGGGTAGGTGAAATGAAATCATAGAACCAAGTAAAAACATTTATTGCTTTTCACATATGATTACGTAATAATAAAACAGGTTCATTACATTTTTAATAATTTTCATAATATTGGAATCTTTTTCTTAGGTTCGTCATATTCTTCATTTTTCATCAATTTTCGGTTCATTCAGAGAATAATGCCCCCATGGTAATGTTTCAAATGTTCCAGACACTAAATATCTCTTATCATCTTCTGGACTCAGGGCTATCTTTTGTTGTGTTATTGAATAAACATTATGTTCCTTTGTTTGAATCAAATTCTGTGAAACAGTTTTATGTCTCCAGGTTTGCAAACATTCTATGTAGTCTTCAAAACAGATCTTGTTCTTTACAACTGATTTTTTAACACCTTTCGCCTTCTTCGTGATGCCATAATTTTGAACCATAGATTCAATCTCATCCGAATCGTATTCGTCCCTCTCCCATTGACCTCTTTTTACATTTAATTCATCATCAGCTATCGAGTTTTTCACAACGTATAATTTTGATCTAAGACCTACATAATCGGTTATGGGAACACCATTGTTCTCGTCCTTCATCATTCCCAATACCTTCTTGTTCACGCGAGGAATATCATAGCAATTATTCTCGGGGTAATCGGATGTATCGAAGTGTTTGTGACAATCCTGCCTCATTATTTTGTAAGGATCTTCAAAGACCTCATAAATGAGCGAATCAGTATCAGTATACAGTACGATACAGTTGTCACCAAAGTTATTTTTCATATAGTTATAGTGAAAATCATAAATTGTAGTTTTTGCCAAATCCAAAATGCTCATTCCAACATAAATTGGTTTATTCAAGAAAACTTCTAGTTTTCGGAGTTCGACAGCTACCAAGTTCTCATTAAATATAACACATTTCTTAAATTCTGGTTTTGCAATATAAGCTTCCGCTCCATATCGACCTTTCCATGTCGTCAGAAGATGTACATTAACTCTCTTTCTAATATTTTCCATAGTTTTTCCTATAACAATGAGAAAGTATGTGTGAGTTTATGAAGTGCAAAGCAATAACTTCTAAATAAGATATCATATTGAATAAAACTCACCAAAGACAGCATTATTCATCAACTTGAAGAGATTTTTCTCGAACTCATTCTTAGCTTCTTTCCTCAAGTTGGTATTTAGATCAATATAAGACTTAAGCCATGCCGACTGCTGGAATGTCAGGACACGATGTATTTTTGTGAGAACCAATCCATTTCTCAAAGCCTGCTTTAGATTTCGGTAATGAATGATATACTTCTTCTTCGGATGTAATGTGGCCATAAGTTTCGCATTTTGTTGAGAAGAATAACAGGGTGTTCGAGTTTTAGAATTATAATGTTCAGAACAGAATGGTAGATCTTTATGTTTGTCATGTAATTCCCTAGGATATTCGAGGTCAACTTCCAAAATATATCCTTGTGGAGCATCATCAGGAATTTGAGTTACATCCATATTAGTATCAGCCCATTTAAAACTTCCGTATGGTAAATATTGTGACATTGACCATCCGTATTGGTTATTAATATCGAAGTACATCAAGTAATTTTCAGGTTGCGTTTTATTATAATTAGGAAGATACCTGTTATTTGCATGAGCTCGTCGTTTACTACAAACTTGACTCAACCCTCCTCGTATTCCTCGTTCAATAAACAAAAACATGTCAATATCCGTGAGAAGTTCCAAGTCCTGTTTAGTATATTTTAACATAGCATCCCACGTATATCCTGGTAAAGTGAAATAATGAGCCGGATCTAATCCATAAGTTTTATGACAACTTGTTCGAAATTCTTCAAAGACATCAGCCAACAATAAAATATCAGTTTTCATGTAAAGATCTGAATATTCCCCCAGATTTTGACACTGAAATGTTCTCCACACAAGTTGCGCTCTCTCATATCTTCTTCGCGGGCATTTTTTATCCTCTAATTTATTATAAAATGATTCAATAGGGGGTAAAGATGTTTCATAGAAACGATCGTTAGAATCGATGTAATCATATGGCATTATCCCTTTTTTTACGATCTCCTTTTGCTGTTGCTTTTGTTGGCCGTGAGAGATCTGAGATCTGGTTCGGCCGCCTTTTGTGTAGACTTTTTGCCGTTCTGCTCTTGCAGTCCGTTGCCCGGGGTGCACCATCTTGGAGGTTGTCTACACGTCGCACGAAATGGTAAAATCTTCAGGATTTTATATTGTGGAGGATGGGTTAGGATTCCAGGAAAAGTCGTAGAACGTTTTAATAATTTATTTAACAAAAACAAATTTCGAAGTTGGTTAAAACTTATTAGTCTGAAAAGACTGATTTATAAATCGTTGCGGCAGAAAGTAATGGTTTTGTAGGACGTCGATGACGGTTGATAGGTTTAAAACTTTTTAGTCTGAAAAGACTGATTGTTGTAGAATATATGGATTCCACACAGCGAAGGCGAGTCGACAATTAGTAATGGAATTTGTCAAGCTGGTCCGTCGTTGGGTTTTAGCGGCGGTGAATGTTGGTTGTTCGAGAAATATTCGAGTAGCAGGTAGCCGTTGAAGAGGAATCTGTTCGCAGCTGTGAAACAGATGTTTCTGCGTTGAGAGCGGGAGTGTCGAATATCTCGTCGAAGTTGCTGGGTTCGAAGTCTCGATGGAAAAGGATCTGTTTCTGCTTTCTTGCTGTATTTATGTCTGTTTGTCTTCACCTATTAGGGATGCGAATTTTTTGACCTAGAAAAGGCGTGACTTCGTCTGATCTGCTCAAGTCGGATTTTAACGAATTATTGTTTTCGTTCCAGCTGGACTTGAAGAATTTTCGGTGATTTCGTCGACTTTGTTTTAACGGACTTAGAGAAATTCGCCACACACTCCCCTGCCAGTGATTTGCGTCAGTAAATCACGAAATCCGTGAGTTTCGATGAAAAACGAACTCTTCTCCCTGATCTGGTGTTTACTCTTCTTTCTGGATTCTCTTCGGTTTGGGAGGATTGTGGAGTTTGCGGCTGCGGCTGTTGATTATCTTCTTCTTCTTCGCTAATGATGTAGGCTGGTTTCAGTCTATCTATGGTCACCGTTGTGTCTTTTCCATTCATTTTCACGGTAAAGGTTTTCTCGCCTCGTTTGCTGACTTGGTATGGGCCGTCGTACGGTAATTGTAAGCATGTTTTTGGTCCATCATGTCTTACAAATACGTACTGGGTTGTTTCGAGGTCTTTAAACACGAAACTTCTCTTCTCGCCGTGTCTTGATCCTTTCACCGGTTTGATTCTCCTGATTTGGTCTCTCAAATCTTTGACGAATTCGGTGATGTCTTCGGATGTGGCTGGTCCCTCGTTGGCGGTCAGGAATTCTCCGGGTAATCTTATCGGTTCGCCGTAGGTGAGTTCTGCTGAGGTGGTTTTGAGGTCCTCCCTCCAGGCTGCTCGCATGCCGAGAAGGATTGTTGGTAACGACTCAGTCCATCGGTCGTTCTGGTGGCATTTGATCGCTGCTTTGAGTTGACGGTGGAAACGTTCGACCATGCCGTTGGCTGCTGGGTGGTACGCTGTGGTGCGGAGATGCTTCGTGCCTGTCAACTTGCTGAGTTCGTTGAACAGACACGACTCAAATTGTCTGCCTTGGTCGGTAGTGATCCGGAGTGGTGTGCCAAATCTTGCAATCCAATTTGCATAGAATTCTTTGGCGACGGTGGTGGCTTCTTGATTCGTCATTGGGATGGCTTCTGGCCATCGGGTAAATCGGTCGACCATGGTAAGGCAGTATCGGAATCCCTCTGAATGTGGCATGATGACAATGTCGATGTGGACATGTTCGAATCTTCTCAGTGGCGGAGAAAATGAACCAAGTGGGGCTGCGACATGGCGGGTTACTTTGGCTCGTTGGCATTCTATGCAACTGCGTGCCCATTTCTTGCAGTCTGCATTGATGGAGGGCCAGACGAACCGTTGCTTGACCATTTTTGTTGTGGCGTGGATACCTGGGTGTGCCAGGTTGTGCACCATGTCGAATGCTGCTCTGCGGAATGGCTTCGTGATGAACGGTCGTGGTTGTGGCGTGGATGTGTCACAATACACGGCGATGTTCGTCTCTGGTGGCTTCACTCGTTGAAGGAGGAGTCCTGTATCTGAGTGCAGGTATCTCTGCAACTCGTCGTCTCTTCTCTGGGACTCAGCTAGGGCAGGAAACTCCAAGGTGGCTCTGATCTCGTCTACACGTGATAGGGCATCTGCGACGACATTTTCTCCTCCTGGTATGTGCCGGATGTCCGTGGAAAACTGGGAAATGTAGTCTAGGTGGCGGAACTGGCGTGGTGAGCACTTCTCTGGCTTCTGTTTGAAGGCGAAGGTCAGCGGCTTGTGGTCTGTGAAGATCGTGAAGGTCCGGGCCTCTACCATATGACGGAAATGTCTGATTGCTAGGTAGATTGCAAGCAGTTCTCGATCATAAGCTCCATATCTGGTTGGGACAGCTTCTTGGAGAAGAATGCCAGTGGTTGCCATTCACCATTTACTTGTTGTTGGAGGGTGGCACCAACTGCCGTGTCGGATGCGTCAGTCACCAAGGCTAAGGGTGCGTCGTCCTTGGGATGTGCTAGCAGGGTAGCTGATGCTAGTCTCTTCTTGGTTTCCTCGAATGCAGTGGAGGCTTCTGATGTCCACTGTATGGTAGCTTTCCCCTTCAGGCTGGGTACCAGTAGATCATTAAGTGGGGCCAGCGACTGGGATGCTCTGGGGATGAAACGCCGGTAGAAGTTAACCATGCCCAGGAATCGTCGTAGGTCCTTCGCTGTAGTTGGCTGGCTGTACTGCAAGATGTCCTGGACTCGGTCTGGCAGTGGTTTGGTTCCATCTGAAGATACCAGGTAACCCAAGAATTTTACCTCTGGTTGGCCGAATACACATTTGGCTGGGTTGAGGACGATGGAGTAGTTTCGGAATCTCTCGAAGACGATCCGGAGATGTTCCATATGCTCTTCTTCTGTTGATGAGGCTATCAACACGTCGTCGATGTAGGAAAAGCAGAAGTCCAGTCCTCGTAGTACCTCGTCTATGAATCGTTGGAAGGTCTGGGCTGCATTCCTCAGTCCGAAGGTCATGAACGGGAACTCGAACAGTCCAAAGGGTGTGGTGATTGCTGTCTTCGGGACGTCTTCTGCAGCAACTGGAATCTGGTTGTAGGCTCGCACCAGGTCTAGCGTCGTGAAGATGCTTCTTCCTCGCAGGATGTGGGTGAAGTCCTGGATATGCCTCACGGGGTATCTGTCCGGGATGGTCCTGGCGTTGAGGGCTCGGTAGTCTCCGCATGGCCTCAGCTCGTCAGTGTTCCTCTTCGGTGCCAGGTGAAGTGGGGATGACCATGGGCTCTTGGATGGTCGGGCGATGCCTAACTGCAGCATGGCGTCGAACTCCTTCTTGGCTGCCTTCAGTTTCTCTGGTGCCAGTCGTCTTGGTCGGGCAGCAACAGGTGGTCCAGGGGTTGTCTTGATGTGGTGCTTGGTGTTGTGGGCGATCTCCCTTGCGGTCCCTCCAGGTCGAGTGATCTGTGAAAATTCAGTTAATAAGTAATGGTACCTTGAATTTCCAAAGATGGTTTTGACTTCTGGGATGTTGCACTCAGTCACTTCTCCTCGAGAGGTGAGTTGTGTGGTTCCATCCAGAAGTCTTTGGTTCCTCATGTCCACCAGCAGGTTGAAGTAGCTCAGGAAGTCTGCACCGATGATTGGCTTCGAGACATCTGCTACCACGAATCTCCATGTGAAGTCCCTCCTTAGTCCTAGGTTCAGCGACAGGGTGATGGTGCCATACGTGTTGATGACTGTCCCATTGGCTGCTGACAAGGAGTAGTTGGACTTCTCTCTTCTGCCGGTGGTTGCGTTTCGTGGAAAAACGCAAAGGTCCGCCCCAGTGTCGACCAGGAATTGAAGTTTGGACTCCCGATCGGTGATGAAGAGGCGGCGTGTTGGTGGGCTGTGATCACCTGCCGCGTCTAGTGATGGCCCAGCTCGTTTCCCGCCTTGTAGTTGCAGGGCGGCTCACACTTCTTGGCATCGGCTCCAAACCTCCTGTGGTACCAGCAAGGTCCTTCTTGTCGAGGGCGGCTGCGGTCACGGCTTCGTTGTCGGCTGTGTGGACGTCCTCGGGAGTGGTCTTGGGAGTGGCCTCGGGGGTAGTCTCGTCGGTCCTTCATCAGCTCTGATCGCAGTGCCTCGATCTGCTGGTTGACTCCCAGGGTAAGTTGCGCCATCTTCAGGTTGAACATGGCTTCCAGGGATGTCGTCTCTGCTACCTGTCGTGGGAGGGGTTGGTCACAGGCCATCAGGTTGTCTGCATGGGTTGCTAGGTCCTCGAGGCTGTGGTCCTTGACGATGGTCAGCGCTGTCTGGACGGTCCTCGGCAAGCGGCTCATCCACAGCGACTTCATGAGGCCCTCTGGGAAGGTGGTATCTGCAAGCCCCTGTAAATGACGTAAAAATTGAGAAGGCTTACGATCTCCTATTTCTTCGCGTTCTAGCAGACGACGGGACTTCTCTTCCTGCGATGCACTTAGCCTCCTGATCAGCTCCGACTTCAGCTTGGTGTAGGCTCCGGTCACTGGTGGGCTGAGAATCACATCCTTAACCTCGATGGCGAACTTGGCTGGCAGGGCTCCTGTGACGTGGCCGAACTTGGTCTCCTCCAATGTAACTCCCGCGGCTTGGAAGCTCCTCTCTACCATAGCGAACCATAGCTCAGGTTCGTGGGCGATGAACTCCGGGATCTTGACGGCGACTCTGGATATTTCTGCAGCTCCGTTGTCCGGCATCCTCTCGTTCGGTCGTAGGGTTCTAGTCACTTACCTGGATCACGTCGGGGTCACCAATTTGTGGAGGATGGGTTAGGATTCCAGGAAAAGTCGTAGAACGTTTTAATAATTTATTTAACAAAAACAAATTTCGAAGTTGGTTAAAACTTATTAGTCTGAAAAGACTGATTTATAAATCGTTGCGGCAGAAAGTAATGGTTTTGTAGGACGTCGACGACGGTTGATAGGTTTAAAACTTTTTAGTCTGAAAAGACTGATTGTTGTAGAATATATGGATTCCACACAGCGAAGGCGAGTCGACAATTAGTAATGGAATTTGTCAAGCTGGTCCGTCGTTGGGTTTTAGCGGCGGTGAATGTTGGTTGTTCGAGAAATATTCGAGTAGCAGGTAGCCGTTGAAGAGGAATCTGTTCGCAGCTGTGAAACAGATGTTTCTGCGTTGAGAGCGGGAGTGTCGAATATCTCGTCGAAGTTGCTGGTTCGAAGTCTCGATGGAAAAGGATCTGTTTTCTGCTTTCTTGCTGTATTTATGTCTGTTTGTCTTCACCTATTAGGGATGCGAATTTTTTGACCTAGAAAAGGCGTGACTTCGTCTGATCTGCTCAAGTCGGATTTTAACGAATTATTGTTTTCGTTCCAGCTGGACTTGAAGAATTTTCGGTGATTTCGTCGACTTTGTTTTAACGGACTTAGAGAAATTCGCCACAATATGATTGATTTAAATCATATTTTAAATCAACGTTGAAGGCTTAACAAGAGACAAATGTGATTACTTGAGCAAACTTGCCCATGAGCATGACATCGACGTCCTGGCTCTACAAGAAACCCATTTGGGAGATGAAGACGCAGCTGCTAAATGTAAGATACTAGGATATAAAGCGATATCAATGCTCCTCTCACCTATTCATGGATCCACAATATTTGTGAAAAACAATATTTCGGATTATACTGAAGTATCCTGCTTGGATACAAATGGAATAGAAGTAATTATGATAGCACTCAAAGAATTAACTATTGTGACAGTCTACAAACCACCCAACGTGAAGTGGCCCACTCCAGTCTTACCAACGGCGCCCAGGCCGTGTGTATATGTAGGGGATTTCAACAGCCACCATACTAACTGGGGATATACAACAACAGATGAAAATGGAGAAAAACTTTCCGAATGGATCGACGCACAAGAACTGTATTTAAGTTTCGATGCCAAGGAAATCAAAACTTTTCGATCAGAAAGATGGCAATCCGAAACAAATCCTGACTTAACCATAGTCTCCTCCGATGAAAATAAACTACCTCTAGATCACACAAGGAAAGTACTCAAACATTTCCCAAGAAGCCAACACCGCCCCACAAAAATCAGTATTGGCGTTGAAATAACAACTATAAAATCTATCAATAAACCCAAATGGAACTTTAAGAAAGCTAATTGGTCACAGTTTACCCAGGAGGTAGAGAGTAATTTGCGCTGGATACCTCCAAAGACAGAAAACTACAAAAGATTTGTTGGTGTCCTCATCAGTGCAGCTAAACGAAATATCCCCAGGGGTATAAGACAATATTATGTGCCAGGGTGGAACGAATCTACCCAAACCCTCTACAAAGAATACCAAGAAAACGGCGACGCTGAAATTGGGAAGCAAATCTTGAAAGAATTGAACGAAGGCAGAAAGGAAAAATGGAAAGAGTTGACCTCCCAACTGAACTTTACTCATTCTAGCCATAAAGCCTGGACACTTCTTAGGAAATTGGGTACAGCTACCTACAATCGTAATCCAAAACCGAAGATAACTCCTTCAGAAATGGCATTACACATTAAAACACGAGCTGCAAAAGTTCCCTTAGAACACTACATGAAAATACAGACAAAGCAAGAGCTAAGCCAAATCGATGACCACCTACAAGACAATACCACCCTATCGGACCCCTTCAGCCCACAGGAGATAAATGAAGTCATAAAAACACTAAAAAGTAGAAAGGCAGCAGGACTGGATGGTGTATTCCCAGAATTCATAAAACATTTAGGCAATCAGGGAAGGACTTGGCTAAAAGAATTTTACACAGATGCACTGAACACCGGGCGAATTCCACCTCAGTTCAAAATGGCACATACGCTAGCAATTCTCAAACTCGGAAAATCTCCAGAAGATGCTTCCAGCTACCGCCCAATTGCACTCCTGAGTGTCAGCTTCAAAATACTCGAACGCCTAATTCTGAATAGGATCCGAGATTTAATTGATGAAGTAACTCCTACATACCAAGCTGGTTTCAGAAATGGACGAAACTGCTGTGAACAAGTACTGGCTTTAACATCCTACATAGAGGCTGGATTCCAGAAGAAGATGAAAACATCAGTAGTTTTTGTTGACCTGACTACAGCGTATGACACTGTGTGGCTGGAAGGATTACTACTTAAACTAAAGAGAAACGTGCAAAGTAAGAAATTGACAACACTCATCAAAAACATGCTAACTAATCGAAGCTTTAAAGTTAGTATTGGACATAGAACAAGCAAGTCATTCATCATCAAAAATGGACTTCCACAAGGATCCGTACTAGCCCCAATACTCTTCAACTTGTACACCAGCGACCTACCTGATACAATCAGTAAGAAGTTTTGCTATGCGGATGATCTGGCATTAGCCACTCAATCCAAAACATTGGAAGAAGGGGAAGCTGTCCTTACCAGAGACTTGGAAACACTAAACCAATATTACAAAAAGTGGAGACTTTGCCCGAACCCATCTAAGACAGAGGCATGTGCGTTCCATCTAAATAATCGATTAGCTTACCAACAGCTTAACATTCGCTTTTGCCAAAAAAGTGTTAAACACAATTTCTTCCCTAAATACCTCGGCGTTACTCTGGACCGCTCACTAACGTATAGAAAACATCTGGAAAATACGAGCCAGAAAGTGAAGACTCGTAATAATATTATTAGGAAACTGGCTGGCACCTCATGGGGAGCCGACGCATCGACCTTACGTACTGCTGCTCTGACTTTGGTATATCCCGTGGCTGAATATTGTGCCCCGGTATGGCAGCGGAGTACCCATACCCCGAAAATAGATGTTCACCTGAACGACTGTATGAGAATCGTCACGGGTACCCTGAAATCTACACCCATTCCCTGGCTACATACTATCACTAACATTGCTCCTCCAGAACTAAGACGAAAGGATGCCACTGCGAGGGCATGGGCTAAACTTCAACATCCAAACCACCCGCATGACCTCCCAATTCACGAGACCTTAAACAATCCTCCACCAAACCGTCTCAAATCCCGGAACCCCTTATGGGCTGAGGTGGATCATAACCCGCAGATCAAACAAGACTGGCGCCATAAGTGGAACATGGCACCAATAAACAAACATGACATAGTTGACCCCACACTTGCTCTACTAGGATTTGATCTGAAGAGAAACATCTGGAGTAGACTAAATAGAGTTAGGACAGGCCATGCAAAATGTAATGCTATGATGTTCAAGTGGGGACTTTGCCAATCTCCAGCCTGCGACTGCGGAGCTAATCAACAAACTATAGAGCATATTGTCCGGGAATGCCTTTAAGGAAGTACCTGGGACCATTCAGAGACATTATTGATGCGACCCCTTCTGCACTGGACTGGCTGCGTTCTCTGGATGTGGAGCTTTAATTTGATGTTTTGATCACATCTTTACCTACCTTTTTACGTATAAGTGTCTTTATTTTTTTATTTTTATGTTAGATATACTTTGTTTTATATACATGATGACTATCATTTTTACTTGTTCAGTGCTGTTGCTTTGCCAAACGATAAATAAATAAATCCCTTTTTTTGTGAGAAGATTGAGATGTTCTTCAGATTCCTTAATAAATTGTGATTTCAAGTTCGGAAACTCTTCTAAATATGAAGATAATTGATCCAGTGAGGAAGCCATGAATCGAAAACTATCAACGAATCGGAAATTGATAGAATATTCATCATAATGTTTAGTGAAGCTGATATATTTCTCTTTTGTTAAAGGTAACAAATCGATTTTTCCTTTCATACTCGTGGCTATATCTTCTATAACAAAATTAGCGTCATATCCACTCAGGTTGTGAAATACTACTGGGATCATGTGACTATCCTTAGTAGTTGATATTACACCCCTCATGTGCTGCTCCACGATAATTAGTTTCCGCTAAAAGGTGGTTGTGATCTCGAACTTTTTTATCTTCAGCTTTAAACATTTCTTCACAAATATGACAGTGAGTAGCCTTCTGGAATTCAACCTCCTGTTTTGACGTCATATCGATATTGTAGGGACATAGGAAAATAGTCTCTACATCTTCAGCAAACTGAGTAGGCTCATCAGCAAACCATTTCATGCAATTGGGACCTCGAAAGGAGCGGTAGAAACTCAGAGTATCATCATATGAACACTTCACATAGTATCCCACAGCTACCGGTGTGAAGTTGGCGGCCACTTTTCACGGAGATAGCGGCCGTCGGGTGAAATAAAATGTATCACAACTTTTTACTGGAACCAAGTAGCGATCTGAAATTTATAAGATATCTTTTTCGAGTAATTTCCAATATTATACCAAAAAATTAGATTTTTTTTTCACTCGGAACAATAAAAAAAAAACCCTCAAAAAAACCAAAAATTATGATTAATTAGAAATAACCGAAGAAAATGGCCTCTACAGATGAAACTCACAGAATAGGTTTTTTATGATGTGAAGAACTAGTATTATCAATTTCATTTCCTTCGGAAGGGGCTGAGGGGTGGAAATCGACACCGCCTCCAACAATCCTATTGTCATCAGGGAAATACCGGAGAAAATGGCCTCTACAAATGAATCTTTCAGGAAACGTTTATTATGATCTAAGGAACGAGTGATATAAATTCATCTCTTTCGGAAGGGGCTGAGGGGTGGAAATCGACACCGCCTCCAAAAATCTTATTATCATCAGGAAAATACCGAAGCAAATGGCCTCTACAAATGAAACTTTCAGGAAACGTTAATTATGATCTAAGAAACGAGTGATATAAATTCATCTCCTTCGGAAGGGGCTGAGGGTGGAAATCGACACCGCCTCCAACAATCCTATTGTCATCAGGAAAATACCGAAGAAAATGGCCTCTACAAATGAATCTTTCAGGAAACGTTTATTATGATCTAAGAAACGAGTGATATAAATTCATTTCTTTCGAAAGGGGCTGAGGGGTGGAAATCGACACCGCCTCCAACAATTTTATTATCATCAGGGAAATACCGAAGAAAATGGCCTCTACAAATGAAACTTTCAGGAAACGTTTACTATGATTCAAGGAACCACTGCTATCAATTTCAACTCCTTCGGAAGGGGCTGAGGGGTGGAAATCGACACCGCCTCCAACAATCCCATTGTCATCAGGGAAATACCGAAGAAAATGGCCTCTACAAATGAATCTTTCAGGAAACGTTTATCATGATCTAAGGAACGAGTGATATAAATTCATCTCCTTCGGAAGGGGCTGAGGGGTGGAAATCGACACCGCCTCCAACAATCTTATTATCATCAGGGAAATACCGAAGAAAATGTCCTCTACAAGTGAAACTTTCAGGAAACGTTTATTATGATTCAAGGAACGAGTGATATCAATTTCAACTCCTTCGGAAGGGACTGAGGGGTTGAAATCGACACCGCCTCCAACAATCCTATTGTCATCATGGAAATACCGAAGAAAATGGCCTCTACAGATGAAACTCACAGAATAGGTTTTTTATGATCTGAAGAAATAGTGTTACTAATTTCATTTCCTTCGGAAGGGGCTTAGGGGTGGATATCGACACCGCCGCCTCCAACAATCATATTGTATCAGGAAAATACTGAAGAAAATGGCCTCCACAGATGAAACTCACAGAATAGGTTCTTTATGATCTGAAGAACCAGTGTTATTAATTTCATTTCCTTCGGAAGAGGCTGACTGGTGGATATCGACACCGCCGCCTCCAACAATCATATTGTCATCAGGGAAATACCGAAGAAAATGGCCTCTACAAATGAAACTTTCAGGAAACGTTTATTATGATCTAAGGAACGAGTGATATCAATTTTAACTCCTTCGGAAGGGGGTGAGGGGTGGAATCGACACCGCCTCCAACAATCCTATTGTCATCAGGGAAATACCGAAGAAAATGGCCTCTACAAATGAAATTTTCAGGAAACGTTTATTATGATCGAAGGAACGAGTGATATCAATTCTGTGATTTTCATCGGTAGAGGCCATTTTCTTCAGTATTTCCCTGATGACAATATGATTGTTGGAGGTGGCGGTGTCGATAGCCACCCCTCAGCCCCTTCCGAAGGAAATGAAGTTAATAACACTGGTTCTTCAGATCATAAAGAACCTATTCTGTGAGTTTCATCTGTAGAGGCTATTTTCTTCGGTATTTCTCTGATGATAATAGGATTGTTCGAGGCGGCGGTGTCGATATCCACCCCTCAGCCCCTTCCGAAGGAAATGAAATTAATAATATTGGTTCTTCAGATCATAAAGAACCTATTCTTTGAGTTTCATCTGTAGAGGCCATTTTCTTCGGTATTTCTCTGATGATAATAGGATTGTTGGAGGAGGAGGAGGCGGTGTCGATTTCCACCCCTCAGCCCCTTCCGAAGGAGTTGAAATTGATATCACTCATTCCGTAGATCATAATAAACGTTTCCTGAAAGTTTCATTTGTAGAGGCCATTTTCTCCGGTATTTCCCTGATGACAATATAATTGTTGGAGGCGGCGATGTCGATATCCACCCCTCAGCCCCTTCCGAAGGAAATGAAATTAATAACACTGGTTCTTCAGATCATAAAGAACCTATTCTGTGAGTTTCATCTGTAGAGGCCATTTTCTTCGGTATTTCCCTGATGATAATAGGATTGTTGGAGGCGGCGGTGTCGTTTTCCACCCCTCAGCCCCTTCCGAAGGAAATGAAATTGATATCACTCGTTTCTTAGATCATAATAAACGTTTCCTGAAAGATTCATTTGTAGAGGCCATTTTCTTCGGTATTTCCCTGATGACAATAGGATTGTTGGAGGCGGTGTCAATTTCCACCCCTCAGCCCCTTCCGAAGGAAATGAAATTGATAACACTAGTTCTTCACATCATAAAAAACCTATTCTGTGAGTTTCATCTGTAGAGGCCATTTTCTTCGGTTATTTCTAATTAATCAAAATTTTTGGTTATTTTGGGGTTTTTTTTATTGTTCCGAGTGAAAAAAAAATCTAATTTTTTGGTATAATATTGGAAATTACTCGAAAAAGATATCTTATATTATATCTATCTATATATCTATCTATATATATCTTATATTATCGCTACTTGGTTCCAGTAAAAAGTTGTGATACATTTTATTTCACCCGACGCCACTGGTGAAACGGCCGCTATCTCCGTGAAAAGTGGCCGCTAACTTCACACCGGTTCCCACAGCCAGAGCCGGAACTAGGATTCTAGCGCCTGTGGCAAACTTTCAAAATGCGCCCCTGAAGAAATTCATTTTTTCGATAAATACATGTTTTCCATAATTGACATTTATTGATTATATTTTGAAGAACTTTTTTATTCACAATAATCTCCCATATTTATTAAAAGGTAATGAACAAAAACTCAATCAACAAAATGAATAGAAAACGATAAAAAAATCGTTATTTTTTCTCAAAATAATATACAGTGTGACACAGACTCATGGTACACCCCCATTTTCTCCTTTGTTTATGTAGCTATTTTTTTGAAATTTGGAACATTGAATATACTCACTATAGGGCCCTTTTTGACACATTCAGAAAAAAATCCAACTTCAAATTGTTGTTTGTGTTCGATAGCTACCTTGATGAATTATTGTGATTAAACCGAGAGTGGTCTAAACTCCATTATCGTGTTCGTATTGGTTATACAGAAAAAAAGTTTATATGGATGGATACCCCATCGATGGTACTTTCGAATGACGTCAGAGTACCATTATGCTACCATTTGACAAAACGGAGTTTCGAGTGAAAAAAGGTTTTGGTTTACTTTTTTGGTACGTATTTCGAACCACGATACTTTTTAAAACGAAATTACTATAGTGTAGCATTATTTTGATTATTTGGAATAATTTTAGGGAGTTCATGGCTCTCTAGATCGAAAAATAAAATGGGCGTTCTGACGAATGAAAGAACAACTATGAGGCATTATTAGATAAAGAAAATGATGGAGATTTCAAAAATGTAATAATATACCGGGTTTTCCATTTGAAAATCCAGAGTTGATGTCATTTCCGGAAAAATCCGAAATTGGATTTTTTTCTTGAATATGTCAAAGAGTGCCCTATACTGAGTATATTAAATGTTCTAAATTTCAGAAATATAGCTACAGAAACAAGGAGAAAATGGGGGTATACCATGAGTCTGTGTCACCCTGTATACTGTTATATATAAACATTAAAGAAAGTATTAAAACAGGTAGGCAACAATAAATAAATGAGTGAACGAATAAAATAACTAAAAAATAATTCTAACAACAGATATTCTAACAAAGTAACTAAATAAATACTCTCATCGAAGGCTGGTAAAGGATCTCGAGGACCTATTCATTGCCGAAATGGATAGGTTCATAAAAATCGAGAAATGTCCACTGAAGACATAAGCTCTGCCAGCAAGTCCTATTTCCTACGTCCTAGAAGGTTCACGAAAACCGCGTGACCACTGGAAATGTATGGCAGTCAGTCAGTGACTGTTGTACAGCAAACAGGAATGGGGCGATGGCGAATTTCTGGCGCCACAAAACTGGAACCTCTCGGCTAAGGCTGGGCGTCCCTACAGAAAAGCCACTGGTCCTCCAGGTTGGGGGTTGAGGCAATAGGCCAGCGACCTATTACTCGGAAAACAACTTAAATGCTCAAAGTACCCAAAACACGCCTCGGAAACAGGACAGGATTACTTTACGACGAACATTGGCTACAAAAAGGACAATGAGAATAGGAACATGGAATGTTAATAGCTTTGTGAATAAGACATCTGAAGTTATCACAGAGATAAAAGGGATGAATATGGACATTTTGGTGCTCACTGAAACCAAGAAAAAAGGTATAGGAAGCGAATACCTTGACAACTTTCTTCACATCTGGTCAGGAATAGAAAAATCAAAACGGGCCCAAGCAGGAGTTTCTATACTGATTAACAAGAACCTATCCAATTTTTTCAAGAACTATGTTGCTGTATCAGAAAGGATTGTCACCGTAACCTTAAATATATTTGGCCTTGAAACACTCATTATAGGCACTTATGCACCAGCAGATGATTCTAGTCAAGCTCACAAGGATAATTATTACACCACTCTATCAGTAGTTCTACGGAATGCAAAGCCCAATCAAGAAATACTTTTACTTGGAGACCTCAACGCAAGAGTGGGCAGCAGAGAAGATAGTAAGGTAGTGGGAAGATTTGGAGAAGATGTATTGAATGATTCTGGCGAGAGACTGATTGATTTATGTGAACTGAATAGGTTGCAGATTCTCAATGGTTTTTTCAGCACAAACTAATTCACCAGTACACCAGAGAGAGACCGTCTTTACATCAGAAATCAATTATTGATTATGTCATTAAAGACAAATATCAAAAATCAAAATCAAAGACTGCAGAGTGAAAAGAGGTGCGAATTGTGGTTCCGATCATCGACTGGTTATTGCCGAACTGGTAGTTCCATTTCATAGAAGATCTAAAAATACGCAAAGAACACAACCACCTGGATTGGAAATTGAGGGGGATGATTGTATAAGATATAAACTCAGAAACCTACATGATAACAGTATCGAATGGTTGTATAAGAGAAGACTGGGTTTAGCACTGGCAGAGGTGAATAACTCTACCAGAAATGGCTAACTGATCGAACACTCACAACTTGGGACCAATATAAACAAAAAAACAAAGAAGTCAGATCGGCAATTAGGAAGGAGAAAACGGAGATGTGGGAGAGAAAATGCCAACGGGTTGAAAGTCTGATAGGATGTGCACAGAGTACAGAAGTCTGGAGAACAATCAAACAACTAAAAACCAATCAAACTGACAAGATATCTAATAAAATGGACATGGAAAAATGGAGAAACCACTACGCCGAATTATTAGTGGAGGACAGAACAGAATTCATGACATAGGAAGAGGAGGACGATTGTGTTGATACTATATCAATAGATGAAGTAGATGTAGTACAAGGTCTGAAGAAAATGAAGAATGGTCGATCACCTGGTCCAGGTAACATCCCTACTGAGCTGTTGAAGTGTAGCACCCAAAATCTGATACATCGATTGACCCATTTATTCAATCAATGCTGCCAGCAGAATAAATTACCTAGAGAATGGAAGGTGTCCCACATAGTTTCCGTCTTCAAAAAAGGCAACTGCGATGATCCAGGTTGTTTACAGGGGCTTGAGTATAAACAGTTCGATATCGCGACTGTTTGGAAAAATTCTCAAAAAAAGTTGAGGGCAAGCATCGGCCATGAAATATCAGAGGATCAGAGCGGCTTCACACCCGGAAAATCCTGCGTAGATAACCTCTTCAGTCTACAACAATTGATGGAAAAAAAAACATGGTAGACCAAGAAATTCATCTGGCATTTATAGATCTGGAGAAAGCGTATGACTCCATACCCCGGAAAAAAATCTGGCAAGCTCTCGAAACAATGGAAGTCGACAAGGCATTAGTAAGGCTCATCAAGGAACTATATAGAGAAAATTAATCTTCTGTGAAAATCGGACGTAGACTCTCCTACCCTATTGAGACGACAAAGGGCTTAAGGCAGGGATGCAGTTGGTCTCCCCTATTCTTCAATGCCTATGTCGAAGTGGCACTCAAGGAGTGGAAAAGAAGATGCGAAGGGATGGGGGTACGGATTGGGAATGGAACTCTCTTCTCCCTTAGTTTCGCTGATGACCAGGTTGTAATAGCACAAGACTCCTATGATCTGGAGTTCATGATCAAGAGACTGTATGATGAATACAAGAGATGGGGACTGCAAGTCAATGCTTGCATTCACCGAACGTAACAGTTGTGGAACTGTTGCGGAATCGTCCGGTGGCACATACGCTACAAACTCAACACGTTCCGGAGAAGCGGGCATTTTGGGAGCGCTTTCTGTTTATGCTAGGTAGCGGTAGCGGAGCGGTGGGAACATTCTTCGTTCGGTGAATGCAAGCATTCTTAAAAAAACAATGTACCTGGTCGTAAACTCCAATGCTCGTTTCGAAGTACTCATCAATTATGATGTGCAAGTCCAACAAGTTGACAGATTTAAGTATCTAGGAGCAATAATAAATAAAGACGGCATTGGAGTAGAGGAGATAAGAACAAGAATTCAAAACAGCAAAAAAATAATTGGGTGCCTTAATAGTCTTTGGTGGGATCGGAACATATCCCCCAAAAAAAAAAACGACTTGGCCGAACACTGGTGGAATCAGTGCTGTGTTATGGCTCAGAGCTATGGACACTCAACGCAGACTCTAGAAGAAAGATCCAGATAGTAGAAATGGACTACCTCAGAAGGAGTGCCGGTATATCGAGAATGGAACGAAGGACAAATTCCGAAATAAGACAGATCATGAAGGTAGAGGAGACGGTACTGCAGCGTATAGAACAAAGAAGTCTCAAATGGTTTGGACATGTGCTTCGCATGCAAGAGGATAGATTACCGAAACAAATTTTTCAGTGGACTCCTGCTGGTAGAAAGAAACTGGGCAGACCTAGGAAATCCTGGAATGATACGATCAAGGAAGCAGTGGAGGCCCGGGATTTAAATACTGAGGACGTTCTGAACAGAGAGGTGTGGAGGAGGGTGACGGGAAGGCGGCAATAGTCTGTATTTAGTTATGATTATACTATATTTATTATATTGTAATTGGTATATTGTAACTTCATCCCGTAAATATATATATCAACAAAATAAATGAAAAAATGAATACTCAATAACAGAAATCATCAATATATTCTTTGGAAATACATAAACTAAAACCTAACTCTTCTTGCTTTGGTTTCAGCGAAAACATCAATTATATCATCAGTTTTTATGTGCACCGAGTTGTGTTTCGCGCCATGTATAATTTTCTAGGATTTTGTTCCGTTTTGGTCGCGTTCGTTAACTACGAGTTTCTCAACTTTGTAAATTGGTAAATACGCCACTCTGAAATATAGAGCTTGTGGTCAATCTTCATTTGAAATGGAATATATTCAGGCCCGGTCGGGCTAGACTGAAGGCCCTCGGCTAGATGCTTATTTAAGGCCCCATCCAGGCAATACTTACACGAGAACTATAGGTTTTCTCAAGGCAGCTAACGTGCTTCAAAATAGTTTTGAATTGGAATCAATATTTTCATAAATATAAAAATATCTTTGTCTTTCACGAAAGTTAATAAAATTTTTTTTTCTTCTCTTATTTCAAATATTTCTTTCAGGGCAATTCATTATTCTCATTTAAAATTATCATTTTTTTTCTTTAACATTATCAGGTGTTTTATATTGATTGATGGAGGAAGTATTTCATTTGCGAAAATTGGTAATGGAAATCTCATTTTTTGTTTGTACATGCAAGATATTTTTGAATACTCTGTCCTTCTTCACCATCAATTCCGATCCACAAAAAAAAAAGTCATTACTACCAGATGGGACGGAACTGATGCAGAGACAGCAGTAGCTGATCGCTTACGAGTCGATACGTACACGTGAAATACGCACGAACCTACGAAACTACGAAAACTACCAAAATTACAATTTACGATTTTTTACCATCTTATTTCCGAACGTTACAAGTTCAGAACAAAGAAATTAGTGCTCCAACCGAGGATTGGGAGTTTCATTAAGGGAGGATACAGCCGTCCCAGACTCCTTTGTTTCTCCAAATTCACATTCCAGGCTCCCTTATCTACCAAGGGTAAGTCAGAATATCTTGTACTTTTACTTTCATTACATATTACGACTTTCCAATATTTACGCAATTTTCGTAATTCAATAATCCCACATTATTGCGTTCAAACTATCGAACCAGCTTCTCAGAATAAAAATTCACAGTCCATTAACGAAACATTATTGGTCCTTCGAGCCGGATATCTTTAGAAAATAATAGTTTGAGTGCAGTATTGGGGGTTTTATTCGAATTATTTCCTCCATCATTTATTGCGTTCTTGAAAAACATACATATTTCTTCCATCGATTTCAATTGCTATCTTTGACCATGTGTGTTTCAGATTTTTTTTGTTGTCGCATTCTAACCTATATGCATTTCACTTTATTTATCACCATTTATTTACAAGGTTCGAATACTGAATTGTACTGAATTGAATTCAATCTTATAAAATTAACTTAATTAATAACGTATCTGGATCTACTGACACGATGCCCGCTGATGATGAAAAAGTTTTACGTTTACGAGCTCTTCGTGAAACAGTCATTTCGAGTGTTAATTCTCTTTATCATCAAGCCGAAAACGTGAGAGGCGATCCATTATTATACTCTGGATTTAAAATACGATATCGGGGTATCGAAAAATGGAAAAATACATTTGAAAAACATCACATTGCTTTAATTTCGGTCATATCCGGACAGGAAGGGGCTGAAGTTACATTGGCGGGTGAATTGGACATATATAGAGATTTTGAAGAGAAATGTCAATATATAGAAACTGTTTATTACGAATTATTCGAATTACCTGAAGAAGAGCAGTTTAATCGTTCATTGAAAAAATATGGATAAATCTTCAAATGTCAAATTACCAAAAATAAACCTACTTACTTTCGAAGGAGATATTAAAAAATTTCCTAGTTTCATTTCAAATTTTAATTCTCTAGTACATGAAAATCAGAGCTTGTCTAATATTGAGAAGTTTAATTATCTGACTTCTGTTTTAAAAGGTCAGCCGTTGAATCTAGTGAAAAATTTACCGTTATCAGATGAGAAACTACTTTATCGCCTATGATTCGTTAATATCTAGATATCAAAATAAACGACTACTTGCTACAGCCTATTGGAAGGAAATTGATAATTTTCGTCCTATTGCAAATGATAAATCTTTACGATCTCTTCTTGACGTATTTCACGAAAATTTATCAGCATTGAAATTATTGGGTTTTCCAGTAGATCAATGGAATTTTATACTTATGCAAATGCTGATTGATCGATTAGATTCACATACTTTGAAGGTTTTTGAGAGAGAGTACGCCTCTTCGGATCTACCGTCTTATGACACAGTACGTGATATTTTACTCAAACACTGTGTAGTGGTAGAATCGATTTCGTTGAATTCGAAAACAAAAGAGCGCCTATCTAATGAAAATAAATCTAAATTTTCTTATAATAAATCGTCATTTTTATCTACCAGCGCTAAATCCACTACAACAAAAGAATCGCGAGAGCGACTAAACTGCATTCATTGTAGGGGCGATCATATTGTTTTTAAATGTCCTGATTTCTTGTCAAAAGATCCTCATGAACGATATGAAATCATAAAAAATTTAAAGGCATGTATTAATTGCTTGGCGGATTCTCATGCAACCATGAATTGTACTTCTACTAAAAAATGTCGTACTTGCAACAAAACTCATCATTCTTTACTTCATTTCCCTCCAAAACCATCTACTTCATTTACTAGTCAAAGCATACCCTCTACCTCTGCACATTCTTCGCATGAAATTCAGTCATTCAATAGTTTCATTGCGCAGCCAGAATCGCTATACCACAGGTTTTACTCTCTACTGTTAAACTAAAAATAAAAGATAGTTTTGGATATTTTCATTTTGTGAGGGGTATTGTAGATTCGGGTTCGCAAGTGACTTTCATTACGAGAGCACAAGCCAAAAAACTCAATTTGAAACCTTTCAACGCTTCAGTAAGCGTCCAAGGTCTTGATCGTATGAGTACTAAAGCTAACTCAGCTGTTGAATGTCAAGTTACTTCTATACATAATATAGATCAATCCATCAAAATTAACGCGGTGGTCGTCGATAAAATTTGTGATACTATGCCTACAGTTTCATTACCGCCGGGTACTAGAAAACAGTTTTCTAATCTACTACTCGCAGACCCAGAATATTTCGAATCTGGAACTGTCGACATATTATTGGGTGCGGATATTTTTCCATATATATTACAAAACGGTCGAATTGTTACTTCTCCTGGTGAACCTGTCGCTGTCAATACAATATTGGGTTGGATAATTATGGGAAAAATAAATGTTCCTCGATCAAAAAACGTTAATTCTTTTTTAATTTGTTCCTCTAATGAGGAAGACACAAATCTCACCGATAATCTACGAAGATTTTGGGAGATTGAAGAAGTGCCTTCAGTTACATGTCACTCACCGGGATACATTTTGCGAGGAATTTTACGCACAGACTACATTCAGAAAATTCTACCGTTTCCTTACCATTCAAAATTACTTGTCCAGACTTTGGTGATACTAGATATTTGGCTCTAAAACGTTTCTTTTCTTTGGAGTCTAAAATTATCAGAGATGCAGATCTTTATTCAAAGTATTCGTCTATTATACGAGATTATTTAGACAATGACCACATGGAAATCGTTCCAGTGCCAGAACTTAAAGTCAATAATAATAAAACATTCTATTTGCCTCATTCTTATGTTTTACGGAAAGAATCTTGTTCTACTCCTGTCAGGATTGTATTTGATGGAAGTAGCCGTTATCCAGAAAAAATTTCATTAAACGATGCTTTATTCACTGGACCAAAACTACAAAATGATTGGTTTCGATAATACTTCACTTTCGATTGTATAGATATGTTTTTTGTGCAGATATCCGTCAAATGTACAGAATGATTGAAATTTCGGAAGAATACAGAAATTATCTTCGACTTTTCTGGCGATTCTCGCCTCATGATCCATTACGGGAATATCGGTTGAAAATAGTCCCTTTTGGTTTAAATTGTAGTCCTTATTTGGCTATTCGTACTCTACAACAGTTGACTAAAGATTTTCCTGAATTCAGTTTAGCTAGGGAAATAATAGAAAACAATACCTACGTTGATGATATTTCTAGTGGGGATGATACTTTGGAAGGAGCATCTTTAAAAGTTGATCAAACTTATCGCCTTGCTTAAAAAAGGTGAGTTTGAGCTGAGAAAGTGGCAGAGTAATAATAGTGACCTTCTAAAGAATCTTCCACCCGCCTATGTTTTAGATACTGTACGACCTTTGGAATTGGACTCTAAAGATCATTTTCGAAAAATTTTAGGTTTAAATTGGGATCCATTGTCCGATTGCTTTTCTTTTTCTACATTGGATATTCCAGATTTATGTACGAAAAGGAGTATTTTGTCGTGTGTAGCTCGTATTTTTGATCCTTTGGGATATCTAACTCCCTGTACAATTCGTTTGAAACTACTTATTCAATCACTTTGGTGTCAGGGACAATCTTGGGATAGTGAGCCCGGAGACGAAATTTCTACATTATTCTCTCAGTTTAGGCAAGAGATCGGTTGCTTTTCTACTTTGAGAATTCCACGTTATTATGAATCAATTTTAAATCATAAATGCGATATACTAGGATACTGTGATTCCTCCGAGTTGGCTTATTGTGCGGTAGTTTATATACGCGTTCACTACGAAACTCATTTTAAAAATTTTTTCGTGTGTGCAAAATCGAAAGTTGCGCCCCTGAAAAGTCTTTCTATACCTCGTCTAGAGTTATGCGCCGCGGTTCAGCTCACAAAGTTAATAAAATTCGTGAAATCCTCTTATGAAAGCTATATTGAATTTTCTAATATATTTGCGTATTCTGATTCTAATGTTGCGTTAACTTGGATAAAATCCTCACCTCACAAATGGAAGTCTTTTGTGTCCAATCGCACTTCTTATATTCAAGATATTGTTCCACCTGAACGATGGTTTTATATTCCATCCGAAGATAATCCTGCGGATATTGGTACTCGTGGAATGTCGCCTTTAACATTTTTATCGTGCAAGTTGTGGTTTGATGGCCCAACATCTCAAATTAGTACGATTGATACTTCACACTCAGAATTTAAAAATAAATTTCCAGAAAGTAATATTTCTGAAGATTTAAAAACGAATGCTCAGACTTGTTTAATTTCTTCTGTACCTGAAAATGACTTCATAAGTATATTACTTTCTAAATTCACGTCCCTGAGTAAAATTCTCAGAATAATGTGTTACATTGTTCGATTCGTGAATAACATAAAATCACGAAATAGTAAAATTTTCATTGATAAAGTCATAACGTCATCTGAAATTCATAGCGCTCTGTTGATAATTGCTAAACGAGTTCAACAAAACGGAACTTAAGAATGAAATAAGTTTAGTATCCTCGCCAAGCAGAATACCTAAAGTTCTGAGAAAACTCAGCCTTTTCATGGATGAAAACGGCATTCTACGTGTTGGAGGACGTTTGTCATATTCCAACTTGAATTACGATGGTAAACACCCTATATTTTTACCTAGCAAGCATATATTTACTGAATTACTGATTTCGTACATTCATATTAATTTTCTCCACGCAGGAGTAAATACTACTTTATTTCATTTGCTTCAGATGTTCTGGATATATTCTGCCAAAAGAAGAATACGTTCTGTAATTTCAAAATGCTACAAGTGTTTCAGAACTAATCCAAAAGCTTTTGAACCCATGATGGGAAATTTGCCCAAATTCAGAGTTACCGGAATAAAACCGTTCGGAAATTCGGGAGTTGATCTGGCGGGTCCATTCATAATCAAGACTTCTCGTATTCGCGGTGCGAAAACTGCAAAATCTTATCTAGCATTATTCATTTGTTGTGCTACTAAGGCCGTTCATCTAGAGTTGCTCTCAGATCTTACAGCTGAGTGTTTCTTGATGGGTTTTCGACGATTTATTTCTCGAAGAGGTCGTTGTTCAAATGTGTATTCGGATTGTGGTACAAATTTCATTGCTAGTTCCAAGTACTTGAAACAAATTATGGAATACACATCTACGAAAGAAAATATCTCGTGGCATTTTAATTCACCTTCGGCACCCCATATGGGTGGAATTTGGGAAGCCAATATCAAAAGTGCGAAATCTCATTTAGTACGAATCATTGGAGATCAGATTCTCACTTATGAAGAATTGAATACTCTATTCGTCAGAATCGAAGCGATTTTGAATTCACGCCCGCTCTGCCCCATAAGTAGCGATCCTAATGATGTAACTGCTCTCACGCCAGGACATTTTTTGACATTAGAACCTCTAGTTGCTCTGCCTGATCCCGATTACACTAATATTAATGTCAATCGCTTAACTAGGTGGCAATTAATTTTGAGATTACATCGTTATTTCTGGAATAGGTGGAGTCGAGAATTTTTACACACCCTCCATCAAAAATCTAAATGGACTACAAAGAATGTGAATCCTAAAGAAGGTTCCGTAGTTTTAATAAAAAATGAAAACTCGTCTCCATTGAATTGGCCATTGGGACGAATCATTCAATTATATCCTGGAAAGGATGGTATTGCCCGAGTGGCTTTGGTAAAGACTGCTAGTGGTCAACTTGAAAGACCATTAGTGAAACTTTGTCCTTTACCAAACAATAAAAAAAGAAAACAAATTACTATTTGTTCAGGAAATGTTGGGCATTTCCAGCGCGGCAGGTATGTTTCGTCTTTCACGAAAGTTAATAAATTTTTTTTTTCTTCTCTTATTTCAAATATTTCTTTCAGGGCAATTCATTATTCTCATTTAAAATTATCATTTTTTTTCTTTAACATTATCAGGTGTTTTATATTGATTGATGGAGGAAGTATTTCATTTGCGAAAATTGGTAATGGAAAATCTCTTTTTTGTTTGTACATGCAAGATATTTTTGAATACTCTGTCCTTCTTCACCATCAATTCCGATCCACAAAAAAAAAAAGTCATTACTACCAGATGGGACGGAACTGATGCAGAGACGTACACGTGAAATACGCACGAACCTACGAAACTACGAAAACTACCAAAATTACAATTTACGATTTTTACCATCTTATTTCCGAACGTTACAAGTTCAGAACAAAGAAATTAGTGCTCCAACCGAGGATTGGGAGTTTCATTAAGGGAGGATACAGCCGTTCCAGACTCCTTTGTTTCTCCAAATTCACATTCCAGGCTCCCTTATCTACCAAGGGTAAGTCAGAATATCTTGTACTTTTACTTTCATTACATATTACGACTTTCCAATATTTACGCAATTTTCGTAATTCAATAATCCCACATTATTGCGTTCAAACTATCGAACCAGCTTCTCAGAATAAAAATTCACAGTCCATTAACGAAACAATCTTATTATACCTACATATATACTACCCTAACTAGGATATTACTACCCTAACTACTCCTGGTCACTATCTAATCCTTGTCCAAGCCAGAACAATGCTCTTCTAAAGCGTGCCTGAAAAGTAACGTAACTCGTCAATAATTCTTGTAGGATGAATTGATGAAAAAAATCCTCGAACCCGTCAATTTTTAATTTCAAGAACATAAAATTCAAAAAAGCATACGATTAACTGCTTTCGAAATTGAGAATCGACGAGTGCGAGGATTCTCTTTAATGATTGTTCGTACAAGAATTATTGACGAGTTACGTTATTTTTTGGCACGCTGTATACTCTTAAAAACAACTTTTCATTTGAGACATGCATACAGGATATCGCTAGGATAAATTTATAAGCTACATATAAGTTAATGAAAAAAACCGGATCCAAGAGAGTGAAAAACAAGCGCATGCTGAGCACACGAAACATTTTTCACTGCCATTGTCGAAATCATGAAAAAATTCTTCCACTGATTCAAGTGCCAAATCGAGTTCACAAATCTTCCAACTCTTCTGCTTCTTCAACTGAGGTCGATCAACTCGAGTATTTTCAAATTTCATAAAACTTTTTAACTGACCAGAATATTTTTCAATTATTATTAATAATAGACTTCTTATATTCAAACAATTTGTTCACATAATTTTTTTTCTGCTTCTGGAGGCTCCTTGAGCCGGAGGCCCTCGGCGGTCACCGACCAGCCGACCTGGCCAGACGGGCCTGAATATATCATATTTCACATTTTGCGCCCCCTCGGTCGTTTGCGCCCGTGGCAAATGCCTCCTTCGCCACGCCCACGGTCCGGCTCTGCCCACAGCTGCAGATTTGTGCTCTTGATAGTTGTTTCTCGTATTATTAGACTTCAGGATACTCTCCAGATCAGCATAAATAATAAAAGGCACCTTCTCCTTGTTTTCATGATTTCTGAAGTTGAGTGTATTGTTTCCTACTTCAGGCATTTTTATAGCTGTTTCATTCATGTTTCCACAATCCTCCGAATGACTCATTAGTTTTCCTTCTGATCGGAAATAACGTAGACATCTATCACAAATGAATTTCTTATGCTTTTCTTTGCTTAATTGGTTCGATACAAGTCGTGACAAATTTTGATCCATACATAATGATATCTAACAGGAGTATCATCTTCCGTATAGCGATCTTGCACTAGAAGTAGATTGACATGTCTTTCCATATTGTTTTTAGTTAGGTAAGTTGGTAAGGTGTTGAAATTTTCTTCTTTCTTTAGAACATAGACGTTGATGGATATTTGGATTTGTTTTTCAAAGTTAGGTATCTGTTTCATTGTCATGGGAAACTGAATACCTTTCAACTTCAATACTTTAGAATAATGGGGATACTTGGTAGTTCGTTGAGGATCTTTCTCGATAGGATACAGAGCAGACGTAAGGGCCCATGCAAAGCATGCATCATCGTCATTTCTCACGTTAATACAAGCTTCTTTTCGTTTAATTTCAGCGGGAAGTTCAATGTATGAAGATGCAAGTTGGGGGGTGATTTATTTATATTCATCACATTCGCCAGAGCCCATCCAGAATCTCTTTCTTGGAATTCTTCAAAATCTTTAAGAAGAGGTACTGAGACATTTCTATTGAACCATTCAGTAATGTTTGTATCTCGGTATATAGGCGAATTGGATGTTGTAAAATATTTATACTCCTTCCGCATTTTATTGGCCGTCGTGATCTGAAACTCTCCACAAAACACCATATTTACTTTGACAGCTTCACTGATTTTCAAAGTGTTTTGAATTCTACGACGAAAAATTGATTCACAGTCCATTGGAAAATTTTTAGGATCCTTATGCTTCAGGTTGCTTATGATACCCGTTCTTATGCGACTATTGAATGCTGAAACAGAGTCATCCCAATGGATTCTGTCTCGGGCTGTCTCTTTTCTACATGCATATCCAGCTCCTTTATGATATTTCAATTTCAATTGTGCTCGATATGTTTTGATATGGTTCAAAGTATTCAATAATTTCTGTTTCTCTCCAATTGTATGAGAATTTCTCAATCTATTCTTCAATCGACTTATAGCAATGGTACAATTCTTGAGGCCGTCCTTAACTGATGAGTTATCTTGGGAAAACTTCAAGTAGCATAGAAGAGCTTTGATCCTCTCAACTAAAGCAGCTAATGACACCATATTGACTGCTCGGTTGAAAAACTGTAAATGAAAGATGGGATTGTAGTTTTTTCTGTTTATTAAAAATTGGGTGAATTCTGTCAATATGATTATACAAAATTCGTTTGAGTACTGACATCTATTGGAATATATCAATATTAAAACAGATTTTTACATCATCGAAATATAAAATGTGGATATAACAGATACACAACATATTTCCATTGTTATTAGATCTCCTTCGAAAACTGCAGGATTTATACTTGTGGAATCTGTAGGAAATAATTCGGTCAATCAAATAACTTGAGCAGACATCTCTCAATGTATATGAAAAAATCTACATCACTTGTCTAGTGTACAGAAGAAAATTCACTACAAATGATACTTTGAAAAAACACTTTATCAAGAAACGTGTTGCATGAAGATATAATAAAATTAATGAAATTCACATTATTCCATGAAACCGTTAATTCCTTCTCAAGTTATAATATATTTTGAATGAAAAATTAATACATTACTTTATCAAGAAACATAACCGATTCATGATCAGGTCAATATTGAGCCTCTGAGGGGACACTGTGAAAAAAATCTATCAGAAATATAATTGTGATAGACCAAAGGATATAGAACAAAATTATTTAACATCGAATACTAGATATCCTCATGAAGTTAGTGGTGATAAACATTTTTCCTAAATTAATGATGAGATGTGTAGACTGTATAAAAAAAGATATTCTGAAGATACATCTATAAAAATACATTTTTAGTGGAACAACTACGAGAGGCTGGTGTTACTTAACAAGATATTAGTATCAGATTGATATTATATGTATGAATTATACTTTTCTAATAAATATTGAAACATAATTTTTTTCGTATTCAATTAAAAATAAATCTACCCATAATATTTTCATCTAATGAAAAAAAATATGTTGAGGTCAAACCTTTCGTGCAACATTCTCTTTACGAACAATCAGGAATAGGAGACTATATCTTCAAAACAGAGAATCAAAACAAAATAACTGTCCATGGTATTTTTCTATCAAAAATAATATTTAAAAAAATAACTAGAATTTCTCAACTTTCGTAGAGGTATATCTCTATCGACATTATGTCATAAGTAATAAATATTTTCTTTTCAAGCATTCATCGTTTTTTCATTCGAAAATTTCACAAGTCCACATTTTTTCAAATGCTTATATCTCCAAAGTCTGGACAAATTTAGTTCTTGATGAGTAACACATATCCAACAGGATGTTGAAATTTCAAAATCATTTATCCATATTTTTGATTTTATAATATACCATTATACAGTTCCATGAACTACATCGAATCATACTTAGTTCTGATTTTTTCTGCAAATCATACTTTTTAATAATAAATTTTTTATTACCCCTTTACCTGTTGTGGAGTCTACATATATTTGACAGGATGTTGAAGTTTCAAAATCATATATAAATTTTTTCACCACAACTCCTTCTCCATCATCGCTGTTCTAATCAATTCACAATATCAGATCATATAATTCTCGAAACTGACTCAAAATATTCTAAATTAATCGTTCTTTCTCCAAGTGCCGCCCCCGAAATCTTTCATTCTACGAGAATAATTCATCCAAAATAGTTCCTCCTTGACCACCTTTGTGGAGTTCAAACATTATTTGAAAACATGTTAATAATATAAAATAATATCTCAGCGTTAACCATACCCCGCACCCCTCCATTCTAATTAGTTCATAATAATCATATATGTTATCTTGATCTAACCAGGATCAAGTTATATATTTTACACATAAATTATTCATAACATTCATAATCTGAAGTTGTGATAAACAATCAAAAAAATAATGTTTCGAAAAGCACACACCTTACACATATAATAATTCTTCAACTAGACAGTTGAAGAATTGTTATTAGACAATAAGATAACAAATTCCAACATCATATTTTGAATATAAAAAATCTTACTTACTCAGAAACCGAATCAACCACAATTTCGATAGAAAAGCTATTAACCGAGAATCTAGCGAACGATATATAGAACGCTGCATACATCCTGTATTTGTATAACTAGCGAGATGACGTCATTACGAATAAGTAATAGAACAAACGGATAATTTACAAACAATGAAATCGACCTGATGACCTGTCTATCAAGCCCTTCCAAACCTCAGCGAAAGGAGGAAAAGAGATTTCTCTCTTTTCCTTCTCATTTTTTATTTGCTTTCGCCTGAGGTTTGGAATCGACCTGATGACCTGTCTATCAAGCCCTTCCAAACCTCAGCGAAAGGAGGAAAAGAGATTTCTCTCTTTTCCTTCTCATTTTTTCATTTGCTTTCGCTGAGGTTTGGAAGGGCTTGATAGACAGGTCATCAGGTCGATTTCATTGTTTGTAAATTATCCGTTGGTTCTATTAGGTACTTATTCGTAATGACGTCATCTCGCTAGTTATACAAATACAGGATGTATGCAGCGTTCTATTATTCGTTCGCTAGATTCTCGGTTAATAGCTTTTCTATCGAAATTGTGGTTGATTCGGTTCTGAGTAAGTAAGATTTTTTATATTCAAAATATGATGTTGGAATGTTGTTATCTTATTGTCTAATAACAATTCTTCAACTGTCTAGTTGAAGAATTGTTATATGTGTAAGGTGTGTGCTTTTCGAAACATTTTTTGATTGTTTATCACAACTTTAGATTATGAATGTTATGAATAATTTATGTGTAAAATATATAACTTGATCCTGGTTAGATCAAGATAACATATATGATTATTATGAACTAATTAGAATGGAGGGGTGCGGGGTATGGTTAACGCTGAGATATTATTTTATATTATTAACATGTTTTCAAATAATGTTTGAACTCCACAAAGGTGGTCAAGGAGGAACTATTTTGGATGAATTATTCTCGTAGAATGAAAGATTTCGGGGGCGGCACTTGGAGAAAGAACGATTAATTTAGAATAATTTTGAGTCAGTTTCGAGAATTATATGATCTGATATTGTGAATTGATTAGAACAGCGATGATGGAGAAGGAGTTGTGGTGAAAAAAATTTATATATGATTTTGAAACTTCAACATCCTGTCAAATATATGTAGACTCCACAACAGGTGAAGGGGTAATAAAAAATTTATTATTAAAAAGTATGATTTGCAGAAAAAATCAGAACTAAGTATGATTCGATGTAGTTCATGGAACTGTATAATGGTATATTATAAAATCAAAAATATGGATAAATGATTTTGAAATTTCAACATCCTGTTGGATATGTGTTACTCATCAAGAACTAAATTTGTCCAGACTTTGGAGATATAAGCATTTGAAAAAATGTGGACTTGTGAAATTTTCGAATGAAAAAACGATGAATGCTTGAAAAGAGGTTTTTATTACTTATGACATAATGTCGATAGAGATATACCTCTACGAAAGTTGAGAAATTCTAGTTATTTTTTTAAATATTATTTTTGATAGAAAAATACCATGGACAGTTATTTTGTTTTGATTCTCTGTTTTGAAGATATAGTCTCCTATTCCTGATTGTTCGTAAAGAGAATGTTGCACGAAAGGTTTGACCTCAACATATTTTTTTTCATTAGATGAAAATATTATGGGTAGATTTATTTTTAATTGAATACGAAAAAAATTATGTTTCAATATTTATTAGAAAAGTATAATTCATACATATAATATCAATCTGATACTAATATCTTGTTAAGTAACACCAGCCTCTCGTAGTTGTTCCACTAAAAATGTATTTTTATAGATGTATCTTCAGAATATCTTTTTTTATACAGTCTACACATCTCATCATTAATTTAGGGAAAATGTTTATCACTACTAACTTCATGAGGATATCTAGTATTCGATGTTAAATAATTTTGTTCTATATCCTTTGGTCTATCACAATTATATTTCTGATAGATTTTTTCACAGTGTCCCCTCAGAGGCTCAATATTGACCTGATCATGAATCGGTTATGTTTCTTGATAAAGTAATGTATTTAT
This sequence comes from Hippodamia convergens, assembly GCA_038502775.1. Classification (NCBI taxonomy): domain Eukaryota; kingdom Metazoa; phylum Arthropoda; class Insecta; order Coleoptera; family Coccinellidae; genus Hippodamia; species Hippodamia convergens. Next base: position 5,143 of record JAVSIQ010000772.1, on the reverse strand, counting down.
TTTTTCATTCAAAATATATTATAACTTGAGAAGGAATTAACGGTTTCATGGAATAATGTGAATTTCATTAATTTATTATATCTTCATGCAACACGTTTCTTGATAAAGTGTTTTTTCAAAGTATCATTTGTAGTGAATTTTCTTCTGTACACTAGACAGTGAATGTAGATTTTTTTCATATACATTGAGATGTCTGCTCAAGTTATTTGATTGACCGAATTATTTCCTACAAATTCCACAAGTATAAATCCTGCAGTTTTCGAAGGAGATCTAATAACAATGGAAATATGTTGTGTATCTGTTATATCCACATTTTATATTTCGATGATGTAAAAATCTGTTTTAATATTGATATATTCCAATAGATGTCAGTACTCAAACGAATTTTGTATAATCATATTGACAGAATTCACCCAATTTTTAATAAACAGAAAAACTACAATCCCATCTTTCATTTACAGTTTTTCAACCGAGCAGTCAATATGGTGTCATTAGCTGCTTTAGTTGAGAGGATCAAAGCTCTTCTATGCTACTTGAAGTTTTCCCAAGATAACTCATCAGTTAAGGACGGCCTCAAGAATTGTACCATTGCTATAAGGCGATTGAAGAATAGATTGAGAAATTCTCATACAATTGGAGAGAAACAGAAATTATTGAATACTTTGAACTATTCAAAACATATCGAGCACAATTGAAATTGAATTATCATAAAGGAGCTGGATATGCATGTAGAAAAGAGACAGCCCGAGACAGAATCCATTGGGATGACTCTGCTTCAGCATTCAATAGTCGCATAAGAACGGGTATCATAAGCAACCTGAAGCATAAGGATCCTAAAAATTTTCTAATGGACTGTGAATCAATTTTTCGTCGTAGAATTCAAAACACTTTGAAAAACAGTGAAGCTGTCAAAGTAAATATGGTGTTTTGTGGAGAGTTTCAGATCACGACGGCCAATAAAATGCAGAAGGAGTATAAATATTTTTACAACATCCAATTCGCCTATATACCGAGATACAAACATTACTGAATGGTTCAATAGAAATGTCTCAGTACCTCTTCTTAAAGATTTTGAAGAATTCCAAGAAAGAGATTCTGGATGGGCTCTGGCGAATGTGATGAATATAAATAAATTCACCCCCCAACTTGCATCTTCATACATTGAACTTCCCGCTGAAATTAAACGAAAAGAAGCTTGTATTAACGTGAGAAATGACGATGATGCATGCTTTGCATGGGCCGTTACGTCTGCTCTGTATCCTATCGAGAAAGATCCTCAACGAACTACCAAGTATCCCCATTATTCTAAAGTATTGAAGTTGAAAGGTATTCAGTTTCCCATGACAATGAAACAGATACCTAACTTTGAAAAACAAAACCAAATATCCATCAACGTCTATGTTCTGAAGAAAGAAGAAAATTTCAACACCTTACCAACTTACCTAACTAAAAACAATATGGAAAGACATGTCAATCTACTTCTAGTGCAAGACCGCTATACGGAAGATGATACTCCTGTTAGATATCATTATGTATGGATCAAAAATTTGTCACGACTTGTATCGAACCAATTAAGCAAAGAAAAGCATAAGAAATTCATTTGTGATAGATGTCTACGTTATTTCCGATCAGAAGGAAAACTAATGAGTCATTCGGAGGATTGTGGAAACATGAATGAAACAGCTATAAAAATGCCTGAAGTAGGAAACAATACACTCAACTTCAGAAATCATGAAAACAAGGAGAAGGTGCCTTTTATTATTTATGCTGATCTGGAGAGTATCCTGAAGTCTAATAATACAGAAACAACTATCAAGAGCACAAATCTGCAGCTGTGGGATACTATGTGAAGTGTTCATATGATGATACTCTGAGTTTCTACCGCTCCTTTCGAGGTCCCAATTGCATGAAATGGTTTGCTGCTGATGAGCCTACTCAGTTTGCTGAAGATGTAGAGACTGTTTTCCTATTGTCCCTACAATATCGATATGCCGTCAAAACAGAGGTTGAATTCCAGAAGGCTACTCACTGTCATATTTGTGAAGAAATGTTTAAAGCTGAAGATAAAAAAGTTCGAGATCACAACCACCTTTTAGCGGAAACTAATTATCGTGGAGCAGCACATGAGGGGTGTAATATCAACTATAAGGATAGTCACATGATCCCAGTAGTATTTCACAACCTGAGTGGATATGACGCTAATTTTGTTATAGAAGATATAGCCACGAGTATGAAAGGAAAAATCGATTTGTTACCTATAACAAAAGAGAAATATATCAGCTTCACTAAACATTATGATGAATATTCTATCAATTTCCGATTCGTTGATAGTTTTCGATTCATGGCTTCCTCACTGGATCAATTATCTTCATATTTAGAAGAGTTTCCGAACTTGAAATCACAATTTATTAAGGAATCTGAAGAACATCTCAATCTTCTCACACAAAAAAAGGGATAATGCCATATGATTACATCGATTCTAAAGATCGTTTCTATGAAACATCTTTACCCCCTATTGAATCATTTTATAATAAATTTAGAGGATAAAAAATGCCCGCGAAGAAGATATGAGAGAGCGCAACTTGTGTGGAGAACATTTCAGTGTCAAAATCTGGGGGAATATTCAGATCTTTACATGAAAACTGATATTTTATTGTTGGCTGATGTCTTTGAAGAATTTCGAACAAGTTGTCATAAAACTTATGGATTAGATCCGGCTCATTATTTCACTTTACCAGGATATACGTGGGATGCTATGTTAAAATATACTAAACAGGACTTTGAACTTCTCACGGATATTGACATGTTTTTGTTTATTGAACGAGGAATACGAGGAGGGTTGAGTCAAGTTTGTAGTAAACGACGAGCTCATGCAAATAACAGGTATCTTCCTAATTATAATAAAACGCAACCTGAAAATTACTGATGTACTTCGATATTAATAACCAATACGGATGGTCAATGTCACAATATTTACCATACGGAGTTTTAAATGGGCTGATACTAATATGGATGTAACTCAAATTCCTGATGATGCTTCCACAAGGATATATTTTGGAAGTTGACCTCGAATATCCTAGGGAATTACATGACAAACATAAAGATCTACCATTCTGTTCTGAAAATTTATAATTCTAAAACTCGAACACCCTGTTATTCTTCTCAACAAAATGCGAAACTTATGGCCACATTACATCCGAAGAAGAAGTATATCATTTATTACCGAAATCTAAAGCAGGCTTTGAGAAATGGATTGGTTCTCACAAAAATACATCGTGTCCTGACATTCCAGCAGTCGGCATGGCTTAAGTCTTATATTGATCTAAATACCAACTTGAGGAAAGAAGCTAAGAATGAGTTCGAGAAAAATCTCTTCAAGTTGATGAATAATGCTGTCTTTGGTGAGTTTTATTCATATATGATATCTTATTTAGAAGTTATTGCTTTGCACTTCATAAACTCACACATACTTTCTCATTGTTATAGGAAAAAACTATGGAAAATATTAGAAAGAGAGTTAATGTACATCTTCTGACGACATGGAAAGGTCGATATGGAGCGGAAGCTTATATTGCAAAACCAGAATTTAAGAAATGTGTTATATTTAATGAGAATTGGTAGCTGTCGAACTCCGAAAACTAGAAGTTTTCTTGAATAAACCAATTTATGTTGAATGAGCATTTTGGATTTGGCAAAAACTACAATTTATGATTTTCACTATAACTATATGAAAAATAACTTTGGTGACAACTGTATCGTACTGTATACTGATACTGATTCGCTCATTTATGAGGTCTTTGAAGATCCTTACAAAATAATGAGGCAGGATTGTCACAAACACTTCGATACATCCGATTACCCCGAGAATAATTGCTATGATATTCCTCGCGTGAACAAGAAGGTATTGGGAATGATGAAGGACGAGAACAATGGTGTTCCCATAACCGATTATGTAGGTCTTAGATCAAAATTATACGTTGTGAAAAACTCGATAGCTGATGATGAATTAAATGTAAAAAGAGGTCAATGGGAGAGGGACGAATACGATTCGGATGAGATTGAATCTATGGTTCAAAATTATGGCATCACGAAGAAGGCGAAAGGTGTTAAAAAATCAGTTGTAAAGAACAAGATCTGTTTTGAAGACTACATAGAATGTTTGCAAACCTGGAGACATAAAACTGTTTCACAGAATTTGATTCAAACAAAGGAACATAATGTTTATTCAATAACACAACAAAAGATAGCCCTGAGTCCAGAAGATGATAAGAGATATTTAGTGTCTGGAACATTTGAAACATTACCATGGGGGCATTATTCTCTGAATGAACCGAAAATTGATGAAAAATGAAGAATATGATGAACCTAAGAAAAAGAATCCAATATTATGAAAATTATTAAAAATGTAATGAACCTTTTAAGAAAAAGAAAATTCTTTGCCTTTACGAAGGCACATCGAGAACATTTTTGAAACATAGATGAATTCAAAATAGTAATCATCGAAATGAATACCATTTTCAATTCCCAGGCTCAGAGATCTTTTATCATGAGGTTGGAGAAATGATATTAGATTTTGTCACTGAGATGAGAGATATACCGGTTTCGGCCTTGTTGAGCCTCATCAGTATCCCGCACATCTTCAGGACAAAATCTTCATAAAAAACTTCAGAATTTATAGCAATTGGTTGTGAAGTAATGAGTAAAATATTACAAGTAACTACTAAGGTGGTGACATCCAATTGCATTTGATTGGAGATGTGAAACTTCATTTTGACGCAATTGGATGTCACCACCTTAGTACTTTGTAATATTTTACTCATTACTTCACAATCAATTGCTATAAATTCTGAAGTTTTTTATGAAGATTTTGTCCTGAAGATGTGCGGGATACTGATGAGGCTCAACAAGGCCGAAACCGGTATATCTCTCATCTCAGTGACAAAATCTAATATCATTTCTCCAACCTCATGATAAAAGATCTCTGAGCCTGGGAATTGAAAATGGTATTCATTTCGATGATTACTATTTTGAATTCATCTATGTTTCAAAAATGTAATGAACCTGTTTTATTATTACGTAATCATATGTGAAAAGCAATAAATGTTTTACTTGGTTCTATGATTTCATTTCACCTACCCGTTAA
>JAVSIQ010000771.1:0-41513 GCA_038502775.1 Hippodamia convergens | reverse complement strand
TTTTTTCATCTTATATTGACGAAACTATCAGAGTTTATTAATTCGATGACGTAGATCAAGAATATGTAATCAGAATTTCCATAACCTCAATATTTCTTAATCTACGCCCTCGAATAAGTTTATAAAATTAATTCGGTCGAAGAATTCGAAAATCGAATTTTTGACAATATTTTCATATGGAAAAATTTGCGATTTTCAAGCAAAATTTTTTTTTTAAATGATCAATCAAATTATGTCTTTATCTTTATTCGAGGGCGTAGATTAAGAATATGCTATTAGTTTTTTTTATTTCTTATAGAAGTTATAGCGATTGGTTTTTCCGAAAAAATAGACCTTTGCGGAAAACGTTGACAAATCTAGATTTTCCTTCGTAGAGAAAAAGTGAATACACCATTTTATTCTCGAAGAAACGTACTATGATATGGTGAAAAGATCATAACTATACCATCTATACTCCTCTTATATCTGCTCTCCAAAGTTGACCGATTTTTCCGAAAAATCGCGAAATTTTCTAAATATTTTCCAAAATAATAGAGATATCCGAATTGTTATTACATTTTCGTGATCTACGACCTCGAATCAATATAATATGATTATTTCGTCAACATAGAAAGAAAAATAATTTTTTTTCGGACTTAAAAAAATTTCGAAAAAGGTATACCGAAAATGAAAATTATTCTAAATCCGAAAAAAAAAAAATTTTTCATCTTATATTGACGAAAGTATCAGAATTCATTAATTCGATGACGTAGATTAAGAATATCTAATTAGAATTTCCATAACCTCAATATTTCTTAATCTACGCCTCGAATTAGTTTATAAAATTAATTTGGTCGATGAATTCGAAAATCGAATTTTTGACAATATTTTCATATGGACAAATTTGCGATTTCTGCCAAAATTTTTTTTTTAATTGATCAACCAAATTATGTCTATATCTTGATTCGAGGGCGTAGATTAAGAATATGCTATTAGTTTTTTTTTTTTTTTTGTAGAAGTTATATCGATTTGAATTTTCCGAAAAATAGACCTTTGCGGAAAACGTTGACAAATCTAAAATATTCTTCGTAGAGAAAAAGTAAATACACCATTTCATTCTGTAAGAAACGTACTATGATATGGTGAAAAGATCATAACTATACCATCTATACTTTTCTTATATCTGCTCTCCAAAGTTTACCGATTTCTCCGAAAAATCGCTGAATTTCCGAATATTTTCCAAAATAATAGAGATATCTGAATTGTAATTACATTTTAATTATCTACGACCTCAAATTAATATAATATGATAATTTCGTTAACATAGAAAGAAAACTAATTTTTTTTCGGACTCTGAGAAATTTCGAAAAAGGTATACCGAAAATGAAAATTATTCTAAATCCGAAAAAAAAAAATTTTTTTTCATCCTTTATTGACGAAAGTATCAGAGTTTATTAATTCGATGACGTAGATCAAGAATATGTAATTAGAATTTCCATAACCTCAATATTTCTTAATCTACGCCCTCGAATAAGTTTATAAAATTAATTCGGTCGAAGAATTCGAAAATCGAATTTTCGACAATATTTTCATATGGAAAAATTTGCGATTTTCGGCCAAAATTTTTTTTTTAAATGATCAATCAAATTATGTCTTTATCTTAATTCGAGGCCGTAGATTAAGAATATGCTATTAGTTTTTTTATTTCTTATAGAAGTTATAGCGATTGGTTTTTTCCGAAAAATAGACCTTTGCGGAAAACGTTGACAAATCTAGATTTTCCTTCGTAGAGAAAAAGTGAATACACCATTTTATTCTCGAAGAAACGTACTATGATATGGTGAAAAGATCATAACTATACCATCTATACTCTTCTTATATCTGCTCTCCAAAGTTGACCGATTTTTCCGAAAAATCGCGGAATTTTCTAAATATTTTTCAGAATAATAGAGATATCCGAATTGTAATTACATTTTCGTGATCTACACGACCTCGAATCAATATAATATAATTATTTCGTTAACATAGAAAGAAAACTAATTTTTTTTTGGACTCTGAAAATTTTCGAAAAAGGTATACCGAAAATGAAAATTATTCTAAATCCGAAAAAAAAAATTTTTTTCATCTTATATTGACGAAAGTATCAGAATTCATTAATTCGATGACGTAGATTAAGAATATCTAATTAGAATTTCCATAACCTCAATATTTCTTAATCTACGCCCTCGAATTAGTTTTATAAAATTAATTTGGTCGATGAATTCGATAATCGAATTTTTGACAATATTTTCATATGGACAAATTTGCGATTTTCGGCCAAAAATTTTTTTTTAATTGATCAACCAAATTATGTCTATATCTTGATTCGAGGGCGTAGATTAAGAATATGCTATTATTTTTTTTTTTTTTGCAGAAGTTATATCGATTTGAATTTTCCGAAAAATAGACCTTTGCGGAAAACGTTGACAAATCTAAAATATTCTTCGTAGAGAAAAGTAAATACACCATTTCATTCTGTAAGAAACGTACTATGATATGGTGAAAAGATCATAACTATACCATCTATACTTTTCTTATATCTGCTCTCCAAAGTTGACCGATTTCTCCGAAAAAATCGCGGAATTTTCCGAATATTTTCCAAAATAATAGAGATATCTGAATTGTAATTACATTTTAATTATCTACGACCTCAAATTAATATAATATGATAATTTCGTTAACATAGAAAGAAAACTTATTTTTTTTCGGACTCTGAGAAATTTCGAAAAAGGTATACCGAAAATGAAAATTATTCTATATCCGAAAAAAAATTTTTTCATCCTATATTGACGAAAGTATCAGAGTTTATTAATTCGATGACGTAGATCAAGAATATGTAATTAGAATTTCCATAACCTCAATATTTCTTAATCTACGCCCTCGAATAAGTTTATAAAATTAATTCGGTCGAAGAATTCGAAAATCGAATTTTTGACAATATTTTCATATGGAAAAATTTGCGATTTTCGGCCAAATTTTTTTTTTAAATGATCAATCAAATTATGTCTTTATCTTAATTCGAGGGCGTAGATTGAGAATATGCTATTAGTGTTTTTTTTATTTTTTGTAGAAGTTATAGCGATTTGATTTTTCCGAAAATAGACTTTTGCGGAAAACATTGACAAATCTGAAATATCCTTTGTAGAGAAAAAGTAAATACACCATTTTATTCTCGAATAAACGTACTATGATATGGTGAAAATATCATAACTATACCATCTATACTTTTCTTATATCTGCTCTCAAAGTTGACCGATTTTTCCGAAAAATCGCGGAATTTTCTAAATATTTTCCAGAATAATAGAGATATCCGAATTGTAATTACATTTTCGTGATCTACGACCTCGAATCAATATAATATAATTATTTCGTTAACATAGAAAGAAAACTAATTTTTTTTTGGACTCTGAAAATTTTCGAAAAAGGTATACCGAAAATGAAAATTATTCTAAATCCGAAAAAAAAAAATTTTTTTCATCCTATATTGACGAAAGTATCAGAGTTTATTAATTCGATGACGTAGATTAAGAATATGTAATTAGAATTTCCATGACCTTAATATTTCTTAATCTACGCCCTCGAATTAGTTTATAAAATTAATTTGGTCCATGAATTCTAAAATAGGAAATACAGCAATTCCTGGTGTCATGCAGAGATTTAACGAAGACGTTGTGAATGACAATGGAGACATACTAATGACACTATGCGCACAAAACGAACTTCGTGTTAATAATACATTTTTCCAGCATAAGCAGAGCCAGAAATACACCTTTGGTAACACGAGAAATCACAAATCATCGATTGACTTTATTATCTCCAACAGGTTGGTTCACCCGAGCCAAATCCTTGATGTAAGAACCTTAACATCTGCGAACGTGGGAACGGAACATGGTCTCGTACTGTGTAAATATCGTTGCAAGGCACATACACCTAAGAAAAAGCCTCCCGTGTTTATAGAGAAATACAATTTAGAAGGTTTTAAGATGATTCCACAAAATTTCTGTATAGGAAACGACTAGAAGAAAAGCTGAGGTCGATGGATGTAAAAGAAGCGGAAGATGTGAACACTATATGGGAGCAAAATCAGTGCAAGTATATTTAATAGCGCAAAGGAAGCTATTGGAGTCAGAAAGGTTAACATAAATGGAAGAAAGCAGTTTAAACCTGGTTCACAGATGACGTAAAACAGCTGGCTGAACAAAAGAAAGATGCATTCCTCCAATACAAAAACACAATGACAGGAGATGCATATGAGGTCTACAAAACAGTCAGAAACAGGGTGAATGAAAGTATAAAGAACTTGAAAAAGGAATATTGGGAAAAATTTTCTGCAGAGATGGAAAACGATCTATATGGAGCACAGAAGAAGATCTGGAGTGGTGGTACGCAATAGAAGACAGAATTTATGCGAAGAGGTACAAGTGAACTCTATAACACCGGAAAAATGGAAAGATTTTATGGAAAATTTATACAACAGGCCGGATGAGAACGTCGAACGCGTGCAGAATTACCACGAAGCACAAGATGAATTAGCGAATGAAGAAGAAATAAAACAGAGAATGAAGTTCACGACATGGTGAAGAAACTTAAGAACAGAAAAAGCACCTGGACCCGACGACATCAGCAATGAAATGCTGAAGTAATGGTGGCATAGAATTAGAAAATGCTCTAACTCTATTGTTCCGAAAAGTAATATCGAGCCAAGAAACCCCAGAAGAGTGGAAGAGAAGCATAACAATACCCATCTACAAAAAAGGAAATAAGAATGATCCTGAAATTATAGATCAATAACCTTACTAAACAGCATAAGCAAACTCTTTACAAAGATCCTATCAAAAAAAAATACCGAGAAAATGTACATGCAGGAAGAACAGCAAGGATTCAGGCACAACAGATCAACAGTTGATGCAATATTTATTTTGAGACAAATGATTGAAAAATCATTGGAGTTTGATAAACCTTTATATCTATGCTTTGTGGACCTTACAAAAGCATTCGATCGAGTGCGGCTACCAGATGTCTTGAAAATTCTGAAAGACGGCAAAATAGACTCTAAATACATAAAAGTCATTGAACAGCTCAACAAGTACAACAAAACAAGGGTCAAAATCAACACGGCTTAACAGAAGACATACCCGTAGTGTCGGGAATTCGCCAGGGCGATAGCCTAAGCCCAACCCTATTCAACCTGATCATGAATGAAATTATAGGTAGTGTCAACCAAACCAGTAGAGGATATAGAATGGGATCGAGGGCATTGAAGATCTTATGCTATGCTGATGATGCTATTCTAATAAGGGCCGAAAACGAAAATGATCTACAACGTCTGCTCTATCGATTTCAAACAACAGCCGAAAAATTCAATATGATGATATCATTCGAGAAAACGGAATCGATGGTCATATCTCGAGAACCTATCCGATGCAAATTGGCCGTCAATGACAGGTCTATCAAACAATCCATGCAATGCACTTATCTAGGAGTAGAAATATCCAGCTGCAAGAACTTGTATCAAGAAGTGCGGACTCAGACGAATAAAGCATCTCGAATATCCGGATGCTTAAGAGAAATAATATGGAAGAACAAACATATGACAGCAGAAAGTAAAGTCCGTATATACAAAACAGCTGTGAGACCAATATTAACATACGCAGCAGAAACCGTGCTGAAACCTCCAAAACAAAGGCTCTGATGAGAAGTACGGAGATGAAAATCCTAAGAACAATAAAGGGAGTAACACTGCGGGACCAAATAAGAAGCAGTGTTATACGAGAAGAACTGGAAGTGCAGGATATTGTTCGGTTTGTACGGTCAAGACGCAGGAACTGGAGAGACCACGTGGCAAGAATGAGCAACGATCGATGGGCAAAGTGGGCAAAAAACGAAAAGCCAAACTCAAAGCGCCCCCCGGCCGACGCCAAAGAGAGATGGAATGAGAGTTGGACGTCCACATCGCAGGAATCTGAATGAACAGAAGATAACAAGACATGGTCTTAAGAATAAGGAAGAAGAAGAAGAATTCTAAATCGAATTTTTGACAATATTTTCATATGGAACAATTTGCGATTTTCGGCCAAAATTTTTTTTTTGGAATGATCAACTAAATAATGTCTATATCTTAATTCGAGGCGTAGATTAAAAATATGCTATTAGTTTTTTTTTTTCAATTTTTTGTATAAGTTATATCGATTTGAATTTTCCGAAAAATAGACCTTTGCGGAAAACGTTGACAAATCTAAAATATCCTTCGGTATACCGAAAATGAAAAATTATTCTAAATCCGAAAAAAAATTTTTTTTCATCCTATATTGACGAAAGTATCAGAGTTTATTAATTCGATGACGTAGATTTAGAATATGTAATTGGAATTTCCATAACCCCAATATTTCTTAATCTACGCCCTCGAATTAGTTTATAAAATTAATTTGGTCGATGAATTCGAAAATCGAATTTTTGACAATATTTTCATATGGACAAATTTGCGATTTTCGGCCGAAATTTTTTTTTTAAATGATAAACCAAATAATGTCTATTTCTTAATTCGAGGGGTAGATAAAAAATATGCTATTAGTTTTTTTCTATTTTTTGTAGAAGTTATAGCGATTTGAATTTTCCGAAAAAAGACTTTTGCGAAAAACGTTGACAAATCTAAAATATTCTCCGTAGAGAAAAAGTAAATAAACCATTTTATTCTCGAAGAAACGTACTATGATATGGTGAAAATATCATAACTATACCAAATATACTCTTCTTATATCTGCTCTCTGAAGTTGACCGATTTTTCCGCAAAATCGCGGAATTTTCTAAATATTTTCAAAAATGATAGAGATATCCGAATTGAAATTACATTTTCGTGATCTACGACATCGAATTAATATAATATAATTATTTCGTTAACATAGAAAGAAAAATAATTTTTTTTTCGGACATAAAATTAGTTTATAAAATTAATTTGGTCGATGAATACGAAAATCGAATTTTTGATAATATTTTCATATGGAAAAATTTGCGATTTTCGGCCAAAATTTTTTTTTTTTAATGATCAACCTAATAATGTCTTTTTCTTTAATTCGAGGGCGTAGTTTAAAAATATGCTATAAGTTTTTTTTTTCTTATTTTTTGTAGAAGTTATAGCGATTTGAATTTTCCAAAAATAGACCTTTGCGGAAAACGTTGACAAATCTAAAATATTCTTCGTAGAGAAAAAGTAAATACACCATTTTATTCTCGAAGAAACGTACTATGATACGGTAAAAAGATCATAACTATACCAAATATACTCTTCTTATATCTGCTCTCTAAAGTGACCGATTTCTCCGAAAAATCGCGGAGTTTTCTAAATATTTTCCAAAATAATAGAGATATCCGAATCGTAATTACATTTTCGTAATCTACGACCTCGAATCAATATATTATAATTATTTCGTTAACATAGAAAGAAAAATGATTTTTTTTCGGACTTAAAAAAAATTTCGAAAAAGGTATACCGAAAATGAAAATTATTCTAAATCCGAAAAAAAAAAATTTTTCATCCTATATTGACGAAAGTATCAGAGTTTATTAATTCGATGACGTAGATTAAGAATATGTAATTAGAATATCCATAACCTCAATATTTCTCAATCTACGCCTTCGAATCAGTTTATTAAATCAATTTGGTCGATCAATTCAAAAATCGAATTTTTGACAATATTTTCATATGGAAAATTTGCGATTTTCGGCCAAAATTTTTTTTTAAATGATCAACCAAATAATGTCTATATCTCAATTCGAGGGCGTAGATTAATAATATGCTATTAGTTTTTTTTTTAATTTTTTGTAGAAGTTATAGCGATTTGAATTTTCCGAAAAATAGACCTTTGCGGAAAACGTTGACAAATCTAGAATATCCTTCCTAGAGAAAAAGTAAATACACCATTTTATTTTCGAAGAAACGTACCATGATATGGTGAAAAGATCATAACTATACCATCTATACTCGTCTTATATCTGCTCTCCGAAATTGACCGATTTTTCCGAAAAATCGCGGAATTTTCTGAATATTTTCCGAAATAATAGAGATATCCGAATTGTAATTACATTTTCGTGATCTACGACCCGAATCAATATAATATAATTATTTCGTTAACATAGAAAGAAAACTAATTTTTTTTTGGACTCTGAAAAATTTCGAAAAAGGTTTTATACCGAAAATGAAAAATTGACGAAAGTATCAGAGTTTTTAATTCGATGACGTAAATTAAGAATATGGAATTTGAATTTCCATAACCTCAATATTTCTCGATCTACGCCCTCGAATTAGTTTATTAAATTAATTTGGTCGATGAATTCGAAAATCGAATTTCTGACAATATTTTTATATGGACAAATTTGCGATTTTCGGCCAAAATTTTTTTTAAATGATCAAACCAAATCATGTCTATTTCTTAATTCGAGGGCGTAGATTAAAAATATGCTATTAGTTTTTTTTTTTTAATTTTTTGCAGAAGTTATAGCGGTTTGAATTTTCCGAAAAATAGACCTTTGCGGAAAACGTTGACAAATCTAAAATATCCTTCGTAGAGAAAAAGTAAATACACCTGTACAAAATCGGGGTTGTTCTGATTTTGGAAAATAAAGTTTAGGACTGTATCCAGATAATTGAGTTAAAAATGGCATTGTAAAAACATTTATTGACATCATTCACAATCATAAAATGAATAAGTCACCCGCATGAAGTTATTACAGTAAAAAATACAATATTAGAGAGTTATCGAAACACAAATACAGGCCTAACTTTATTAAAGGATCCTGTATAAAAGATCCTTTAAAGTTGGTTGGATATTTGACATATCGAAACGATTTATTTCTTGACAACTTTATTATGACATTTCATGACATTTCCGTTATTTTGACAGTTGTTAGAAGCTGTTTAACCTAGAAGAAATTGCGAGAACTGTCAAAATAAGGGATCTTTCATTTAAATACGGCTGCCTTTATTTAAGTTAAGTACAGGAGGCCCGTATTTTATTACAGGCCACCTTAAAATCTTTTGCGAATGCGCATGATTAAATGTCAAAATAAGAGAAACTTTATTTAAGTCAGGCCTCTATTTGCGTTTCGATAACTCTCTATTAACCCAAATAGACCTACCGTTCCGTATAAAGAACACCTATCCAAAAGTTTTCTATTTATGCTCAAAATAAAGAAACAAAGAAGGCGTCAATATAAACACATAAATTGATGCTTTCTTCAACACTGAATATAAACTACAAAGTGCTTCAGTATTGAAATTCACTTTAAAGCCATGTTAACTTCATAAATATATCAATTGTTGCAATACCTCATTTTGTCCGGTGGTGTATTTTTTCATATGTATTTATTTCATCGCTTTTGCGAATAAAATAAATTATATCTATGGTCGGATGAATAATATAAGAGGCGAATTTATCTTCTCCATGATTTCAAATCCTGATTTTTGCTACGTAAATGAAGGCGTTCTTTTAACGGAACGGTAGGATTATCACCTACTATATTACCTGGATATATTGTTATAACTATTGGAAAAATAATCTGACTCTGCATGAGATACTACATCATGCAGATAATCTGGATATGATTTCAGAACCACCTGATAGCAAAATTTCCTTCTGTACATAATTCAATAGTTTTCTGTAAGTGAAATAACAATAATGTTGCTCATGCGCCTACTAATTTCTTATTGTATTTCCATGCACCAAAACAAGTAATAATAGTAACAAACTAGACTAGCTATCATCGCAACAAGATTGCTGGCAACTAATAGAAAAAACAACAAAAACAGGACCATCTAAGCAATCAAAGAGTTTACACCAATCTTCAAGATAGGTCAGAGTAGACCATCTGATTGTTTACAGAATAAAATGAAAAAATTGTGAAGTGTGGCATAAAAACCAATATTTTATAAGTATTAAAATTAAAATAGCATAACATCCGAAAAATTGCTTCTATAATTACGACATATTATAATTCAATGTTCATTTTTTATAGAATCAATTTTTAGTAGCTCAAAAACCTACCGTTCCTTTAAAAGAACACCACAAATTTTGACTTTTCGTGAAAAATAAGTACACATCAAGATGAAAAATATGAAAAGGCTCCATTCAAACCATAATCTGACACAATTCTCATTGAAATGAAAGAAAAAAATTTCAGGTATATTTGGGTTAAAGTCATCTTTAAAATCAGAGTGATTATTCAACCAAAAACAGAGGTAATCTAGAGAAGTTCAAAATGAGAGGTCAGCTGAAGTCAGACTTAGACTTTGAGAGAGTTCCATTAATTCAAATTTAAACACAGAGTTTACAGTGATGATGCAACTGAAATTTATTGCGAGAGATTTTTTATCTCATCAGAAAAACAAAAGGTTCAATAGTGAATTGTTAGAGTAGTCTGAGTTGTAATAAAGTGAGATTAGGCCTTAGAGGAGTACATGTATTGAAAACTTAATAGTCTAAGTCTGGTCTTCATTGAGAGCATTACAATATGAGAATATCAAAGTTGAGAAATCAATAATTATGATCTATAACGTAGTTCTGTAACGAGAAGGCTAATTAATCAATTGAGACAAAATTTACAGTAACAAACTACTTTTAGCAAGCAGGTTTAGTGTTCATCAGAAAAATACGAGTTACAAATGATAATTATGAGAATGACAATATGAGAGTACATTGTATGAGTGTTAATCACCAACCCTTTGATTTGTTTGAAGTTGAAAGCTTGAGTTGCCACTTGCTAAATGTTCCGATGAATGAACTTGAGAATTTCTTAGTTATACTGAGGAGTTCATACCAATCTAATCATGTGGGCAGTATTTGAGGAGACTGCTCAAGGTGAAGCAGGGATTGAGACTGTCAATCAGGTTCAATGTGTGAATTACTTGATCGTTCAGATATTTCAGAGAAGTTGAGTTGAGTTTATTGAGAGCGAAGACTGATTTCATGATTCACCCTTATGCTTGAGATCGTTCATTCATCTGAAACTCGAGAAAAATAATTAGCAATTTTAATGAGAAGTGCATGATTGAGAAATGAGATGACTACACTGAGATAATGAGGTGCACATGCGAATATAATGAATCAAAACTCATTACCACAAATAATGTTCATTTTTGGAGCAATCAATTAATATTTCCACTGTGAAAAGTCTAGAGAAATCTGAAAAATCATGAGAATAGCAAAATATATCAAAATATGTATCTTAGAGGAGTCAATTCCATTGGTTAATGCAATAGAGATTTTCTGAGAGTAAAATGAGCGAGGATTACCAGTATTTTTATAGATTTTATGATCTAAAACGTGGACACATTTTCAAACTTTATAAAAAGCAGGAAAATAACATTAAATATGTATTTATGTGAGATGACTTTGAGAAATGCTCACTTACCTAAATGATTGCTTCCAAAAATGAACGAGATGTACAATTAATTTGCGAGGTGACTTTTTGAGAATTCTAATTTCACAAGAGAAGTACAAGAGCCATCTGATCTTCAGAGAGAGTCGATACAGAAAAGGAAGATTGATTGATTGTTACAATTAATAACGAGCATGAGTTGATCTGTCAACTAATTAACATAGAATAAGGTTAAGTTCATAGAGATGAGAAGTCGTCTTGACGTTTCGGTGCGTTCGGACCATAGGCGTAGTTGAGGATGACGTCTGATTGGCTCAATTTTTAACATTCCGCAGCCAATAAGCAATGAAATTGATTATTGAATTTTAGAATTAGAGATCTTACGGAGTAGCTTCATATGTAGAGAGGACTGGTAGTCTGGCTAGCTTTGAGATTGGGTTCTTTACTTGTAGAGATGACTGGTAGTATGGCTAGCTTTGAGATTGGTTTCTTTCGCTTGTAGAGATGACTGGTAGTATGGCTAGCTTTGAGATAGGTCTTGTCAACGTGGACGTGGAGGTCTTGAGGGTAACGACTCGAACAAGGCCGTCTAAACCCTGGGTGCACTGCCAACACTCGCCCTAATGGCCACTTGCAAGGAGGTAGTCGCTCATCGGTGAGGAGAACTAGAGAATCCAACCTTTATGTGTGGGATGGATGATGCCACTTGGATATGGAGAGGTGACGTTGTAGATACTGAGTAGACCATTTTGACCAAAACTGTTGAGTTCGCTGTTGGATGAACTGCCATCTTGACAGCCGAGATGTTTGGAGTTCTTCGAGAGATGGCTCAGGTAGAGTAGTCAGAGCAGTACCTGTTAAAAAATGACCAGGAGTTAATACAGAGCAGTCTTCAGGATCATCACTGAGTGGTTCTAGAGGCCTTGAATTGAGAATGGCTTCGATTTGGGCGAGTAGGGTCATCAGTTCTTTCCATGGTGAAGGGCTGATCTTTCGTGATTCGAGAGAGGTGGGTACTTGAAGGACTTCACTGCAGCTTCCCATTTTCCTCCCATATGAGGAGCAGCTGGAGGATTGAAACACCAGTTTGTACCTTCATTCATGAGGAGTCTGGCGATGACCTGGCTTTCTGAGGAGGCTTTTGAGAACATGTCTTGAGGGTTGCATCTGCCCCAATGAAGTTGGTTCCGCAGTCTGAATATAGAGAATGACAGATGCCTCGTCGAGCTGTAAATCTTCGAAAAGCAGCAAAAAAGATTCAGAGGAATAGTCACTTACAGCTTCGAGGTTGTACTGCTGTGGTGGCGAAGCAGACAAAAACACAAACCAACCTTTGTGTGTCTTTGCTCCTCTTCCTTTCCAAGTTTTGATCGTGAGTGGGCCTGCGTAGTCTACACCAGTATGAGAGAAGGGACGAGATGGCCTTACTCGTGGTTCTGGTAATTGTCCCATGAGTTGTTGAGCTCGAATACCTCTTTGCCGTGCACAAGCAACGCACTTCAGAGCCCCAGTGAAATCCACTGGGGCTCTTCCACCAATAATCCAGTACTGTTGTCGGATGGTCGATAGTGTGAGTTGCGTGCCTCCATGCAGGCGTCAATATAAACACATAAATTGATGCTTTCTTCAACACTGAATATAACCTACAAAGTGCTTCAGTATTGAAATTCACTTTAAAGCCATGTTAACTTCATAAATATATCAATTGTTGCAATACCTCATTTTGTCCGGTGGTGTATTTTTTCATATGTATTTATTTCATCGCTTTTGCGAATAAAATAATTATATCTATGGTCGGATGAATAATATAAGAGGCGAATTTATCTTTCCATGATTTCAAATCCTGATTTTTGCTACGTAAATGAAGGCGTTCTTTTAACGGAACGGTAGGATTATCACCTACTATATTACCTGGATATATTGTTATTACTATTGGAAAAATAATCTGACTCTGCATGAGATACTACATCATGCAGATAATCTGGATATGATTTCAGAACCACCTGATAGCCAAAATTTCCTTCTGTACATAATTCAATAGTTTTCTGTAAGTGAAATAACAATAATGTTGCTCATGCGCCTACTAATTTCTTATTCGTATTTCCATGCACCAAACAAGTAATAATAGTAACAAACTAGACTAGCTATCATCGCAACAAGATTGCTGGCAACTAATAGAAAAACAACAAAAACAGGACCATCTAAGCAATCAAAGAGTTTACACCAATCTTCAAGATAGGTCAGAGTAGACCATCTGATTGTTTACCAGAATAAAATGAAAAAATTGTGAAGTGTGGCATAAAAACCAATATTTTATAAGTATTAAATATAAAATAGCATAACATCCGAAAAATTGCTTCTATAATTACGACATATTATAATTCAATGTTCATTTTTTATAGAATCAATTTTAGTAGCTCAAAAACCTACCGTTCCTTTAAAAGAACACCACAAATTTTGACTTTTCGTGAAAAATAAGTACACATCAAGATGAAAAATATGAAAAGGCTCCATTTAAACCATAATCTGACACAATTCTCATTGAAATGAAAGAAAAAAAATTTCAGGTCTATTTGGGTTAAAGTCATCTTTAAAACTCAGAGTGATTATTCCAACCAAAACAGAGGTAATCTAGAGAAGTTCAAAATGAGAGGTCAGCTGAAGTCAGACTTAGACTTTGAGAGAGTTCCATTAATTCAAAATTAAACACAGAGTTTACAGTGATGATGCAACTGAAATTTATTGCGAGAGCCTTTTTATCTCATCAGAAAAACAAAAGGTTCAATAGTGAATTGTTAGAGTAGTCTGAGTTGTAATAAAGTGAGATTAGGCCTTAGAGGAGTACATGTATTGAAAACTTAATAGTCTAAGTCTGGTCTTCATTGAGAGCATTACAATATGAGAATATCAAAGTTGAGAAATCAATAATTATGATCTATAACGTAGTTCTGTAACGAGAAGGCTAATTAATCAATTGAGACAAAATTTACAGTGACAAACTACTTTTAGCAAGCAGGGTTAGTGTTCATCAGAAAAATACGAGTTACAAATGATAATTATGAGAATGACAATATGAGAGTACATTGTATGAGTGTTAATCACCAACCCTTTGATTTGTTTGAAGTTGAAAGCTTGAGTTGCCACTTGCTAAATGTTTCCGATGAATGAACTTGAGAATTTCTTAGTTATACTGAGGAGTTCATACCAATCTAATCATGTGGGCAGTATTTGAGGAGACTGCTCAAGGTGAAGCAGGGATTGAGACTGTCAATCAGGTTCAATGTGTGAATTACTTGATCGTTCAGATATTTCAGAGAAGTTGAGTTGAGTTTATTGAGAGCGAAGACTGATTTCATGATTCACCCTTATGCTTGAGATCGTTCATTCATCTGAAACTCGAGAAAAATAATTAGCAATTTTAATGAGAAGTGCATGATTGAGAAATGAGATGACTACACTGAGATAATGAGGTGCACATGAGAATATAATGAATCAAAACTCATTACCACAAATAATGTTCATTTTTGGAGCAATCAATTAATATTTCCACTGTGAAAAGTCTAGAGAAATCTGAAAAATCATGAGAATAGCAAAATATATCAAAATATGTATCTTAGAGGAGTCAATTCCATTGGTTAAATGCAATAGAGATTTTCTGAGAGTAAAATGAGCGAGGATTACCAGTATTTTTATAGATTTTATGATCTAAAACGTGGACACATTTTCAAACTTTATAAAAAGCAGGAAAATAACATTAAATATGTATTTATGTGAGATGACTTTGAGAAATGCTCACTTACCTAAATGATTGCTTCCAAAAATGAACGAGATGTACAATTAATTTGCGAGGTGACTTTTTGAGAATTCTAATTTCACAAGAGAAGTACAAGAGCCATCTGATCTTCAGAGAGAGTCGATACAGAAAAGGAAGATTGATTGATTGTTACAATCAATAACGAGCATGAGTTGATCTGTCAACTAATTAACATAGAATAAGGTTAAGTTCATAGAGATGAGAAGTCGTCTTGACGTTTCGGTGCGTTCGGACCATAGGCGTAGTTGAGGATGACGTCTGATTGGCTCAATTTTTAACATTCCGCCAGCCAATAAGCAATGAAATTGATTATTGAATTTTAGAATTAGAGATCTTACGGAGTAGCTTCATATGTAGAGAGGACTGGTAGTCTGGCTAGCTTTGAGATTGGGTTCTTTACTTGTAGAGATGACTGGTAGTATGGCTAGCTTTGAGATTGGTTTCTTTCGCTTGTAGAGATGACTGGTAGTATGGCTAGCTTTGAGAGAGGTCTTGTCAACGTGGACGTGGAGGTCTTGAGGGTAACGACTCGAACAAGGCCGTCTAACCCTGGGTGCACTGCCAACACTCGCCCTAATGGCCACTTGCAAGGAGGTAGTCGCTCATCGGTGAGGAGAACTAGAGATTCAACCTTTATGTCGTGGGATGGATGATGCCACTTGGATATGGAGAGGTGACGTTGTAGATACTGAGTAGACCATTTTGACCAAAACTGTTGAGTTCGCTGTTGGATGAACTGCCATCTTGACAGCCGAGATGTTGGGAGTTCTTCGAGAGATGGCTCAGGTAGAGTAGTCAGAGCAGTACCTGTTAAAAAATGACCAGGAGTTAATACAGAGCAGTCTTCAGGATCATCACTGAGTGGTTCTAGAGGCCTTGAATTGAGAATGGCTTCGATTTGGGCGAGAAGGGTCATCAGTTCTTCATGGTGAAGGGCTGATCTTTCGTGATTCGAGAGAGGTGGTACTTGAAGGACTTCACTGCAGCTTCCCATTTTCCTCCCATATGAGGAGCAGCTGGAGGATTGAAACACCAGTTTGTACCTTCATTCATGAGGAGTCTGGCGATGACCTGGCTTTCTGAGGAGGCTTTTGAGAACATGTCTTGAGGGTTGCATCTGCCCCAATGAAGTTGGTTCCGCAGTCTGAATATAGAGAATGACAGATGCCTCGTCGAGCTGTAAATCTTCGAAAAGCAGCAATAAAAGATTCAGAGGAATAGTCACTTACAGCTTCGAGGTGTACTGCTGTGGTGGCGAAGCAGACAAAAACACAAACCCAACCTTTGTGTGTCTTTGCTCCTCTTCCTTTCCAAGTTTTGATCGTGAGTGGGCCTGCGTAGTCTACACCAGTATGAGAGAAGGGACGAGATGGCCTTACTCGTGGTTCTGGTAATTGTCCATGAGTTGTTGAGCTCGAATACCTCTTTGCCGTGCACAAGCAACGCACTTCAGAGCCCCAGTGAAATCCACTGGGGCTCTTCCACCAATAATCCAGTACTGTTGTCGGATGGTCGATAGTGTGAGTTGCGTGCCTCCATGCATCGTTCGTCTGTGAGCTGAATCAATTATTAGAGAAGTCAATTGAGGAAATCGAGGAATTATTGCAGGATCTTTGCTTTCTGGGTCTGAGAGAGCGTGGTGGATTCGTCCGCCTACACGAATAACACCTTCTTGGTCGAGGAATGCTGTGAGTCTACTGAACACATGAGAAGAGGATAGAGTTATACCAGTTTGAAGAGCCTTGAGTTCTTGAGGAAAATATACTTCTTGAGTTGCCTTGATCCAATAGATCCTTGATTTTTCCAAGTCAGCTGAGGTGAGCGGAGATGACATATTCGGACTTGAGGAGCATCTGAGTCGGGCGAGGACTCTTGAACAAAGAGAGGTAATTCTTAAGAGTTTATATAAAGAAGAATATCTGTATATAAGATCCCACGAGTAGTCTTGTTTTGCAGCTGCGAGGATGGTCTTTGTTGGTCTTGCTTCAGATTCGGGGTTAATAGTCGGTGCCGGCTGACGATTTGGCAAGGAATCTGGTGACTTGGAAATCCATGGTGGTCCCGTCCACCATAGAGAGCTGTTCAGTAGTTGAGATGAGGAGAGGCCACGAGAAGCACAATCAGCTGGATTTTCTTTGCCGGGAACGTATCTCCATTGCGCAGTTGGAGTCAGGTCTTGGATGAGCTCTACTCGGTTTCGAACAAAGTCCTTCCAGCGTGATGGATGAGATTTGATCCACGATAGAGACACAGTTGAGTCCGTCCACAAAGTCGTTGAGTGTACCTTGGTATCTAGAATACGAAGAGCGTACTTAGTTAATTTGGCCAAAATTAGAGATGCAGAGAGTTCAAGTCTCGGGATTGAGAGGCGTTTCGAAGGCGTTACTTTAGTTTTGGAGGAGAACAGGGTGACTTTGGATCCTGTGGACGGAGAGTGGACTACAAGGTAGAGAACGGCAGCCATGGCAAGTTGAGAAGCATCAGAGAAGCCGTGAAGTTCTATGGAGGTGTCTTGTTGGGTGCCTACCCAACGAGGGACTCGTACATTAGCTAATGATTTGAGATCTTCTCTGATGTTGCACCATCTATTGATAATTGGAGGCGATAATGGTTTCATCCCATGAAATTTTCTGGAGCCAGAGTTCCTGCAACAACATTTTGGCCCTGATCGTGACAGGGGATACTAAACCAAGTGGATCAAAGAGTTGAGCAATATGAGATAACATAATACGTTTAGTTACCACAGACCCAGATGAGGAAGACTGTATCTTAAATGAGAAGTAATCATCTTGAGGATACCAGAGGAGGCCAAGTAATTTCGTCGAAGTAGGACAGTCGTCAAATGAGATCGGAGAGGGAACCATTTCTTTCTCGGTTACCATCTTGAGAATACTTGGAGCGTTCGATTGCCACTTTGCTAGAGGAAGCTGCCAGCCATGCAGAGATTTTTCAATTCTTGAGCGATGTCTGAGAGTTCTTCTTTCGTGTCGGCTCCACCATAAATGTCATCAACATAACGACCTTTGGTGAGAGGAGGAATGGCGAGTGGAAACTTGTGACCTTCATCTTCGATGAGCTGGAGGAGGACTCTAATGGCCAAAAACGGAGCTGCCTTGGTTCCATAGGTGACGGTGGTACGTCGCTATCTCATCATTTGAGTCGAACCAGAGAATACTTTGGAGATCCCAATCGTCTGGGTGCACTAGGATCTGTCTGTACATCTTCGTGATGTCTGTGGAGAAGACAAATTTAAAACGACGTACCCAACATAATACATCAATGACGTCTAATTGTAGTTTCGCTCCTGTATGCATTATATCGTTCAGAGAAGAACCGGTTGAGGTGGGACTGGAACCATTGAACACAACCGGAATTTGGTGGATGCGCTGTCTGGTTTGAGGACACCATGATGTGGCAAAAAGTACCTGGGAGGCGAGATGACAGTTGGAGCTTTCTTCATATGCCTGAGCTGTTCATATTCGGAGAGGAATTCTTAGTAGAGGCGGCAATATTCTTGGTTTCCCTCGAACTTGCGGAGGAGTCCTTGGAGGCATCGATAGGCACGTTGTCTGGAAGATCCCAAAATATTAGGAGATGACTTTAATGGGAGTCTTACCATGTATTTGCCAGAAGAAAGCCGAGAATGAGTTGCCTTGAAATGGTCTTCACATTCCTGTTCATCAGGAGTGAGGTGAGCGATGGAGGAGGACTTGACTTCTTCTTGTTCCCAGAACTTTGCGAGTAGACGGTGAAGGTCGGAGTCTTGACTGGCATGATATAGATGTGGCTTACTTGAGGAGGCTTCTTGAGGAGAGCATATTGGACCTAGGACCAACCATCCAAATATAGACAACTCGGCTATTGGAGTTGACTCATTCGGCCCTGTTCGGAGTTGAGGAAGAATTATGGCACCATAGACATCAGCACGCAGTAGAATGTCGATTGGCCTTGAAGTGAGGAAGTCTGGATCAGCGAGCTTCAAATTGTAGAGATGAGGCAGAGAAGGTCTTGTAGAGCAATTAACAGATGGTAGATTAGTACAAAGAGATGACAAAATATAGGCATTTATATTCACGGTTTTTTGAGAGTGAAGAGGTTTCAACGTAATTGAACTGATCCTCTTGATCTTGAGGTGACTCCACCAATTCCAACGATGGTGAGCTTGGACTGGCTTCGAGGAAGGCTGAGTTGACGAACGAGGTCTTCAGAGATGAAAGAGAGTTCTGATCCAGAGTCGACGAGAAGTCTTACTGTCTATCGGAGACGTTGACGACTGACCGAAGGCTTCAGGCCTTCTTGGAGGTGGCTGCTTGGCGTCACTGACTTCTTGAGGAGTCTTCGAAGAGGTGGCTGAACTTGTTGAGGTGGCCCTAGTGAGGTTGTCATGTGGAAGTGGTCATGGAGAGGATTGGATGAGGAAACTTCAGTTGATCTGACGCCATTTAGGTCGGAGAACGCAGAGGACGACATTTGAGGAATCATTAGAAATCAGAGGAGACTACATTAACAGAGGAGGAGCAAGAGTACCTGATTATAGCTGAACTTTTCAGAGGAGAGCTTGTAACGTGTTTGAACAGTTTTATATAATTTTATATTATCAACTGATTGAAACACTTTGTGATGAGGCAACTCTTTATTTCTTCTAATACACGACAACTCTCTGTCTACCATCTAACTGAACTCCCATCACATGTCCGGTCTTGTACAATTCACATTGCGCATGCAATTAAACCAGAGAAAACAAATGATCTTCTTAATACCTTACATCCCCTTCTATAAGATTACAAAATTTTCTCCTTTATACATATTATATACAATTCAATTTATCTTACATAATAAGTACATTCAGATATATTCACACAAAATTTCAATCACATTTATCATGAACAGTACTTCTAAAAAGTATGGTTCTCTTATAGGTGTGTCATTTTTAACAATTATATGCTGTCTATTTCGTCTATACAATTTCCCTGAGTCATCCCAACTATGAAAGATCTTGGTGCATCACAAGTTTTCTGTATAGTACCATTTTCCCAATTATCATTTAATCTGAATAAAATTTTATTACCAACATTTCCTTCAGGAAGAATTTTTGTATGTTTATCATAGTACAATTTTTGCTTTTCTTGACGTAGTTGTAGAGTTTTATGAAATTCTTTTTTGTTTATTAGTTTGGGTTCAAGTAAGGTACCCACAGTAGGTAGATTGTCCTTTAAACGTCTATTAAACAGAATTTGTGCTGGTGACAAGCCAATATCCGCTATCGGAGTATTTCTGTATTTTAGAAGATACATATCTAGATTTCCTCCTCAGCGCAACATTTTTTCAACATGTTCTTGCAAATATTCACACATTTTTCAGCTAATCCATTTCCACGAGGATAATTTGGACTGGACGTTACTAAAGTTACGTTATATTCTTCAAAAATCTTTCTCAGATGAACTGAATTAAACGGTTGATTATCAGCTTAAAAATGTCAGGAAATCCGTGATAAGCAAATATTTTCATTAAAACTCTAGACACTTCCTGTGCTGTCTTGTACCTTAAGCTCTTTAGTTCTATCCATTTTGAGTAATAATCAATTAATGCCAGATATATTTTCCCTTTGTATTCGCAAATATCCCCACAAATTTTTTGCCATGGTCTCTTAGGTATATCATGAGATAACATTGGTAACCTAGGGTTGTTATTTTTGAATTTGAGACAAATATGACAATTGTTAACGTAATCTACTATATCCCTGCTTATACTTGGCCAATAAATGCTTTGATTTGCCCTAATTCTACATTTATTTATTCCTAAATGACCTTCATGTAATTTCTGTAACATTTGAAGTCTCAAGTTTTTTGGTATTATTATTCTATCACCATAAAAATCAAATCATTATCAATACTCAGTTCATGTCTAATTTGGAAAAAAACGTTTGATTGTATCTGGTAACCTTTTAAAATTTTTTGGCATACAGTAGATAAGTATTTTCGTACTAAAGTGAGAACCTCATCCTTTTCAAATTCTCTCTTCAGATCACGTATACATTTTTCGCAGTTCCGCAGTTCGCTGATGACACCAAGATATTTAGCCCGTCGGTGCCTCCTCTAGTTTACAAGATGACCTCGACTCCATTTCACGGTGGTGTCAGGACTGGCAGCTGCCGCTCAACGGTGAGAAGTGCGTCGTTCTTCACATGGGTGCCCGCAATCCGCGCCGGAGGTATTTTCTCAATGGATGTGTCATCCCTGTATCCAGCAGCCATTGTGACTTGGGTGTTATAATCACGGATAATCTGAGTTGGTCCGATCATATTCTCCATGCGGTGGGCAAGGCCAAGAGATCCTTATTTCTGATTCAGAAAGCATTTGGCAGGTGTGACCCCTAACGTGCGCGGCTCTATATCGAAACTATGTGCGGCCTATCATAGAGTTCGCTGGCCCTGTTTGGCATCCGACGTTGTGCCGCGATTTATCTTTACTGGAAGGTCTTCAGCGTCGTGCAACGCGTTTACCATACGGCATCTCACGCCCATCATATAGTGAAAGACTTTCCATAATGAACCTACCTTCTTTTGTGGACCGCAGGACACGTGGCGACCTTATAATAACTTTCAGAGCTCTGAAGGATATGTTTGGTGTTAGTCTGCGCAACTTGTTCACGTTGAATACCGACAGCCGTTTGCGTGGTCATGCTTTTAAGCTCCGCAAGGAGGACTTCAAGACAGTGCAAAGACAACACTTTTTGACGAACCGCGTATTCGGGGTGTGGAATGCTTTGCCTTCTGTTGTGGTTGAGTCAGTGTCGGTGAACTCATTCAAAAACAGTTATGACAGTTGGCGTCTACGTGGATGAGTGGAGTTACTTTTCACTTGGTGGATTTTTTGGGGATTTTACTTGTTTTAAGCATTCTACTACTTTTATTTTTCTTTATTACCCTTTGGATTTTTTTTGTGTTTATATATATTTTGTTCATTGAGTTTATAGGCACTGCCTAAACTCTCATCATTGTTATAATAATAATAATAATAATAGGAATAAACTTGTTAATTGAACCGATGATATGAAAATCTTCTGTTTGTTCTTGGGTGGAACATTTCAAAGGTGATCTAGACAACATATCAGCAATAAGCATATTTTTACCAGGCAAATAAGAAACATCAAAATTATATTTAAGTAATTTGAGTCGCATTCTTTGTAACCTGCTTGACAGTTTATTCAAATCCTTTTTGAAAATATTAACTAAGGGTTTATGGTCTGTCTGCACCAGCACATTATCATGACCATATATGTAATAGTTGAAATGCTCTGCTGCAAACAGAATTGCACCCATTTCCCTTTCAATACAGGCATATCTTTTTTCGCAGTCTGTAAGAGCTCTACTAGCAAAAGCTATTGGTTGACCTTTTTGCAACAAGCAAGCTCCCATTCCATCTAAACTTGCATCACACTGTATAGTAAGAGGTATTTTATCATCATAATGTATCAAACAGGGTGGTGATGTCAAAATTCTTTTGATATATTCTACTCTTTCCGAATGAATTTTTTCCCAATTCCAAAGGACATTATTACAAGTAAGTTGCCTTAAGGGCGTTGTTATTTGAGATACATTTGGTATAAACATGCCTAAATATTTAACCAGACCTAGAAATCTAAGCAGTTCCTTTTTATTCTTTGGATTCTCCAAATTTGTTATAGTTGCTATTCTATCAGAATCAACTTCTATACCCTTTTCTGAAACTTTAAATCCTAAAACCTTAATTTCCTTCTTTTTGAACTGAAATTTATTTTTGTTGAAAGTGATACCGTGTTTCTTAGCTCTTTCTAATACTTTTCTCAATAACTCATCATGCTCCTCTTCAGTACTTCCTGATATAATCAAATCATCTATGTAGATTTTATTACCAAGAATATCACCGAAAATAATAGTATTTTGTCTCTGAAAAACCTCAGCAGCGGTATTTATACAAAAGGCAATCTCAAAAATCGATATCTCCCTAAATGTGTTGCAAAAGTTGTGAGTTTCGAAGAAAATTCATCTAATTTTATTTGATAAAAAGAGTCTTTGAGGTCTAAGATTGAAAAATACTTTTTTTTGTTAAGGTCAGCCAATAACTCATTAGGTGAGGGTATTTGAAAATGTTCCCTCTTAATATATTTATTTAAAACAGTTGGGTCTAGGCAAATTCTTAAACTTTTGTCACTTTTTTCTGTCACAACTATGTTATTTACCCAATCAGTAGGTTCTATTTGTTTGGAAATCACCGCTTCCCTTTCTAATTTATTTAAACATTTTTCAAATTCGGGCAAGAGTCTCTTGGGTATTCTTCTAGCGGGAAAAACGCAAGGTTTAATATCATCTTTCAATGCGAAACTATATGGTTTACCAGGAAAACATCCCAATCCTTCAAAAACTTCACGATATTTTTCTAATACTTTGTTTTTAGAAGGAAAAAAAATGTTGCTCTGAGAGTGAATATCTGATTCACAAGAAATATTATCTACCACTTTGAGTAAATTTAATTTCAATATAGATTTCAATCCCAGAATTGGCTTACCATCATTACTTACAATGAAAAATTTCAGACGGTGATTGTTACCTCGAATCGTACAATCTAACTCTGTGGACCCCTTCACTTGAAGTCTGTTTCCATTATAGGCTGTCAAAATTACATTCTGAGGTGTGATCGATGCCATTGGATCAATAGCTTCCAAAACTTTGACAGGTAACACGTTTGCATTCTGCATCATTAATAATAATATTTTCTACTAATTCAATTTTCTTACGATTAGTACATAGTGAATCTATTCGTTCATCATTGTTATAGTCTAAATTATAAATTAATTCTACATTATCGATGAAAAAGTCATCATCTGAATTATCAGAGAAACATTGAATATTATTAACATTTTTCTTGGAATAATTATTATTTTTATCATTGACTTTTTTTCTTGAAACAACATGATTCGAAATGGTTTTTCTTTTAACATAAAAAGCAAATTTTTCCAAATGCTGGACATTTACCAAAGTCATGAATACTGTTACATTCATGACACTTTTTTAGTTTAAATTTTTTTTCATTATAATTTTTATATTTCTGATTTTCTGAAAATTTGTTTTAAGAATCACTTATCTTTTTGTTCCTTTGGGATCTGACAGCATCAATGGATGTTGAAGGTTTGTCGTTCATTTCCTGCAGCTGCCGCTTGCTCTGTTCATGGACTCTGCAAATTTCCTCAGCCTTCGCCAAAGTTAGTTTTTCCGTTTGTAGAAGTCTTTCTCGTAGGCCTTGGTCCAATAATCCCATAACTATCTTGTCTCTAATAATATTGTCTCGTTCTTGATACTCGCACGAAGCTGCCAGCGATTTCAATTCAGTAATATACTGCGCCATTGTCTGATCTTCCTTCTGATAACATTGAAGAAACTTGTATCTTTCGAACACCAGGTTTTTTTTTGGTTCACAATATGTGTCGAATTTTTTTTTTATATCACCCAACTTCGCCTTATCAAATTCTATGTTGAATGTATTAAAGATTTCAACACCGTCTTCCCCAATTAAATTCAAGAATGTGGCAATTTTTACCGATTCATCTGCATCTGCTTTTCCCGACGCCAGAAGAAATATCTCGAATTTTCGGTTCCACGTGTTCCAATTCTTCGCAACATTCCCATGTTTGAAATCCATCGTCGGCGGAATTCTTAATGCATCCATTTCTTATTTGGTTAATTATTAACACACCTGACACCAATGTAACGTGTTTGAACAGTTTTATATAATTTTATATTATCAACTGATTGAAACACTTTGTGATGAGGCAACTCTTATTTCTTCTAATACACGACAACTCTCTGTCTACCATCTAACTGAACTCCCATCACATGTCCGGTCTTGTACAATTCACATTGCGCATGCAATTAAACCAGAGAAAACAAATGATCTTCTTAATACCTTACAAGCTGATTTGAGCTGTTCTCTGAGGTGTTCTTTCTTTGAGATTTACAATTTGGATATGAGATGCTTTTACTTGAGAACTATGAGGAATTTGAGGAATTCAAGAGGTATGAGAAATTTGAGGAGTATAACAACTTTGAAAGAAACGAGAAACCTGAGAGGTATGAGAAACTTTCAGAGGTATGAGACACTTGAGAGGTACAAGAAATTCGAGAGGTATGAGGAAACATGAGAGCTATGAGAAGTTCCAGCGGTAACAGAAACCTGAGAGGTATGAGGAGTCTGAGAGGCACGAGAAATCTGAAGAGTATGAAAAATATGAGAGATATGAGAAAGTCGAGAGGTACGAGAAAGTCGAGAGGTACGAGAAAGTCGAGAGGTACGAGAAATTCGAGGGGAATTTGAGGAGCACGAGGAATTCACAAGGTGAGAGAAATCTGAGGAGTTCAGGAAATTTGAAAGATATGAGAAATCTGAGAGGTAAAAGAGATTTGAGAGGTAAAAGAGATTTGAGAGGTATAAGAAATTTGAGGAGAACTATAAATTTGAGGAGTAGGATAAAGTTGAGGAGTCTGAGAAATTTGAGAGGAATGAGAAAGTGAAGAGGTATGAGAAATATGAAATATTCGAGAAGTATGAGAACTATGATCAGGTACTGAGAAATATGATTGTGAATGGTACTGATTCTATCTCAACCATCCGGCCCGAAGGACCAAATGTACAAAATCGGGGTTGTTCTGATTTTGGAAAATAAAGTTTAGTACTGTATCCAGATAATTGAGTTAGAGATGGTATTGTAAAAATATTTATTGACATCATTCACAATCATAAAATGAATAAGTCACCCGCATGAAATTAATACAGTAAAAAATTCAATATTAAAGTCATCTTTAAAACTCAGAGTGATTTTTCAACTAAAAACAGAGGTAATCTAGAGAAGTTCAAAATGAGAGGTCAGCTGAAGTCAGACTTAGACTTTGGGAGAGTTCCATTAATTCAAAATTAAACACAGAGTTTACAGTGATGATGCAACTGAAATTTATTGCGAGAGCCTTTTTATCTCATCAGAAAAACAAAAGGTTCAATAGTGAATTGTTAGAGTAGTCTGAGTTGTAATGAAGTGAGATTAGGCCTTAGAGGAGTACATGTATTGAAAACTCAATAGTCTAAGTCTGGTCTTCATTGAGAGCATTACAATATGAGAATATCAAAGTTGAGAAATCAATAATTATGATCTATAACGTAGTTCTGTAACGAGAAGGCTAATTAATCAATTGAGACAAAATTTACAGTGACAAACTACTTTTAGGAAGCAGGGTTAGTGTTCATCAGAAAAATAAGAGTTACAATTGATAATTATGAGAATGACAATATGAGAGTACATTGTATGAGTGTAAATCACCAACCCTTTGATTTGTTTGAAGTTGAAAGCTTGAGTTGCCACTTGCTAAATGTTTCGATGAATGAACTTGAGAACTTCTTAGTTATACTGAGGAGTTCATACCAATCTAATCATGTGGGCAGTATTTGAGGAGACTGCTCAAGGTGAAGCAGGGATTGAGACTGTCAATAAGGTTCAATGTGTGAATTACTTGATCGTTCAAATATTTCAGAGAAGTTGAGTTGAGTTTATTGAGAGCGAAGACTGATTCCATGATTCACCCTTATGCTTGAGATCGTTCATTCATCTGAAACTCGAGAAAAATAATTAGCAATTTTAATGAGAAGTGCATGATTGAGAAATGAGATGACTACACTGAGATAATGAGGTGCACATGAGAATATAATGAATCAAAACTCATTACCACAAATAATGTTCATTTTTGGAGCAATCAATTATTATTTCCACTGTGAAAAGTCTAGAGAAATCTGAAAAATCATGAGAATAGCAAAATATATCAAAATATGTATCTTAGAGGAGTCAATTCCATTGGTTAAATGCAATAGAGATTTTCTGAGAGTAAAATGAGCGAGGATTACCAGTATTTTTATAGATTTTATGATCTAAAACGTGGACACATTTTCAAACTTTATAAAAAGCAGGAAAATAACATTAAATATGTATTTATGAGAGATGACTTTGAGAAATGCTCACTTACCTAAATGATTGCTTCCAAAAATGAACGAGATGTACAATTAATTTGCGAGGTGACTTTTTGAGAATTCTGATTTCACAAGAGAAGTACAAGAGCGATCTGATCTTCAGAGAGAGTCGATACAGAAAAGGAAGATTGATTGATTGTTACAATTAATAACGAGCATGAGTTGATCTGTCAACTAATTAACATGAAATTAGGTTAAGTTCATAGAGATGAGAAGTCGTCTTGACGTTTCGGTGCGTTCGGACCATAGGCGTAGTTGAGGATGACGTCTGAGGGGCTCAATTTTTAACAACACCATTTTATTCTCGAAGAAACGTACTATGATATGGTGAAAAGATCATAACATACCATCTATACTCTTCTTATATCTGCTCTCCAAAGTTGACCGATTTTTCCGAAAAATCGCGGAATTTTCTAAATATTTTCCAAAATAATAGAGATATCCGAATTGTAATTACATTTTCGTGATCTACGACCTCGAATCAATATAATATGATATTTCTGTACTTACAAAGAAAAAATTTTTTTTTTCAGAAAAAAGTATACCGAAAATGAAAATTATTCTAAATCCGAAAAAAAATTTTTTTGCATCCTATATTGACGAAAGTATCAGAGTTAGATGACGTAGATTAAGAACATGTAATTAGAATTTCCATAACCTCAATATTTCTTTATCTACGCCCTCGAATTAGTTTATAAAATTAATTTGGTCGATGAATTGAAATAGAATTTTTGACAATATTTTCATATGGAAAAATTTGCGATTTTCGGCCAAAATTTTTTTTTTTAAATGATCAACCAAATTATGTCTATATATTAATTCGAGGGCGTAGATTAAAAATATGCTATTAGTTTTTTTTTTTATTTTTTGTAGAAGTTAAAGCGATTTGAATTTTCCGAAAAATAGACCTTTGCGGAAAACGTTGACAAATCTAGAATATCCTTCGTAGAGAAAAAGTAAATACGCCATTTTATTCTCGGAGAAACGTACTATGATATGGTGAGGAGATCATAACTCTACCATCTATACTCTTCTCATATCTGCTCTCCAAATTTGACCGATTTTTCCGAAAAATCGCGGAATTTTCTGAATATTTTCCAAATAATAGAGATATCCGAATTGTAATTACATTTTCGTGATCTACGACCTCGAATCAATATAATATAATTATTTCGTCAACATAAAAAGAAAAATAATTTTTTTCCGGACTTAAAAAAATTTCGAAAAAGGTATACCGAAAATGAAAATTATTCTAAATCCGAAAAAAAAAAATTTTTTCATCCCATATTGACGAAAGTATCAGAGTTCATTAATTCGATGACGTAGATTAAGAATATGTAATTAGAATTTCCATAACCTCAATGTTTCTCGATCTACGCCCCCGAATTAGTTTATTTAATTAATTTGGTCGATGAATTCGAAAATCGAATTTTTGACAATATTTCCATGTGGACAAATTTGCGATTTTCGGCCAAAATTTTTTTTTTTTAAAGATCAACAAATTATGTCTATTTCTTAATTCGAGAGCGTAGATTAAAAATATGCTATTAGTTTTTTTTTTTAATTTTTTGCAGGAGTTATAGCGATTTGAATTTTCCGAAAAACAGACCTTTGCGGAAAACGTTGACAAATCTAAAATATCCCTCGTATAGAAAAATAAATACACCATTTTATTCTCGAACAAACGTACTATGATATGGTGGAAAGATCATAACTATACCATCTATACTCTTCTTATATCTGCTCTCCGAAATTGACCGATTTTTCCGAAAAATCGCGGAATTTTCTGAATATTTTCCAAAATAATAGAGATATCCGAATTGTAATTACATTTTCGTGATCTACGACCTCGAATCAATATAATATAATTATTTCGTTAACATAGAAAGAAAAATAATTTTTTTTCGGACTTGAAAAATTCTCGAAAAAGGTATACCGAAAATGAAAATTATTCTAAATCCGAAAAAAAAAAATTTTTCATCCTATATTGACGAAAGTATCAGAGTTTATCAATTCGATGACGAAGATTAAGAATATGTAATTAGAATTTCCATAACCTCAATATTTCTCAATCTACGCCCTCGAATTAGTTTATAAAATTAATTTGGTCGATGAATTCGAAAATAGAATTTTTGACAATATTTTCATATGGAAAAATTTGCGATTTTCGGCCAAAATTTTTTTTTTGAAATGATCAACCAATTATGTCTATATATTAATTCGAGGGCGTAGATTAAAAATATGCTATTAGTTTTTTTTTTTTATTTTTTTGTAGAAGTTATAGCGATTTGAATTTTTCGAAAAATAGACCTTTGCGGAAAACGTTGACAAATCTAGAATATCCTTCGTAGAGAAAAAGTAAATACGCCATTTTATTCTCGAAGAAACGTACTATGATATGGTGAAAAGGTCATAACTATGCCATCTATACTCTTCTTATATCTGCTCTCCAAAGTTTGACCGATTTTTCCGAAAAATCGCGGAATTTTCTAAATATTTTCCAAAATAATAGAGATATCCGAATTGTAATTACATTTTCGTGATCTACGACCTCGAATCAATATAATATAATTATTTCGATAACATAGAAAGAAAAATAATTTTTTTTCAGACTTAAAAAAATTTCGAAAAAGGTATAACGAAAATGAAATTATTCTAAATCCGAAAAAAAAAATTTTTTCATCCTATATTGACGAAAGTATTAGAGTTTATTAATTCGATGACGTAGATTAAGAATATGTAATTAAAATTTCCATAACCTCAATATTTCTTAATCTACGCCCTCGAATTAGTTTATAAAATTAATTTGGTCGATGAATTCGAAAATCGAATTTTTGACAATATTTTCATATGGACAAATTTGCGATTTTCGGCAAATTTTTTTTTTGTTAATGATCAACGAAATAATGTCTATTTCTTGATTCGAGGGCCTGGATTAAAAATATGCTATTAGATTTTTTTTTTATTTTTTTTTAGAAGTTATAGCGATTTGAATTTTCCGAAAAATAGACGTTTGCGGACAACGTTGACAAATCTAAAATATCCTTCGTAGAGAAAAAGTATATACACCATTTTATTCTCGAACAAACGTACTATGATAAAGTGAAACGATTATAACTATACCATCTATACTCTTCTTATATCTGCTCTCCAAAGTTGACCGATTTTTTCCGAAAATTCGCGGAATTTTCTAAATATTTTCCAAAATAATAGAGATATCCGAATTGTAATTACATTTTCGTGATCTACGACCTCGAATCAATATAATATAATTATTTCGTTAACATAGAAAGAAAAATATTTTTTTTTCGGACTTAAAAAAATTTCGAAAAAAGTATACCGAAAATGAAAATTATTCTAAATCCGAAAAAAAAATTTTTTTCATCCTATTTTGACGAAAGTATCAGAGTTTATTAATTCGATGACGTAGATTAAGAATATGTAATTAGAATTTCCATAACCTCAATATTTCTCAATCTACGCTCTCGAATTAGTTTATAACATCAATTTGGTCGATGAATTCGAAAATCGAATTTTTGACAATATTTTCATATGGAAAAATTTGCGATTTTCGGCCAAATTTTTTTTTTGAAATGATCAACCAAATTATGTCTATATCTTAATTCGAAGGCGTAGATTAAGAATATGCTATTAGTTTTTTTTAATTTTTTGTAGAAGTTATAGCGATTTGATTTTTCCGAAAAATAGACCTTTGCGGAAAACGTTGACAAATCTTAAATATCCTTGGTAGAGAAAAAGTAAATTTACCATTTCATTCTCGAAGAAACGTACTATAATATGGTCAAAAGATCATAACTATACCATCTTTACTTTTCTTATGTCTGCTCTCCAAAGTTGACGATTTTTCCGAGAAATCGCGGAATTTTCTGAATATTTTCCAAAATAGTAGAGATATCCGAATTGTTATTACATTTTCGTGATCTACGACCTCGAATTAATATAATATAATTATTTCGTTAACATAGAAAGAAAAATATTTTTTTTTCGGACTTAAAAAAATTCGAAAAAGGTAAACCGAAAATGAAAATTATTCTAAATCCGAAAAAAAAATTTTTTTCATCCTATATTGACGAAAGTATCAGAGTTTATTAATTCGATGACGTAGATTAAGAATATATAATTAGAATTTCCATAACCTCAATATTTCTTAATCTACGCCCTCGAATTAGTTTATAAAATTAATTTGGTCGATGAATTCGACAATCGAATTTTTGACAATATTTTCATATGGAAAAATTTGCGATTTTCGACCAAAATTTTTTTTTTTAAATGATCGACCAAATTATGTCTATATCTTAATTCGGGGGCGTAGATTAAGAATATGCTATTAGTTTTTTTTTTTGTAGAAGTTATAGCGATTTGATTTTCCCGAAAAATAGACCTTTGCGGACAACATTGAAAAATCTTAAATATCCTTGGTAGAGAAAAAGTAAATTCACCATTTCATTCTCGAAGAAACGTACTATAATATGGTCAAAAGATCATAACTATACCATCTATACTTTCTTATGTCTGCTCCCAAAGTTGACCGATTTTTCCGAGAAATCGCGGAATTTTCTGAATATTTTCCAAAATAGTAGAGATATCCGAATTGTAATTACATTTTCGTGATCTACGACCTCGAATTAATATAATATAATTATTTCGTCAACATAGAAAAAAAATATTTTTTTTTCGGACTCAAAAAAATTTCGAAAAAAGTATACCGAAAATGAAAATTATTCTAAATCCGAAAAAAAAAATTTTTTTCATCCTATTTTGACGAAAGTATCAGAGTTTATTAATTCGATGACGTAGATTAAGAATATGTAATTAGAATTTCCATAACCTCAATATTTCTTAATCTAAGCCCTCGAATTAGTTTATAAAATTAATTTGGTCGATGAATTCGAAAATCGAATTTTTGATAACATTTTCATATGGAAAAATTTGCGATTTTCGACCAAAATTTTTTTTTTAAATGATCAACCAATTATGTCTATATCTTAATTCGAGGGCGTAGATTAAGAATATGCTATTAGTTTTTTTTTTTTTTTTTTGTAGAAGGTTATAGCGATTTGATTTTCCCGAAAAATAGACCTTTGCGAACAACGTTGACAAATCTTAAATATCCTTGGTAGAGAAAAAGTAAATTTACCATTTCATTCTCGAAGAAACGTACTATAATATGGTCAAAAGATCATAACTATACCATCTATACTCTTCTTATGTCTGCTCCCCAAAGTTGACCGATTTTTCCGAGAAATCGCGGAATTTTCTGGATATTTTCCAAAATAGAAGAGATATCCGAATTGTAATTACATTTTCGTGATCTACGACCTCGAATTAATATAATATAATTATTTCGTTTACATACAAAGAAAAATATTTTTTTTTCGGACTTAAAAAATTTCGAAAAAGTATACCGAAAATGAAAATTATTCTACATCCGAAAAAAAAATTTTTTTCATCCTATTTTGACGAAAGTATCAGAGTTTATCAATTCGATGACGTAGATTAAGAATATGTAATTAGAATTTCCATAACCTCAATATTTCTTAATCTACGCCCTCGAATTAGTTCATAAAATTAATTTGGTCGATGAATTCGAAAATCAAATTTTTGACAATATTTTCATATGGAAAAATTTGCGATTTTCGGCCAAAATTTTTTTTTTTAAATGATCAACCAAATAATGTCTATATCTTAATTCGAGGGCGTAGATTGAAAATATGCTACTAGTTTTTTTTTTTAATTTTTTGTGGAAGTTATAGCGATTCGAATTTTCCGAAAAATGACCTTTGCGGAAAACGTTGACAATTCTGAAATATCCTTCGTAGAGAAAAAGTAAATGAACAATAATAGAGATATTCGAATTGTAATTACATTTTCCTGGTCTACGACCTCGAATTAATATAATATGAAAATTTCCTAAACATAAAAAAAAAATATTTTTTTTTCGGACTCTGAAAAATTTCGAGAAAAGGTATACCGAAAATGAAAATTATTCTAAATCCGAAAAAAAATTGTTTTCATCCTATATTGACGAAAGTATCAGAGTTTATTAATTCGATGACGTAGATTAATAAAATGTAATTAGAATTTCCATAACCTCAATATTTCTTAATCTACGCCCTCGAATTAATTTATAAAATTAATTTGGTCGATGAATTCGAAAATCGAATTTTTGACAATATCTTCATATGAAAAAATTTGCGATTTTCGGCCAAAATTTTTTTTTTTAAATGATCAACCAAATAATGTCTATATCTTAATTCGAGGGCGTAGATTGAAAATATGCTATTAGTTTTGTTTTTTTAATTTTTTGTAGAAGTTATAGCGATTTAAATTTTACGAAACATAGTCCTTTGCGGAAAACGTTGACAAATCTGAAATATCCTCCGTAGAGAAAAAATAAGTACACCATTTTATTCTCGAAGAAACGTACTATAATACGGTGAAAAGATCATAACTATGCCATCTGAACTTTTCTTATATCTGCTCTCCAAAGTTGACCGATTTCTCCGGAATATCGCGGCATTTTCTAGATATTTTCCAAAATAATGGAGATATCCGAATTGTAATTACATTTTCGTGATCTACGACCTCGAATTAATATAAAATAATTATTTCGTTAACATAGAAAGAAAATTAATTTTTTTTCGGACTCTGAAAGATTTCGAAAAAGGTATACCGAAAATGAAAACTATTCTAAATCCGAAAAAAAAATTTTTTTTCATCCTATATTGACGAAAGTATCAGAGTTTATTAATTCGATGACGTAGATTAAGAATATGTAATTAGAATTTCCATAACCTCAATATTTCTTGATCTACGCCCTCGAATTAGTTCATAAAATTAATTTGGTCGATGAATTCGAAAATCAAATTTTTGACAATATTTTCATATGGAAAAATTTGCGATTTTCGGCCAAAATTTTTTTTTTGAAATGATCAACCAAATAATGTCTATATCTTAATTCGAGGGCGTAGATTGAAAATATGCTATTTGTTTTGTTTTTTTAATTTTTTGTAGAAGTTATAGCGATTTAAATTTTACGAAAAATAGTCCTTTGCGGAAAACGTTGACAAATCTGAAATATCCTTCGTAGAGAAAAAATAAGTACACCATTTTATTCTCGAAGAAACGTACTATAATATGAAGAAAAGATCATAACTATACCATCCCTACTTTTCTTATATCTGCTCTCCAAAGTTGACCGATTTCTCCGAAAAATCGCGGAATTTTCTAAATATTTCCCAAAATAATAGAGATATCCAAATTGTAATCACATTCTCCTGATCTACGACCTCGAATTAAAATAATATGATAATTTCATTAACATAGAAAGAAAACTAATTTTTTTTCGGACTCTGAAAGATTTCGAAAAAGGTATACCGAAAATGAAAACTATTCTAAATCCGAAAAAAAAAATTTTTTTCATCCTATATTGACGAAAATATCAGAGTTTATCAATTCGATGACGTAGATTAAGAATATGTAATTAGAATTTCCATAACCTCAATATTTCTTAATCTACGCCCTCGAATTAGTTCATAAAATTAATTTGGTCGATGAATTCGAAAATCAAATTTTTGACAATATTTTCATATGGAAAAATTTGCGATTTTCGGCCAAAATTTTTTTTTGAAATGATCAACCAAATAATGTCTATATCTTAATTCGAGGGCGTAGATTGAAAATATGCTACTAGTTTTTTTTTTTAATTTTTGTGGAAGTTATAGCGATTCGAATTTTCCGAAAAATAGACCTTTGCGGAAAACGTTGACAATTCTGAAATATCCTTCGTAGAGAAAAAATAAATAAACCAATTTATTCTCGAAGAAACGTACTATGATATGGTGAAGAGATCATAACCATACCATCTATACTTTTCTTATATCTGCTCTCCAAAGTTGACCGATTTCTCCGAAAAATCGCGGAATTTTCTTAATATTTTCCAAAATAATGGAGATATTCGAATTGTATTTACATTTTTCTGGTCTACGACCTCGAATTAATATAATATGAAAATTTCGTAAACATAGAAAAAAAATAATTTTTTTTCGGACTCTGAAAAATTTCGAGAAAGGTATACCGAAAATGAAAATTATTCTAAATCCGAAAAAAAAATTGTTTTCATCCTATATTGACGAAAGTATCAGAGTTTATTAATTCGATGACGTGGATTAATAATATGTAATTAGAATTTCCATAACCTCAATATTTCTTAATCTACGCCCTCGAATTAGTTTATAAATTAATTTGGTCGATGAATTCGAAAATCGAATTTTTGACAATATTTTCATATGAAAAAATTTGCGATTTTCGCCCAAAATTTTTTTTTTTAAATGATCAATCAAATTATGTCTAAATCTTGATTCGAGGGTGTAGATTAAGAATATGCTATTAGTTTTTTTTATTTTTTGTAGAAGTTATAGCGATTTGACTTTTCCGAAAAATAGACCTTTGCGGAAAACGTTGACAAATCTTAAATATCCTTGGTAGAGAAAAAGTAAATTTACCATTTCATTCTCGAAGAAACGTACAATGATATGGTCAAAGATCATAACTATACCATCTATACTATTCTTATGTCTGCTCTCCAAAGTTGACCGATTTTTCCGAAAAATCGCGGAATTTTCTGAATATTTTCCAAAATAATGGAGATATCCGAATTGTTATAACATTTTCGTGATCTACGACCTCGAATTTATATAATATAATTATTTCGTTAACATAGAAAGAAAAATATTTTTTTTCGGACTTAAAAAAATTTCGAAAAAGGTATACCGAAAATGAAAATTATTCTAAATCCGAAAAAAAAATTTGTTTCATCCTATATTGACGAAAGTATCAGAGTTTATTGATTCGATGACGTAGATTAAGAATATGTAATTAGAATTTCCATAACCTCAATATTTCTTAATCTACGCCCTCGAATTAGTTTATAAAATTAATTTGGTCGATGAATTCGAAAATCGAATTTTTGACAATATTTTCATATGGAAAAAATTTGCGATTTTCGGCCCCAATTTTTTTTTTTAAATGATCAACCAAATTATGTCTATATCTTAATTCGAGGGCGTAGATTGAAAATATGCTATTAGTTTTTTTTTATTTTTTGTAGAAGTTATAGCGATTTGATTTCTCCGAAAAATAGACCTTTGCGGAAAACGTTGACAAATTTAAAATATTCTTCGTAGAGAAAAAGTTAATACACCATTTCATTCTCGAAGAAACGTACTATAATATGGTGAAAAGATCATAACTATAACATCTATACTTTTAATATATCTGCTCTCCAAAGTTGACCGATTTCTCCGAAAAATCGCGGAATTTTCTGAATATTTTCCAAAATAATAGAGATATCCGAATTGTAATTACATTTTCATGATCTATGACCTCGAATAAATATGATTAATTATTTCGTTAACATAGAAAGAAAAATAATTTTTTTTCGGGCTCTGAAAAATTTCGAAAAAGGTATACCGAAAATGAAAATTATTCTAAATCCGAAAAAATTTTTTTTTTCATCCTATATTGACGAAAGTATCAGAGTTCATTAATTCGATGACGTAGATTAAGAATTTGTAATTAGAATTTCCATAACCTCAATATTTCTTAATCTACGCACTCGAATTAGTTTATAAAATTAATTTGGCAGATCAATTCGAAAATCGAATTTTTGACAATATTTTCATATGGAAATATTTGTGATTTTCGGCCAAAATTTTTTTTTTAAATGATCAACCAAATTATGTCCATATCTTAATTCGAGGGCGTAGATTAAAAATATGCTATTAGTTTTTTTTTTTTAATTTTTCGTAGAAGTTAAAGCGATTGAATTTCCCGAAAAATAGACCTTTTCGGAAAACGTTGATAAATCTAAAATATCCTTCGTAGAGAAAAAATAAATTCACCATTTCATTTTCGAAGAAACGTACTATGATATGATGAAAAGATCATAACTATACCATGAGATTTTGTTGTCGAAGCTGGTTTCTTGTGGTGTCCGAGGGAAGGCCCATGACTGGATTGCCTCATTTCTGTCAGGTAGGGAACAGTATGTGACAGTTCGTCATTCTGATGGCGCAGTGTTGAGAAATTATTATTCTCAGAAAAGAGTTGTAACTATCAGGGTTCCCCAGGGTTCTATTTTGGGGCCTATTCTATTCGTCATCTTCGTTAATGATCTAGATGAATCGCCACTTCTAGGAGCCAACCCAATGACGATCCAGAGTACTGTTAAGGTCTCTATGATAAAGTACGCTGATGACATTTCTTTTGTTGCCAGTAACGGGGGCGATGGCGGACTCAATGATGTTTGTTCGGAAATCATGAAGTACACGATGAATTGGTGTATAAAGAATAAATTGTACCTCAATCCTAAAAAGACACAAATTGTGCAATTTCACAATAGACAAAGCAAGTTCAACCGCTTGAGGTAAGATTAAGCGATTATGACGAGCCATTGCCTCAGACTGCCTCTTTAAAATTTTTGGGAGTGATTTTGGATGAGGACCCTTTGCTGGAGGGATCATTGCGAGCTTCCCTTGACGAAATTGAGATCGCAGTGTTTTCTGTTCCGCAATTTGAAAACTGTGTTGTGTTGACTCGGCTCAGCTGGTATTAGTGTACCATGCACAGGTGGAGTCACGTTTGAGGTATGGCCTACTATTTTGGGGCAATTCAACTTTGGCGTCGGTGCTCTTTCTTGCACAGAAGAGGATACTGCGGGTGATTGCTGGGGTCTCTCAGATTGTTTCCTGTAGACCACTTTTTTGCCAGATATAAAATTCTTTACTCTTGCATGTTTATATATATTTGAAATGTCTGTCTATGTCTTCAAGAATCGCGCTCAGTTCCCGACCAATGATCTAAGACGTGAAAGATCTACAAGACAAGATAATTTCCTCCTATACCCTACTGTAAATATAATGTAACCCTCAATACGCCAAATTATATGGGAAGGAGAATTTGCAATCACTACCTGATGAAATGAAAAGTATTCAGAGTGAAGCAATTTTCAAGAAAAATCTCAAGAGCTACCTGTTTGAGAATGGTTTTTATAAGTTGAACGATTTCTTGAAATGAATTTTGTTTATGTGGAATTGTTTCTTGTTTGTCTTTTCAATGTACATAATGTTCCTTTTTGATTAGGCTTATGCTTGTTATGCTGTAAACCCAGCAGACTTTTTCACTTTTTATTTTTTTTGACAATTTTCTACACAATACTTCTATGCATTGTCTATGAAAATAAAGTTATTATTATTATTATTATTATTATTATTATCTTACTTTTCTTATATCTGCTCTCCAAAGTTGACCGATTTCTCCGAAAAATCACGGAATTTTCTAAATATTTTCCAAAATAATAGAGATATCCAAATTGTAATCACATTTCGTGATCTATGACCTCGAATTCATATAATATAATTATTTCGTTAACATAGAAAGAAAAATAATTTTTTTTCAGACTGAAAAATTTCGAAAAATGTATACCGAAAATGAGAATTATTCTGAATCCGAAAAAAAAATTTTTTTCATTCTATATTGACGAAAGTATCAGAGTTTATTAATTCGATGACGTAGATTAAGAATATGTAATTAGAATTTCCATAACCTCAGTATTTTTGAATCTACGCCCTCGAATTAGTTTATGAAATTAATTTGGTCGATGAATTCGAAAATCGAATTTTTGTCAATATTTTCATATGGAAATATTTGCGATTTTCGGCCGAAATTTTTTTTTAAATGATCAACCAAATTATGTCCATATCTTAATTCGAGGGCGTAGATTAAAAATATGCTATTAGTTTTTTTTTAAATTTTTTGTAGAAGTTATAGCGATTCGAATTTCCCGAAAAATA
Organism: Hippodamia convergens; assembly: GCA_038502775.1. Classification (NCBI taxonomy): domain Eukaryota; kingdom Metazoa; phylum Arthropoda; class Insecta; order Coleoptera; family Coccinellidae; genus Hippodamia; species Hippodamia convergens. Next base: position 2,391 of record JAVSIQ010000771.1, on the reverse strand, counting down.
GACCTTTTCGGAAAACGTTGACAAATCTAAAATATCCTTCGTGGAGAAAAAATAAATACACCATTTTATTCTCGAAGAAACGTACTATGATATGGTGAAAAGATCATAACTATACCATCTATACTTTTCTTATATCTGCTCTCCAAAGTTGACCGATTTCTCCGAAATATCGCGGAATTTTCTAAATATTTTTCAAAATAATGAAGATATCCGAATTGCTATTACATTTTCGTGTTATACGACCTCGAATTAATATGATATAATTATTTCGGTAACATAGAAAAAAAATTAATTTTTTTTCGGGCTCTGAAAAATTTCGAAAAAGGTATACCGAAAATGAAAATTATTCTAAATACGAACAAAAAAAATTTTTTTCATCCTATATTGACGAAAGTATCAGAGTTTATCAATTCGATGACGAAGATTAAGAATATGTAATTAGAATTTCCATAACCTCAATATTACTTAATCTACGCCCTCGAATTAGTTTATAAAATTAATTTGGTCGATGAATTCGAAAATCGAATTTTGACAATATTTTCATATGGCCAAATTTGCGATTTTCGGCCAAAATTTTTTTTTGTAATGATCAACCAAATATTGTCTATTTCTAAATTCGAGGGCGTAGATTAAAAGTAGGCTATTAGTTTTTTTATTCAATTTTCTGTAGAAGTTATAGCAATTCGAATTTTCCGAAAAATAGACCTTTGCGAAAAACGTTGACATATCTAAAATATCCTCGGTAGAGAAAAAATAAATACACCATTTTATTCTCGAAGAAACGTACTATGATATGGTGAAAAGATCATAACTATACCATCTATACTTTTCTTATATCTGCTCTCCAAAGTTGACCGATTTTTCCGAAAAATCGCGGAATTTTCTGAATATTTTCCAAAATAATAGAGATATCCGAATTGTAATTACATTTTCGTGATCAACGACCTCGAGTCAATATAATATGATTATTTCTGTACATTGAAAGAAAAATAATTTTTTTTCGGACTCTGAAAAATTTCGAAAAAGGTATACCGAAAATGAAAATTATTCTAAATCCGAAAAAAATTTTTTTTTCATCCTATATTGACGAATGTATCAGAGTTTATTAATTTGATGACGTAGATTAAGAATATGTAATTTGAATTTCCATAACCTCAATATTTCTTAGTCTACGCCCTCGAATTAGTTTATAAAATTAATTTGGTCGATGAATTCGAAATTCGAATTTTTGACAATATTTTCATATGGAAAAATTTGCGATTTTCGGCCAAAATTTTTTTTTTGAAATGATCAACCAAATTATGTCTTTATATTAATTCGAGGGCGTAGATTAAGAATATGCTATTAGTTTTTTATTATTTTTTGTAGAAGTTATAGCGATTTGATTTTTCCGAAAAATAGACGTTTGCGGACAACGTTGACAAATCTTAAATATCCTTGGTAGAGAAAAAGTAAATTTACCATTTCATTCTCGAAGAAACGTACTATGATATGGTGAAAAGATCATAACTATACCATCTATACTTTTCTTATATCTGCTCTCCAAAGTTGACCGATTTCTCCGAAAAATCGCGGCAGTTTCTAAATATTTTCCAAAATAATGGAGATATCCGAATTGTAATTACATTTTCGTGATCTACGACCTCGAATTAATATAATATAATTATTTCGTTAACATAGAAAGAAAAATATTTTTTTTTCGGACTCTGAAAAATTTCGAGAAAGGTATACCGAAAATGAATATTATTCTTAATCCGAAAAAAAATTTGTTTTCATCCTATATTGACGAAAGTATCAGAGTTTATTAATTCGATAACGTAGATTAAGAATATGTAATTAGAATTTCCATAACCTCAATATTTCTTAATCTACGCCCTCGAATTAGTTTATAAAATTAATTTGGTCGATGAATTCGAAAATCGAATTTTTGACAATATTTTCATATGAAAAAATTTGCGATTTTCAGCCAAATTTTTTTTTTTTTGGAATGATCAACCAAATTATGTCTATATCTTAATTCGAGGACGTAGATTAGGAATATGCTATTAGTTTTTGTTTATTTTTTGTGGAAGTTATAGCGATTTGATTTTTCCGAAAAATAGACCTTTGCGGAAAACGTTGACAAATCTTAAATATCCTTGGTAGAGAAAAAGTAAATTTACCATTTCATTCTCGAAGAAACGTACTATAATATGGTCAAAAGATCATAACTATACCATCTATACTTTTCTTATGGCTGCTCTCCAAAGTTGACCGATTTTTCCGAAAAATCGCGGAATTTTCTGAATATTTTCCAAAATAGTAAAGATATCCGAATTGTTATTACATTTTCGTGATCTACGACCTCGAATTAATATAATATAATTATTTCGTTAAGTTAAAAAAAAAAAA
>JAVSIQ010000770.1:0-75653 GCA_038502775.1 Hippodamia convergens | reverse complement strand
CCATATTTAATCTCGTGTCAGATGAGGTGATTGAGGAGCTAGAGAGACAGAGTGGTAATCACTATTGAGGAACAAGAAGTCAGCTGCATGGCCTTCGCTGATGACCTGTTAGTGGTGACAAACGATGTGAAAGCCGCAAGGAAATTATTAATTGCAAAGAATTATTCCATCTACACCACCTCAACCTCAACGTAACAAATGCTTCGCTATCTCAGTGGAGAGAGCGCCAGGACGAGGTTCCCTGTGCACACAACCAACAAGTTCTTCATCCAGGGAAAACCTGTCGGTCAAATTGGCGTTAAAGAAATCATGGAGTACTTGGAAGAGCAGTTTCTCCCCAATGGGATAACAATATGCCTCCATAACCAACTGAGAGCCCAAATAGAAAGAATTTGTAGAGCCCCACTGAAACCGACCAGAAGCTCCAGATTCTCAAGTTTCATTTAATACCAAGATGAATTTACACCCTTTAAATCCTCGCATACATATACAAACCTTTCATTGTTCCAGATCTACTACATTTATTCCCGAAGGTGTTCGAGAAGTTACAACGATACATTCGGAATATTCCATTTCCATTTCTTCATGATATTTTTATTCGCGATCTAAGGTATTATCGCAATCGTACTTGAAAAAAAAAAAATCTGCAAGAAAAATCCACATGAGAAATGTAAGATCATTGGAGAGTCGCAACGCGACACCGTGCAATCGCTCATAGATCTAATGATAATACCCGACGCCGCCACCCATAGTTCCGCAGGTGTCTTTTTCTGTGCAGGAATCACTTTGCAATAGACGACTGGGACCTATTCTTGACCATTCGCAATTCATGCGAGCGTTCGCATATTTGCGAATACGTATCAAAACCGTATTCTGAACCGCTCGCAAAGCGTTGCCAACGCATCGATACATAAGGCAACCATCAATATATGTCACGGCTCGTAGTTCAGATGTAACAATTTGTGACATTTGTGTCTCTTGTTGGCGTATTTCGTATTGTTATTTGTGTTTATTTCTTCCTCCGAGCCCGAGCTTGTGTTTCAATCGAATTTTCAGTAATTCTTCAATCAAGAAATTGAAGATGGAAAATATCACCAAAAAGTAACACTTACGCCTTCGTCGAGCAGAAGAAGCTACTGTTGGAGTACATCAAAAATCACTGATATCAGGAAAGTTTACTACGAAAAGAGCTTAAAAACTTTGGGAGAAATTTTCAAATATTCTAACAGTTGATGGAGTACCAATTAAGATTGGAAATCTTGGAAAAAGGTACTTTAAATTTAAATATGAAGCAATACAATAATTACATATCTAAAAATTATTTCTAATTCTTGTTATCAATTATATCCAACTCTTGTTACAGACTTGATTGGAGGAGGGGCACTACCAAGCTGACCAAATTGCTAGGAGGTCGTCTAAGTTAAGCCAAATGAAAATTAGAAATTCATAGTGAAATAAAATAAAAATCCTGAGTAATCTGTTTCGTCGTTTGGAGTATTCCAAGGGGGTTCAGTTTTCAGCGTTGTCATGAGCCATGGTGATCAGAACACTTAGAGTGGATATCCGGCATCACCGGATTGGAGTTATGATAATTCGTTCAATAACATTAATAGTTAAATAATAATTTGTATTAGAAAAAAATAATAAAACACACTGCTTTTAATTATATCTTTAATCAGCTATCGATTTCGGCAAAATACTTATACCATCATCAGCTGTCCTGAAATGACACTCATGTGCAAAAAATAACAAACATTCAAAAAGGACTTACTGTCATGAAACACAGAAACAAGCTGCAACTTATAAGATGTAGTACAAACATAAATGGATTCTCAATTAAACATGGAAAATCTCATTAGTCCAAGAACTAAAATTAAAATAGTAAACAACAATAATAACACTGGCTGGAGACAGATGTAACACACAACAGCCATGCTCACACAGAAATTTATAACATAGAGATGAAATAAATTATTTTTGGCTATCGTCTCTAAATGAACATTTTGAAAATATTTTTGTAATCGAAACTCTTTTACATCGTTAAACAATTCTGTCATGTTTTCTTCTCAAATTTCCAATTGTTCTAAAAAGGTTAAACGGTAAAAATTCTTTTCATAGTGAAGAATACTGAGACTATGGATTGAAGTTTTATGGTTGTTATCAATAAGGTGGTGTCCTAATCCGATGAAGGTTTATTCTTCACGTGTTCAGAGAATCTTATACTAGCAGAGCGTGTAGTCATACCACATATAAGCCTGGCAATCTTCGCATTCGATCTTGTAGACTCCACATTTTTGTTCTGTTTTTATTTTTGGTGTTTTTGTTAACTAAAATATTTTCTAGAGTAATACCTCCCTTATTAATAACATAGTAGTTATATTTCTGCAATATTGAGTTGATATTGTAATTAAGGTTTCGACAGAAGGGAATAGAGATATACTTAAGGTTTACGCTATGATGTGGAAGATCTTTTTTTCTAGAATTCTTTTTCTTTTTTTGTTGTATTATGTTATCTATGTAAGACTTTGGATACTTATTATTCAGGCCAATTGTGTAAATAATCTCAAGTTTTCTCTTATAATTTTCAACTGATAAAGGTACAGTATTCAGTCTGTGCAACAGGAAGTTAAATGCTGCTTTCTTATATGCGGTGGATGATGATTTAGTCATAAGGAATGATGACGTCAGTGCTCGTAGGCTTTCTGTAAATATCAAACTCGAAATAGTATGTTCCGTCAAATTGAGCTGAATTCTTAAGTCTAAAAATTGATGGTATTGTCAGAGGATTTTTCTAAAGTGAATTTTATACCGAACTGACTGTTCAAAAGTTCCAAGAAGGAATCCAAGTCCCTCTCACTGCCGGACCAAATACAAAAGATATCGTCCACATACCTTCTCCAGAACACTATAAATTCACTCAGGGGAAGACTCATTATACGTTTTTCTATGAAGTCCAAGTAGGCTTCTGCGATAGCGCCACTAAGCGAAGATCCTATAGTCCCGTTGGCCATGATGTAGATTTTGTCCCAAAATGCAAAAAAGTTTTGTTTAGTTGCTAGATTTATTAGGGATAATATATTCTCGACATCTTCTTCTTCAAGTTGAAGTGGTTCTCTTGAGATAAAGATGGTGTAAATGGTCCTTAAGAATAGTAAGGTTTGCTCCACTGGGACATTAGTATAGAGGTTCACAACATCAAAAGATAATAAGAGGTAAGTGTTGTCCTTGTTCAGGTTGATGGATTTTAGTTCTTCTATGAGTTCTATTGAATTCTAATGAAGTATTTCGACCTGCATTTCAATTTGTCAACAAGAATATTATTTAGAACTTTGGAGATCTTATTTGCTGGCGAATTAATAGCTGAAGTAATAGGACGTATACTCTTATCCCGTTTATGAAGTTTGATCATGGAGTATTATAGTACAGGTATTCGTGGATTCTTCTCTTTAAATGTATGTATATTGTATATGTATATGTATATTACTTGTATAAGTATTTTGCCGAAATCGATAGCTGATTAAAGATATAATTAAAACCAGTGTGTTTATTTATTTTTTCTTACTATATTCTACACGCTGATGGAGAAATACATCAATAATTTGTATGCAAATTTGTGAGGGTGTTCAAAATATTTGAATTTCTCGAAATAAACGCATCATATGTACTTCCTGGATATCTTGAGTTTTACATTTGTTATTCTGAGATACATATAGCATATCTGTGAGTGGTCAAATAGGAAAGTGAACTTTTTCCTCAATTTACTACTAACCAGCTGAACATTAATCGAATGATAACCTTTTGATTGATATAAATAAATTCTGGAAATTTCTCATCTTCCTTCTTTGGGGGATAAATGGCTACGTTAGTGTAAGCCACTCAACCCACTACTCCCGAAAATTAAATTTTCATAGAAATTGAAAAAAAAAAAACATATCTACTACTCTCGGGTAATTTTTGAGGGATAAAAGGATATGAACTCAAGTCTCATACTATTCAGGTCCTCGAATGTGCTTGGGAAAAATTATGAAGATTTTGCGGAGCGTTATTCTATACGCAAGAAAGGACGAACAGAGAAGGCGATCGCACTAGCTGTTGGAATCGAGGAGCCTTTACCCTGTTGCCTTGAGTCCATGTCCTGCACCCATCAAGGAATTATAGCTGGGTAAGTTCGTGTCGATTGCGAATCGATTATTTTCAATAATTAAAAATTGAGAGTGTCGTTATATTGACGAAAACGTTACTTATCGTTAAGTCGAAAATTATTTCATTGTGACTGCATTTTCGTCCATTACGATGATCGAAGTGTTGTTTTTTTTTTGTCATACAGGAAACGGTAGGTTAGCGACGGAATTCAGGAAGAACTTACGCCTTATCAATAGTATTTTCGCTTAGTCGTCTTTTAAAACTTCGAGACCTATGCCCGAGAGAACGGAAACAAGGACATTGGAGTTTCACGGTATGCGGGCAAACATATCATTTTTTCGATACCATTTCGAACGAAAGAGATCTGGCGGCGCCACGATTGAATCAACCATATTTCCTGGACGTTGAAGAAGCCTTAGCTAGTAGAAATGCGCTCGTGCAGACACGCTGGATCCGGAAGTAGTCACTAGGATCGAGAATTGTCTGCGCACTTCACAATAGGTACGTAGAAGCCTATAAAACGATGTGGGAAGAATTGAGAGAGCGCAGATGGTAGAACGTGGACGTGGAAAATATCGTTATCGGAATCACGAAGGAACCCGTCATAAACGTATAAGTATGAAAGTCAATTGTTATCCTAACTTCGATAAATAGACGATTTAATGTCTTCAATATGGAAGATTTATTTTCTTTAACAAAAAAACTTTGATATCTTGAAATAATAACTTACGAACCTGACAAAATCAAAACAATGCTATTTCTTCGAATTCTCAATTTACAATATTCGAAATACGTAATGACATTCATGAATTAACAACTGACAAATCAAGGCATTCTCTAAGTTCAAATCAAATAATAATAGAACAGAAAGTGGAAAGTAGTTTTTTGAAAGAAATGACACTTTTCATTTTTACAAACGTACTGGCCGCTCGGCATGATTCCAATTGGAGGCCTGGTCGCAGCTATATAGTCTAAGATCCGAACCTACCTCGACCTTCACCGAACTGATAATAAAATAGAACTTATTTCATAATAAACTTCAGATGTTAGATAATATATAAAAAATAGGTTGCCTAAAAAAATCCTGCACAGAGTATTTTTAATTATTTTTTCAAAGGTATGTCGAAATGAGATAATTTCACCGGTGTGATAATAGGAAAAAAAATTATATCAACATAAGCGCTGTTTTATTGTGTACACGTTGATATAGGGATGCCTGCAAAAAATTGGACCTAATAGGGGTTGCCGAGGTTTGAAGGTTGCATTGTTGACGCGCCAGGTAATAATAAAGGACCGAACATCGCAGTCTTATCTGAATGTAAGACAGTGCAAATGCTCGGTACTTTTACTCAAAGAGTTACCACTACTACATAGGTACCTTCTATAGGCTATATTGAGAACAAAACGGCGATATTCTGGAGCAACTGACATTTGAATTCGAAACAAAAGTCCAATGTATTCAATACCATAATATAATATTAAATTATGGGTATAATGTGGACTGCCGAAAATTCGGGTAAGGCGATAACAAGAAAAATATCAGAAGATCTTGTATTACATTAATAAATTTTGTTACAGAATGGCAAAAAAAAAAAAATAATATCAATGAAAAAAAAACGATGAATATCTTCCTCTTCATATCTGAATCATCTGAACTTGAATGGACACTCTCAAATTTATCGGTCTCATCAAGTTCATCCTTATTATTTTCCATTTTAATTTTATCTCGTATTTTCAAAGGAGTTTGATCTCCTATAAAACCAGTTGGTTTCAAATAACTATTCAAATACCAAACGTAATTTATAGGGTTCAACTCTGCACCGATTCTGTTGCATTAAGCCACATGGAATTTACATATTTTGTTCGTAAAACTTTTTGTTGTAGGAAAATACACCATGGCGGTATAGAGTTGGAGTCATAGCTTTTAATTTTGTTTGAAAATTGTTCGTTATCTTTTTTTGCGCCGTACTTTTTCATGAAAATACGAATTCTCGCATCGTTTACTGACGACAGTGCTTCATGCCATACATTTGTGCTGTGAAATCTTCAACAGTATTAATTTTTTCATGGTTCAAAATATCATCTTCATCATTTAATGACGCAAAAATACTTTGATACGTCTCATTTTTCGAGAATATTTTAAATGGTTTGACCTTTCCTTTATTATAAAATGCTGCAGTGTAATCACAACCTGTGAATGCATGATGATCAGGTAGACTTCTACATATTTTGGGTCCCAACTTTGAAGCTAAATTGATGCAATTTATGCAATCAAATTGGTTCGATTGCTTCTTAGTCGTTGACCGCACCGTGCAGTCATAGTTGGGAATGCGCGCGAGGAGATTGGTATTCCAAATGTACCAATACCTTTGCGCCCATCACATTTGAATTGCATAGAACATACATGTGATATGAGCCAAAGAAGATAAGATAATCATCCAACTACCTTAAATGATCTGAGAGAGCTTCTGCCCCGTTTATGGAACCAAATTCCTGAAGAAATGTTCAACAACCTCGTGTGCAGTATGCGAAGAAGATGTTAGGCTCTCATTGATGCCTGTGGAGGCCATACATTTTATTTATAGCCTTAAAATGCTTGAATTCTCTGGGAATATAATTTCGTTTTTACTCGATTTTTCTTAACCACCCTGTATACGCTGCAGACCTACAGGCTAAAATTAAATTTAATTTCCAGCTTGAAATCATATCAATATGAATTTTCATCACAAAATCTCATTTAAAATATATTTTTCTGCAATTTGAGTCAATATTCCTTACTCATGTGGAGCAGTTCATATCATGTTGAGATCACTTTAATCATCTCTCAATAGCATTATACAGTATCGGATAAGGAAAATACATGAAAAAAACGATAAATTTTGGTAGATTTCATTCAAAATCCGATAGACTTTTGGTAGATTTCGAATTGATCTTAGGTAGATTTCCCAAATGAAAGGTGCCAACATTGATAATGCCGTACTGTTTTCAATATAATCTATGGAGGGTAGTAGGATACCTCTTCTCTCCATAGTAGGTACATACGTACCGAGCATTCGCACAGGTTTACTTTCAGATACGACTGCGATGTTCGGTCCTTTATTATCACCTATCGCGACAACAATCCAACCTTCAAACCTCGGCAACCCCTATTAGTCCAAGTTTTTTGCAGGCAACCCTATATCAACGTGTTCACAATAAAACAGCGCTTATGCTCATATAATTTTTTTCCTATTATCACACCGGTGAAATTATCTCATTTCGACATACCTTTGAAAAAAAAAATTAAAAATACTCTGTCGAGGATTTTTTTAGGCAACCTATTTTTTATATATTATCTAACATCTGAAGTTTATTATGAAATGGGTCCTATTCTATTATCAGCTCGGTGAAGGTCGAGGTAGGTTCGGATCTTCTACTAATATAGCGGCGATATTATTATATTTCAGCAATACATAGTCGACGAATGGCTGAAGAGCGAGATGAGAAGGTTGTGGTGGATAAGGCGGAATGAAAAAGCATTCAGAAGCACCGCGTAAGACGCTATAATACGAACAGAGATAGCGGTCATGTGGGTCGAGCGGTCATTTTACCCTCGAACTTCATAGGCGGCGAGAGAAAAATCGCCAAAGAAATACATGGACTCCATGGCCGTAGTGGCGCCTTTCGGAAAACCCGACCTATTCGTCACGTTTACTTGCAATCCGAACTGACCGTAAATAAAAAACAATCTGAAGGATCATCAGAGATGGGAAAATCGACCGGACCTGACATGTAGGGTGTTTCACATGAAACTGTTAGCTTTCATGGATAATATCGTCCAAAAGCAACTGTATGGCGTAGTGGTGAATTATCACTACGTTATCTAATTCCAAATAAGAGGATTGCCGCACGCCCACATCATGATCACCCTACAAGAGGACGAAAATTGAGAGATGCGGAGACTGTAGATAATACCAGACAGAACTCCTCAAACCCCATTGTACGGCGTGTCGGAGAATTTTAGCTGCACCCGCCATGCGGCAGACCGAATCCGAACGCGTCGTGCCTCAAAGTTGGAAAATGCACGAAGTTCTATCGGAAGCCTTATAGGGAGGAGACGGCTGTTGTCGAAGGACGTAGCAAAAGACCGAACGATGGAAGACGAATTTTCGTGCCGAAATGGAATCGTTCGATCGACAGTCGTCGAGTGGTTTTCTTTAGCTCTATTCGGGTTCACACAATTACTGTTCTAGGACTGTCAGGAGTTTGCGCAGTAAATTTGTTCGCGATAGTTAGCGTTCGGTTTTTTGGGACTGTTTTCAGGACTGACTTATTTTGCGTTCGGGTTTTTACGAATAATCCTGGGATAGTCCGAGAACAGTCCGAAAGCTGTCCCCGCTCTTGGGCAGGTACTGTTTTAGGATTATTCTGGGTGCATGCTTTACAGGGCTTTACGTGATGGTTGTTGGCCGTACTCTTGATGCCATCAATTATCTTCAACGAAGATATCGTTGACAAGATAGATTTCTCGTGCTGAAAACTGAAATGCGTTTTATTTTTTCTTCTCATATTTGGATCGTCTGATGCATTCGGGTTTTTCAAAACTTGAACTAGTCCTAGAACGGTATTAGGTATCGAAACGAGTGCGCACCTGTTCGGCGCAGTTTTAGAACGATCCTAGGACTGTCCTGAAAATTGCAACCCGAATAAAGCTAATAATGAGCACGCGCTCTGGACTTTCAACTACCACGTCAATTTTCGAAGCGGTCGCCTCCTTGAACACCATAACGCATCTGCACAAACACATGAATAAAGGACCGGATTCCGTTACGGTGTACGTCGACGAACCATCATTCGGAGGTACGACCGGATGGCCGAGACGGCTACAATTGTATCTCGATGCGATGGAGGCGACCTGGTGGACGTTTTAGTTCAAGATGCACGATCGCTCCCAGTCGATGTTGTTTCTTCCCGTACATCTACCAGGCGAAAGGAACGTATACTACACCGAAGAAGGCGACGAGGCTGAGGTAAGTACGACGGTTCTTACTATCGATAACTGCGAATAAATTACGGTCGTCATTATGAATATAGCTAAAACCGTATATTTTAGAGGTAGGACGAAGATTGGAGAAAATATCGAGGCTGGAGGCGAGGTTCTCCTTTGAACCGACTCGATCCGGAGGCGCAACATTACAGTTACGTCGAGATACAGGAACATTACGTCTGGAAGATAAGTCGGCCAAGTGAACAAGCAATCGCAGATAAGCAAGCATTCGGCCGCATGGCAGAGATCGGTTTTTTCCGAAGCACAAACGGAAAAATTAGTTTGAAATTGTCCACGGGAAGCGAAAGCGATGGGTCATCCGTCGAAATGAAAAATTGTTCGCGTTGATCTGTTGCGTCGCGATCGAAGATGATTCAGAACGAATCGGAGATTTGTGGAGAACCTCTAAAAGATCGCTCATCGCCGATTTCCGATATCGGGGCATGAGTCGGCTTGGAAGTCGTCGGAAGCGTTATACCGCGCTGTCGACCAGGACTGTCACTGCACGATATAGGAATTCCCAATGACGATAACGAAGGGCACGAATCGAACGGCGAATACGCGGTCGACACCATTCCCGAAGAAGATAACAGCGAAAGTTTGGCCGATCGAAGGAACCTGTATCGCGACGTCTCGCTGAACAGAGATCAAAAAAAGTATTTCTGGTGGTGTTGAACGCTTGCGCGTCTCAACTGAATATGCCGATTCCGTCGTATATTTATGAATATCTGACGGAGAACGGAGACTTAAGGAGAGCCCAAATTACCGAACGTAGAAGGGAGAACGTTTTTTATTTGGACGGTCCCGGAGGAACCGCTAAAAAACGCATCTCTATAATACCCTTATAAGTGTGCGAATAAGATCGTTGCTTCGCGTCTGGCAGCCAACATACTCCTGGATGAATGTCGACGGGGTTCACGTCTATTGATGGCTGCATCTCCATCGAAAGTCGAAGATTACCGAAGATAGTCAATGATACCCGAAGATAGCCGAATATAACTGAAGAAACGAAGAAGATACAAGGCTAGTCAATCATTGATAGGAAATTCATAAAAGATTATGTGAACCCTAGAGCTAAGCTAACAAAGGTTGTTTGAAAAAACTTTCAACATAATAAGCCCAACCGATCGAATAATAGATTATCAATCATATCGTGGGAGGAATAAGGAAATTGAATTTTTCCTTCTCCCAACTTGTTCATTGACCATTCAGGCGAATCACGTAACAACACTAGACCTCCACATACCCTAAATTCCGAGTTCAGCCCCAATGAGAGGGACCTTGGGGGGGGAAATTTTTCTTGAAATTTTTTTTTTTCTGATTTCATATTCGACAAAACCATCACTTTGAGTTCAAAATGGAAGATATCGCAATGGGGGTCTGGAAATGAGGGTTTCAGGGGAACTCACACCCTCTACAAAAATGTATAGGTCAGGGTCCATCAGACTGGCGACGCGTGCGCCCGATTCAACAATTAATACGACTTTCGAATCTAAATCTCTTCGAACGAATTTGAACATCCAGAAGAAGCCCAAGCTTCATGGGTAACCTCAGGGAATAGGACGGAACTACACAAATAAATAAGAGAACATTTGAGAAAACATCACTTTCAAATGTTATCGTCCAGCCAACTCCCTGGGGGTATATAGTTTTGCCGAATGTCTACTCGACGGAAAGAGCCCTCCCCCAACACCAAAGAAAATACTGTAGGGTGTGCCGGTGGAAGACCCGAATAAGTGCCCGCACTGCGAAGATTCTTCACCACCTATGCGGGTTCAAGACAGCACATCAAACTGGCCAATCCCAGAGAACACAACCAAGAACTGGAGGATGCAGCTGGCAGAACTAGAATGCCATGGACAAGCGATGAGGTAAAAAACCTGGCAGATGAATAAGCAGACTTCTCCGGCAATAACCTAATCGCATACCTGAATGACATCTCTGGGCGCTCAGAGGAAGCGATCAAAAATAGACGAAGAACACCAGAATGACAGAATGCCATCATTTGACAGCGGAATGGGAGAGCAACAATCAGAACAAGAGATAAACCAACGTGCAGCACAAGACGCATTTATTGAGGAAGCGCAGGTGGAACCTTAAATTATGGAGGAAACACTCTTGTGCCATGAACCACTACCATACAACTTCAGATTAGCAGTAGAAGACCCGTGATGCCAATACATCCTTGACAGGAAGAAGATATCCGGTTCGCTGCCGGGTTATGAACAAAATTGAAGACATCAAAGATTTTGTAGAGGACCTAATTACAAAGTTCGGCAAAACCTAGAAACGAAATAACCGGATCGAAACAACTCACATCAAGGGGAAAAAAAACGAAAAGCAGCTTTCAGAGACATGCAAAGAAAATGAGGGACTAATAAAAAGAAACTAGTCGAAGAAATAATTGACAGCATTGACATCATCCAATAAATGGAGAGATCATCGAACGAAGAAATTGAAGAAGAATATAAAAACCTCTTTTCCAAAACCTCTTCCTCCGACACAACCCCGATTTTGGAAACTGCCGGAGTTACCGACCCATATCGCCCATCACCCTCGAACAACTAGAAGAAGCCATCAAATCAACCAAAAAGGGTGCTGCCAGACCGGATGGAATTACTCTTCGTCAGCTTATCAAGATTCCCAGACTAAAACTCATTCTACTATATGATGACATGCCGCTAACAAAGTCAGTCTCAACGTGCCTGAAGAAGAGAACAAAACTCATCCCCAAAAAGGAAGGCCAGCTGAACAACATCAAGAACTGGAGACCAATCACCATCTCTAGTATATTCCTCAGAGATTGCAATGAAATCGTGAACAAAAGACTCATGGAGGTGCCGATCAATAAAAACCAGACGGATTCTTTGTAAACAACATGTCACTCCATACCCTAATTAAATCCAGGAGCAAGGCCAGAAGAGGGTACTTCATCATTTCAATTGACATCAAGAAAGCCTTTGATACTTTGTTACATGCCACCTGTAACGAAGCGAACTTCGTCACTAAGAACATACTGTATATTTTCCAACTGTTTCTGAATTCAAACACGAAATTATTTCTTATTTCGTATTGTGACGAAATGAACTTCGTTACTCGAATCATCCTGTATAATTTCCAACAATTTTACATTCAAACATAAAATTATTTCGAGTTTCATATCGTGAAAATCTAATAAGCCAATTTCAGATTTCTACCTATGTAGAAAAAACTTACGTTCGCCGTAGTCGGCGACGTTATCTGCACCATATTGTTTTTGTGCGGAGCGGCAATTGTTTTTCACGATATCCGGGACTCGAAATATTCCCCCTCCAACCAACCTTATAAATTCGGCAGTTTTGAGGAGGACAGTCAGTTCTTCGAGTTCTCCGATAGTTTTTCGAATTTTGAATTTTCCGAGTCAGTTCTTCAGTTCTCCGATAGTTTTTCGAATTTTCCGATAGTCAGTTTCTTTCGAGTTCTCCGATAGTTTTCCGAATTTTCCGATAGCTAATTCTTCGAGTATTGAATTCACCGAGTCAGTTCTCACTTCGGTTAGAGTTTCGAATTTTCCGATAGGCGAGTTTTAAGTTTTCAGATTTCCGAGGTTTTTTAGTTTTCCGACGACGGATTTCAGTTCCGAAGTTTTCGAGTCAGTATACCGAAGAGTTTTGTGCTTGTTCCAACTCCTTATATTCGATGTTTCCAACGAACGGGATAGGACTCAAGTGTTGTGGCGAAACCAGAAATCCGTAGGATTGGTAAGACCCATTTTATTCACCTGTCTATACGTGGCTGGCAAGTTTTCCTGCACTATTCGACGGGGGGGGACATCCGAATTCATACTCATCATTATTGTGTTTTTAGCATTTCTTCGCGCGTGGCCTACGTTTGTGCCCCGGTGGTAGAGATCATTGAGTTGGAATCTTTCACCCCTCAGGTAGTAGTCGGTCTAGGGTTCCTTGCTTGTGGCTCTCCTTCGCGGGAACTCTGACAGACTCTTCGATCCTGAGGAAAAGGGCCGGTGCCTCATTTCCGGGTTCGGTTACCTTCTTGCCAGATATACACATCTTCTGTTCCCCAACTCGTTTTGGCGGGTGCGCCAATACGATCTAAACCTAGGTTACTGTTACTCAGTATTTATTCGCGTGGTCTACGTTTAGGCCCCGGTGGTAGAGGTATCATTGAGTTGATACTCTTTCACCCCTCAGGTAGAGTCGGTCAAGGGTTCCTTGCTTGTGGCTCTCCTTCGCGGGAACACTAACAGACTCTTCAACCTTGAGGAAAGGGTGAATTGTCCTATATTTCCCCACTGTAGCTGTCATCTGGCCAGCGAATTCCGCAACGTTTGTTCGGACTCCCATTTTGTCAGGCGCGCCGACGTGCGCAGTCCTGGTTTTCTTTGCGCCTGTCTGGGGGATATTGGACAGGACTCTTCGAGTCAAGGGGGAGGGACAGTAGATCGCGTGCGCGCGCAGGACAGGATAACTTGTTGACAGGTAGACAGCGTGTACCGCCTTTCACCCGCTACATTGTATGCTTTTCACTGGTAATCAAGATAATAAGGTTACTGGCTGTCGCTCTCTTATTAAACCACGCATTTTCACACCACGAGGTGAGCCGCCCGCTCACCTCGCTTCATTTTATTCCGTCCGTCCTTCCTATTGAATTTCCTCTGTAACTTTTTTGTGTAGTGTTAACTTTGCCGCTTTTTTACCTCATTCGTTTCATTTTAGCACCGTCAACAAATTACAGTATCGTGTGGGGTATCAAAGTATTTGTATTTAATAATATATTGTGTCTCGTCGAAGTGAGTTTTATTTATATAGCTCAAAGTCGCTCCTCTTCAGTGGAAGAAATAACAACATATCAATCGCTACCACCCCAGATTGAATCGAACCTTGTCTCCAACTGTGGAAAAGCTACCCAGGTGGACAACTGTGAGCGACATAAGGAATTGCGACCTTATAAAACCCATCGCAATTGGCGCCCGAGTAAGCTTGGAAAGTAGTGGTAGGTTTAAGTCGCAACCCAGAGAAAAACGCCGTCACAATTTGGCGCCCGAGCAGGGACTTGAATTTCTTCACAATAAGGCCGAACAGAAAGGGTTTTAGGGTTGACATGGAGGTGAACAGGCTGAGAGCTGAGGAGCTGAGATGGGAGCTAAGAGCTCGTGGCCAGCGGGTCGAAGGACTGTCCAGGAAAACCGAATAGAATTGAGGAGGCGCTGACGCAGAATGCGCAGTTCTGTCCCGTAGTCAGAGACATGGAAGAGGAATTGGATGATGCAGGTCGAATCCTGAGGAGCCTGGTGGAACAGGTTCAGGATTCGACGAAGATAACGCTAGGAATGAGGAATCCCGCATCCGAGTCGGCTCATCCATTTCCAGAACCGTCTGAGTCAGATGAGGCCGATGACAGCGGAGGAGAGGAAAAAGGCCAAAGAGCTCACTGAGTTGTGGAGGCAGACGGACGAGATGCTTAGAGACGCCGTACTGCTGGCCGAAGCCAGGGCTACTTTGAGCACGCCGTTGGGTGCTGAACCGCTGATTTCTTTCGAGGATCCTCCACTGGATAACTCAGGAGATGTCAACTCGGAAAGCGGAAGCGACTCCGAGGAAGATGCTGGGGTCACGCCGGACCCAGGCAGGGAGTCAGGAGCTGTTCGGAACCACATGCAGCTGAACCGAACAGGACTACCGGAGAACCAGGAGGGAGGTCTTTCTTTGAGTTTCTCCGGAATTTGCACGACAGGGCTTGTGAAGCTGTTCGTCGACGGCTGAACTTCACAAGTTTCTGGGGGACAGGTGACCAGGGAAGGTCTGGATCGCCCGTGCCAGGAAACCGGAGGGCGGTAGCTGAATAAACTCGGCGGATTTCGTTCCCGTTTCTGGAGCCGGAAGAAACGAGGTCAACCGAGGAAGACGAAACTCATACGGTTGCACCGAGAGAGCGAGACCGACCCAGTGAGTCGGAGAGGTTGCCTCAAGTCGAACCGGAGAGGATGACCGAACGAGACCGGATGGGACATCCCAACAGCAACCCAGTCAGCCATTCATACCGGTGTACAAGTGGAATGTGCACTTCGACGGGTCGGCAGACGTGGACGCTTTCCTGCAGGAGGTCGAGCAACTAGCGGTGACTCGAAGAGTCACGAAGAAGGTTTGTTGGAGTCAATCTTCGAGCTGCTGCGGAAGGACGCTAGGGACTGGTACATCCCTAGGAGAGGGTGTTTTAAATAACGTTGGGAGGACTTCAAAGAGCAACTTCGGGAAGCTCTTCTCCCCCTCGATTACGAGGAAACCCTCCTGGAGGAGATCAGGAAACGTACCCAAGGAGAAGGTGAAAAACTATTACTTTTCGTAACCAGGATGCAGAACCTCTTCCTGAAGCTTACCGTAAAACGACCCTCCGAGGAAGAACAGGTGGCCATAATCAGGAAGAAGCTGTTACCGACGTTGCAGAAGGCATTGGCCTTCCAGAGACACGAAAACTTACGCACAAACTGCTGGCCAAAGGAAAGGTGTTCGAGTTGGTTCAGTGGAATACCGACCAGTACGTTCCACCCCCGAACTCGAAAAGGGCTGATTGATGATCCACACCTGGTATATGAAGGCCCATGTCGAAGACCGTCACAGACGCTGACTGTCGAGTCCCCGTCGCCTGTGAGGCCAGAGGCACCTAGAGCGTCGCCTAGGATCGACGAAGAGCCGCCAGGCAGGAAGTCCGACTCGACTCAGCCCAGTCTGACAACCCATCACGTCCGCAGAAAAACTGTTCGCTTCGCTGATGTAAGGGCTGATAGGATGCAGTGTTGGCGCTGTGGAGAAATGGGACACTTCAGGAGAGAGTGCCAAGCGACGCCAAAGATTTTCTGTTCCCGATGTGGAAAAGAAGGTGTCTTGTCCAGGGATTGCCGATGTTCGGAAAACTAGTACGGAGCCGCCTCGTGGGGAGGAGACAGTTCCGTTCGACAGCATCCCCAACCCATCAACCTCAACAGGCGCAAGACAATCGGCCAATTGTCATCGCTCGCATCGGGCAAGAACAAGTGAGAGCCATGTTGGATACTGGCGCATCCAGGTCATTCCTGATAGCAGGGCGCAGAGGCATGCCGTAGGATTTTCGTTTGGCCGTCTGCAGTTTTCAGACGTGTTGGCCACCGTGGCTGACGGGAATTCAGTCGCCGTTGAAGAAGTGTACGAGCCGAGATTACTGTTCGGAGAGGAGGAGGTCAAAGCCCGGCTTTATTTTGTGCCCAACCTGCCGATAGATCTCGTTCTGGGAATGGACCTACTGAGTTCCCACGACTTCAGGATCGATTTGAAGACAGCGAAATGCTATCTGAAGGCGAGTTGTTGGAAGGAGCCGTTTCACCAGCCGTCATCCTGCACAACTCCGTCGATCAGTTCCTGGGCCAGCGGGAGGAGCAAGTTCTCCGGAAGTTCCTGGAGCCGGAGCTGGCAGGATTCGATCAAGTCCAAGGACTGACCAAGATGGCAAGACACGAATCAAATCAAACCAGGAACTGAGCCGATCAAGCAGAGATACCGTCCGTGTAACCCGAAGATGCAGAGATAATCGACCAGGAAGTTGACCGGATGTTGGAGGAGGGTATCATAGAACCCTCAAGATCTCCATGGAGTTCCTGCGTCGTTATCGTGAAGAAGGCTAACGGAAGTCCCATTTCTGCATAGATTTTCGAGCAGTGAATGAGGTCTCGATAAAGGATGCGTACCCGTTGCCGTATATCGCCGGCATACTGGACAAACTCAGGCGAGCGAAGTACATCTCTACGTTGGACTTGAAACAGGGATACTGGCAGATTCCTCTTACGAAGGAGAGTAAGCCCATTACCGCTTTCGCTGTGCCTGGAAGGGGTTTGTTTCAGTTCCGGGTTATGCCGTTTGGCCTTCACTCTGCCGGCGCAACTTTCCAGAGACTGTTGGACCGTGTTATCGGTCCGGAGCTGGACCCGATTGCCTTTGCGTATCTGGACGATATAGTGGTCTTAGGGGAGACTTTCGAGGAGCACCTGGAGAACTTGAAGGTGGTTTTCGTCGCCTCCAGGAGGCAAACCTCAAGATAAACCCTGAAAAGTGCGAGTTCGTGAGAAGTTCTCTCAAGTACCTAGGCCACGTGATTACCGCAGAAGGAATCGCAACCGACCCTGACAAGATAGCTGCCATCAACTCCATGAAGCCACCGAGGAATGTTCGCGAACTTCGCCGATTCCTGGGAGTGGCGAGCTGGTACGAAGATTCGTGGACGATTTCACGAAGATAGTTACGACCACTCACGTTGTTGCTGAAGAAGAAGCAAAGGTGGAAATGGGAGGATGCGCAGCAGCAGGCTTTCGAGGCGCTGAAGAGGAGGCTCACCGAGTCACCGGTGTTAGCCTGTCCGGACTTTTCTCAACCGTTCACGCTGCAGACAGACGCATCCGAGAATGGCCTCGGAGCGGCCTTAACCCAAGTCTGTGATGGACGCGAGCGGTGATCGCCTACGCCAGTCGCACTCTGAATGGTGCCGAGAAGAACTACTCGGTGACGGAGAAGGAATGCTTGGCCATTGTGTGGGCCATAGACAAGATGAGGCCATACTTGGAAGGTTATAGGTCACCGTTATCACCGATCACATGAGTTTGCGGTGGCTGCAATCAATAAAATCCCCATCGGGTCGGATTGCAAGGTGGTGTGTCTTCCTGCAGCAATATGATTTCGAGATCATGTATAGGAAAGGTGCCTGAACCGAGTAGCGGACGCCTTGTCGAGAGATCCCCTACCGTCCGATGAACAAGTTTGTGCGACCGAGAACCCGATCAGATGCTCCTGGTATGTCAAGAAGTTCCAGGAGGTCTCGAAGAACCCCTCAGATTTTCCAGACTACAGGATCCAGGAGGGAAGGTTGTACAGGCATTTCTGGAGTTCGGATGACTTCACGGAAACTGAAATGGGAAAACCATGGAAACTGTGCATCCCGACTGAAGATCGGCAGTCTGTTCTGCGGAGAATCATGATGTGCCAGTAGCCGGCCACTTGGGAGTCGCGAAGACCATTGCTCGAGTGGCCCAGAACTACTACTGGCCAAGGATGTTCCGTGAAGCGGCTCAATACGTGCGTAGGTGCCAGCGGTGCCAGAGGTATAAAGTCTGTCAGCAGAAACCTGCAGGGAAGATGCAGCCGCACCGCACCAGCGAGCCGTGGGAGACCGTCAGTACGGATCTGGTAGGACCTCTACCGCGTTCGAGGAAGGGGAATACTTTCCTGGTTATGTTCCAAGATCGCTTCTCAAAGTGGATCTAATGCAGACCTCTTCAGGCAGCTACAGGCAAGGGAGTATTCCAGGCTTTTTACGACCTGGTGGTGTTGAAGTTTGGATGTCCGAAGACCGTAATAAGCGACAACGTTCACAGTTCGACGGGCGCCTATTCAAGGGCAACTTGAAGAGTTTGGGCATTCACCACCGATTCGCTCCAGTATACTCTCCGCAGTGCAACCCCGTGGAAAGGGCAAACAGGACGATCAAAACCATGATTGCGCAGTTCTGTGAGCAAGATCATCGCTCCTGGGATGAGCATCTTGGAGAACTGCATTCGCGTTGAACTCTGCCAAACATGAATCTACCGGATTCACACCGGCGTTCTTGAACTTCGGCCGGGAGTTCCGCTTTCCCGAAACGAACCGTCGCACCGAAGGAATGAGGGATGTTGCAGAGGATTCGACCGAAGAACCACCTGTCCGCGAGGTAGACCAGTATGCGACTCGTCTTAAACGATTACGAGAGACGCGGGAGTTCGTCAGGCTCCGGTTAGACCGAGCTTTTAATCAACAAAGCCGTTATTACAACCTCCGGAGGAGAGAATGGTCGTGCCGGGTCGGAGACAAGGTGTTGCCCGGAACATCCGTTATCGTCGGCGGTTGGCGGTTTCGCGTCTAAGCTGGCCCCCAAATATTCCGGTCCGTATACGGTTGTAAAGGTAGTGACTCCCGTAGTTTACGATTTGAAAGATGCATCAGGTAAATACCTCCGTCATATCCACGTGAAGGATTTGAAACCGTATCACGAAGGTGAGCTGAGCGGTGAGCCGTCGACATCCGCTGGCAACCAGCGGATATATTTATTATTATAAATTATTATTATTATTATAAATTGTTTAGAGTAGAGGTAAACCTATAAACTCAAAAAATGAATTAAAATAATACATAATTAAACTGATAGACTATTCGAGAAGCTATATATGGAAAAAAAAAAAAAAAAAAGAAAATTAGAACAATCACATTCAATCACTGAAAATGGTGAATCACTGAATAGGGTGAAAAGCATACGAGATTGAACCGTACGCAACCGAAATGCCGTCCAGGTTTGGAACCATGATGAAGAGACCAAGTTTCGTGGATTCTCAAAAGGTAGCCAAAAGGCGGGTGTACGTAGAAGTTCAAGAGGATGCTGTTGTAGTTCTGTCATCCAAGAGAGCATGGTTGGCTACACCCCAAGTTTGTCCTACCTTAGGAGACCGCAAGGCGGATTCGGATTCCCCAAGAGTGAGATCGTCGGTCGTAGTAGACGAAGTCCGAATAAGAGACACTAATCCCTTTTAAGTTTCAGAACAGAGATGTCCAAAAAGGTTAGGGATCGAATCGACGCCGAGGTGGTGGGTTCCGTGAACGCCAGGTACGATCTGCTGATGGAAGAAGACTGTGAATTAGGTCCAGGCTGGAGGGACATGTTGAGGGAGAGTTCCTGCCCGGAGCCATCCACCCACAAGTCCACGGTTCAGGAGAATTCGTCGAGCGCCAGACAAGGCGTTGGTCAAGAGGAAAAGTCAGACAGATCGAATACCAGATCTGTTGGGGTTCAACACAACCTTCTACGACCCCTGACGAACCTCCAACCCTGGCCGTTGGAGATTCGTTCGGGAGTGCTGTTGGCTCTGTGCCAATAGTCCGCCAAATGGCGAGGTGGCTGGCGGCGATGAGGTTAAGAAAAAAAAACTTTCGTTTTTTTTTCGGTAAGTGGAGGGGGTGTGTAACGAAGCAAACTTCGTCACTAAGAACATACTGTATATTTTCCAACTTTTTCTAAATTCAAACACGAAATTATTTCTAATTTCGTATTGTGACGAGGTGAACTTCGTTACTCTAATCATCCTGTATAATTTCCATCAATTTACATTCAAACATAAAATTATTTCGAGTTTCATATCGTGAAAATCTAATAAGCCAATTTCAGATTTCTATCTATGTAGAAAAAACTTACGTTCGCCGTAGTCGGCGACGTTATCTGCACCATATGTGTTTTTGTGCGGAGCTGCAATTGTTTTCACGATATCCGGGACTCGAAATACTCCCCCTCCAACCGACCTTATAAATTCGGCAGTTTTGAGGAAGACAGTCAGTTCTTCGAGGTCTCCGATAGTTTTTCGAGTTTTGAGTTTTCCGATAGCAGTTTTTTCCGAGTTCTCCGATAGTTCTTCGAATTTCGAATCTTACGATAGCTAGTTCGCAGAGTTTTCGAGTTTTCAGATCTGAGAGTCTAGAATATTACGATAGTTGCGTTTTTCCGAGTGGTTAATTCCGAGGAGTTTTGTGTCATTTGTAATTCCTCACATTTCGAGCGTGAAATTCTTCAGACTGCGATTTCGAAATTCCAACGAACGAGATAGGACTCAAGTGTTGTGTCGAGACCAAGAATCCACAGGATTGGTAAGACCCATCTTATTCATCTTTCTACGTGGGCGGCAAGTTTTCCTGTGCTGTTCGACAAGGGGGCGATATCCGGAATTTATACTTTCTCGTTATTTTTTAAAATTACATCTCGTAGTCTACGTTTAGGTGATAGAGCTATCATTGAGTTGATACTCTTTCACCCCTCAGTGAAGAGTCCGCCTGGGGGTTTTCGCTTGGTTGTTTCCCCCCTTTCTGAGGACCACCAGAAAGACTCTTCAATCCTGAGGAAAAGGGCCGGTGTCCTTATTTCCGGGTTCGCGGACCTTTTCGCCAGATATACCCATCTTCTGTTCTCCAACTCATTCTTGTTAGGTGCGCCAATACGCGCTAGACCCAGGATACTGCTACGCAGTATTCCTTCGCGTAGTCTACGTTTAGGCCCTGGTGATAGAGTTATCATTGAGTTGATACTCTTTCACCCCTCAGTGAAGAGTCCGCCTGGGGGTTTTCGCTTGGTTGTTTCCCCCTTTCTGAGGACCACCAGAAAGACTCTTCAATCCTGAGGAAAAGGCCGGTGTCCTTATTTCCGGGTTCGCGGACCTTCTCGCCAGATATACCCATCTTCTGTTCTCCAACTCATTCTTGTTAAGTGCGCCAATACGCGCTAGACCCCGGATACTGCTACGCAGTATTCCTTCGCGTAGTCTACGTTTAGGCCCTGGTGATAGAGTTATCATTGAGTTGATACTCTTTCACCCCTCAGTGAAGAGTCCGCCTGGGGGTTGTCGCTTGGTTGTTTCCCCCTTTCTGAGGACCACCAGAAAGACTCTTCAATCCTGAGGACAGGGGTAAATTGCCCTATCTTTCCCCACTACAGCTGTCATCTGGCCAGCGAATTTCGCAACGTTCGTTCAAACTCTCCATTTTGGCAGGCGCGCCGACGTGCGCAGTCCTGAGTTTTCTTTGCGCCTCTCTGGGGGGATATTGGACCGAATTTCTCGAGTCAAGGGGAGGGGACAGTAGATCGCGTGCGCACGCAGGACAGGACAACTTGTTGACAGGTAGACATGTACCGCCTTTCACCCGCTACATTGTATGCTTTTCACTGGTAATCAAGATAATCAAGTTACTGGCTGTCGCTCTCATACTAAACCGCTTTCAAATCACTCATTTTAACAGCTCTACATACGCCGCCCGCTCACCTCGCTTTATTTTATTCCGTCCGTCATTTCTGTTGAGTTTTCTTTGTAGCTATTTTGTTTATATTGTTAAATTTGCTGCTTTTTGCCTCATTCATTTTATTGTAGCACCGTCAATAAATTGCAGCATTGCACGTAACATCAAAGAGTTTATATTTAGCAATATATTGTGTCTCGTCGAAGTGCGTTTTATTTATTTAGCTCAAAGTCGCTCCTCTTCAGTGGAAGAAATAATATCTTATCAATCGCTACCACCCCAGATTGAATCGAACCTTGTCTCCAACTGTAGAAAAGCTACCCGGTGGACAACTGTGAGCGACGTAAGGAATTGCGACCTTATAAAACCCATCGCAATTGGCGCCCGAGTAAGCTTGGAAAGGTAGTGGTAGGTGTAAGTCGCAACCCAGAGAAAAACGCCGTCACAAGGTGGACAGGTTGAGAGCTGAAGAGCTGAGATGGGAGCTGAGAGCTCGTGGCCAGCGGGTCGGAAGGACTGTCCAGGAAAACCGAATGGAATTGAGGAGGGCGCTGACGCAGAATGCGCAGTTCTGTCCCGTAGACAGAGACATGGAAGAAGAATTGGAAGATGCAGGTCGAATTTTGAGGAGCCTGGTGGAACAGGTTCAGAAGTTCTCAAGAGGTAGCCAAAAGGCGAGTGGACGTAGAAGTTCAAGAGGATGCTGTTGTAGTTCTGTCATCCAAGAGGCCATGGTTGGCTACACCCCAAGATTGTCCTACCTTAGGAGACCGCAAGGCGGATTCGGATTCCCCAAGAGTGAGATCGTCGGTCGTAATAGACGAAGTCCGATTAAGAGATATAAATCCTTTTGAGTTTCAGAACAAAGATGTCCAAAAAAGGGTTGGGATCGAATCGACGCCGAGGTGGTGGGTTCCATGACAGCCAGGTACGATCTGCTGATGGAAGAAGACTGTCAATTAGGTCCAGGCTGGAGGGACATGTTAAGGGAGTGTTCCTGCCCGAAACCATCCACCCACAAGTCCACGGTCCAGGAGAATTCGTCGAGCGCCAGACAAGGCGTTGATCAAGAGGCTGGGTCGGACAGATCGAATACCAGATCTGTGGGGGTTAAACACGACCTTCTACGACCCCTGACGAACCTCCAACCCTGGCCGTTGGAGATTCGTCCGGGAGTGCTGTTGGCTCTGTGCCTGTAGTCCGCCAAATGGCGAGGTGGCTGGCGACGATGAGGTTAAGAAAAAAAAACTTTCGTTTTTTTTTCGGTAAGTGGAGGGGGTGTGTAACGAAGCGAACTTCGTCACTAGGAACATACTGTATATTTTCCAACTGTTTCTAAATTCAAACACGAAATTATTTCTCATTTCGTATTGTGTGTATAATTTCCAACAATTTTACATTCAAACATAAAATTATTTCGAGTTTCATATCGTGAAAATCTAATAAGCCAATTTCAGATTTCTACCTATGTAGAAAAAACTTACGTTCGCCGTAGTCGGCGACGTTATCTGCACCATATGTGTTTTTTGTGCGGAGCGGCAATTGTTTTCACGATATCCGGGACTCGAAATATTCCCCCTCCAACCGACCTTATAAATTCGGCAGTTTTTGGGAGGACAGTCAGTTCTTCGAGTTCTCCGATAGTTTTTCGAATTTTGAATTTTCCGAGTCAGTTCTTCAGTTCTCCGATAGTTTTTCGAATTTTCCGATAGTCAGTTTTTTTCGAGTTCTCCGATAGTTTTCCGAATTTTCCGATAGCTAATTCTTCGAGTATTGAATTCACCGAGTCAGTTCTCACTTCGGTTAGAGTTTCGAATTTTCCGATAGGCGAGTTTTAAGTTTTCAGATTTCCGAGGTTTTTTAGTTTTCCGACGACGGGATTTCAGTTCCGAAAGTTTTCGAGTCAGTAGTATCGAAGAGTTTTGTGCTTGTTCCAACTCCTTATATTCGGTGTTTCCAACGAACGGGATAGGACTCAAGTGTTGTGGCGAAACCAGAAATCCGTAGGATTGGTAAGACCCATTTTATTCACCTGTCTACGTGGCTGGCAAGTTTTCCTGCACTATTCGACGGGGGGTGACATCCGGAATTTATACTCATCATTATTGTGTTTTTAGCATTTCTTCGCGTGGCCTACGTTTGTGCCCCGGTGGTAGAGATTGTATCATTGAATCTTTCACCCCCCCCTCAGGTAGAGTCGGTCTAGGGTTCCTTGCTTGTGGCTCTCCTTCGCGGGAACTCTGAGCAGACTCTTCGATCCTGAGGAAAAGGGGCCGGTGTCCTCATTTCCGGGTTCGGTTACCTTCTTGCCAGATATACACATCTTCTGTTCCCCAACTCGTTTTGGCGGGTGCGCCAATACGATCTAAACCTAGGTTACTGTTACTCAGTATTTATTCGCGTGGTCTACGTTTAGGCCCCGGTGGTAGAGGTATCATTGAGTTGATACTTTTTCACCCCTCAGGTAGAGTCGGTCTAGGGTTCCTTGCTTGTGGCTCTCCTTCGCGGGAACTCTGAGCAGACTCTTCGATCCTGAGGAAAAGGGGCCGGTGTCCTCATTTCCGGGTTCGGTTATCTTCTTGCCAGATATACACATCTTCTGTTCCCCAACTCGTTTTGGCGGGTGCGCCAATACGATCTAAACCTAGGTTACTGTTACTCAGTATTTATTCGCGTGGTCTACGTTTAGGCCCCGGTGGTAGAGGTATCATTGAGTTGATACTCTTTCACCCCTCAGGTAGAGTCGGTCTAGGGTTCCTTGCTTGTGGCTCTCCTTCGCGGGAACACTAACAGACTCTTCAACCTTGAGGAAAGGGGTGAATTGTCCTATATTTCCCCACTGTAGCTGTCATCTGGCCAGCGAATTCCGCAACGTTTGTTCGGACTCCATTTTGTCAGGCGCGCCGACGTGCGCAGTCCTGGTTTTCTTTGCGCCTGTCTGGGGGATATTGGACAGGACTCTTCGAGTCAAGGGGGAGGGGACAGTAGATCGCGTGCGCGCGCAGGACAGGATAACTTGTTGACAGGTAGACAGCGTGTACCGCCTTTCACCCGCTACATTGTATGCTTTTCACTGGTAATCAAGATAATAAGGTTACTGGCTGTCGCTCTCTTATTAAACTGTTTTCACACCACGCATTTTAACCGCTTCACATACGCCGCCCGCTCACCTCGCTTCATTTTATTCCGTCCGTCCTTTCTATTGAATTTCCTTTGTAACTTTTTGTGTATAGTGTTAACTTTGCTGCTTTTTTACCTCATTCGTTTCATTTTAGCACCGTCAACAAATTACAGTATTGTGTGGGGTATCAAAGTATTTGTATTTAATAATATATTGTGTCTCGTCGAAGTGAGTTTTATTTATATAGCTCAAAGTCGCTCCTCTTCAGTGGAAGAAATAACAACATATCAATCGCTACCACCCCAGATTGAATCGAACCTTGTCTCAAACTGTGGAAAAGCTACCCAGGTGGACAACTGTGAGCGACATAAGGAATTGCGACCTTATAAAACCCATCGCAATTGGCGCCCGAGTAAGCTTGGAAAGGTAGTGGTAGGTGTAAGTCGCAACCAGGAGAAAAACGTCGTCACACACCTTCGAAAGAGCCCTCTTACGAAAAGGAGTAGATCAGAACACCAGGGACTACATAATGGTCAATGCAAAGACGCCTCTACGACGCTGTCCTGTCATGTACTCAACGAATCAATTTCACATCCACGTATTACCTGTGAAACAAGTCGGAGCCAATGAAATGATGGAATATCTGGGGAATAAATTCTCACCGATGGGGATATAAAACTGCTCAATCGCCAAACTAAGAGCACAGGTCGAGAGAATATGCAAAAAAGCTCCCAGAAAAAAATTACAATTAATCAAATACCACCTTATTCCCAGATATCTCCACGCACTACAGACCCCCCAAGTACATAGAAAAACCTCAGTATCGGCCGACAAGACTATCAAATGACTATCAAGACGACTCTCCACCTGCCAATTCACGTATCTCACGCTCTTCTCTATGCACCAATGAAAGAGGGAGGTCTGGGTCTCTTTTGCTACAGAGACAAGATACCTATAATAATACTAAGCAAGACGCAGAAATTATCTGGTGTCTGCCAGCTGCTCGACGTGATCATAGAGCATGCCGCTCCGTGGCTGCGAAGAATGGAGAAGATGTCGCACCCCCCAACTCCACAACGGCAATGAAGGATAATATCAGAGCCGAAAAATTACATCGCTCGCTTTATGGTACTAGTCTAATGATCTTTAATAATAATAATAATTCATTTATTCATAGTAATTACAAAACAGGGATGAATAAACTTTTTAACCCATCAAATGTTTCATGGGGAGTCATGAGAAATTTAGTCCAAAAAGGGACAAATAAATATATACAAATTAAAAATGTATAAAAACGCAACATAAGTCAGACAAACAACAATAAATAAGTAGGGCCAGACAAAATATTTTATATATCTAAAATTTATCATTCATGTATTCATGTATTGTGTAGTAAGCCTTATTCAATAGAACACATTTCAGTTCACTCTTAAGTTTTCTTCTGTTCAATTCCTTCATTTTGGATGGCAGTTTGTTGAAATTTTTTATAGCCAGGTGATTGACGTTCAACTGTGATACTTTTATACGGTGGTATGGTATGATGAAGTTGTTTTGATTTCTAGTATCATATTTGTGATTAAAGTTGTTTTTCAATAGTATCTCTTTATTATCGTGAATATACATTACACAGGTAAGTATGAGAATGGACGTTACAGTAAGAATTTTTTCTTTAGGGAACAGTTCTCTACAGCTATATCTACTGTTTGCGCCACATAGTATTCTCAAAACCTGCTTCTGTTTTATAAATATCTTTGAACTTTCAGTTGTATTTCCCAGAAAAGGATGCCAAAGTTAAGGATACTATGAAAGAAGCTGAAGTAGGCAATCTTGGCTGCTTCAACACCTGCGATCTGCTTAATTCTCCTAACCGCATACGTAGCTCTTGACAACCTAGGAATCATTTCATCAATGTGGACAGAAAACTTGAGGTTTGGCTGCAAGAAGACACCAAGTAACCGCATGTGATTGTCCGAAGACATCTTTGGTTCAAATATTAGTCTCTGCGTTTTATCCGTGTTCATCATCAATTTATTCGCATTGAACCATATTTGAGCATCATTTAGTGTTTTTCTATCTTCCTTCTCTAATTCATGGTTATCCATACCCTATTCAGGAACGAGGTGTCATCAGCGAAGAGGATGGTTTGATCTGAATTCATATTAGCTGGTAAGTCATTTATATATATTACAAACAAAAGGGGTCCCAATACAGAACCCTGCGGTACGCCATGGCTCACTTTTTCCCAAGCAGAAGACCTGCCTCCCAAGCCTGTCACCTGCATTCTGTCTGTCAAATAACTTTTCATCAGGTCAAGAGCTCCACCCCTGATTCCATAGTGTTCAAGCTTGTTCAAGAGCACTGAGTGTGAGACACTGTCAAAAGCCTTGGACAAGTCACATGCCTGTATACTACATTTTTGACCCCCATCAAAGGCCTTTCCTATATTCTCAAGCACCTCCGCCAGTGCTGTCTCGACTGATCTGCGCGTCAAGAATCCATGCTGTTGTTTACAGAAGATTTTATGATGTTTGAAGAAGCTCAGTATTCTATTCTTTATAATTATCTCAAGCAACTTAGATAACACAGGAAGTATTGATACAGGTCGATAGTTTTCTGGTAATTCCATATCTCCTTTTTTATGGACAGGTACTATTTTGGCCTTCTTCAACTGATCAGGAAAGTAACCCTCTTCTAGACATTTTGAGAACATGTTACATATTGGAACCTCAATGCACGGGAAAATCTCCTTTAATATGGTTGATGTCATTCCATAGATATCTCTGGTTTGCTTAGATTTTATCTGTCTGAAAGCTTTCCTGAGTTCTGTTATCGTGCATTCATGAAGGTAAATAGACTGAATAGTCTTGATCTTAGTCTTACGCAAGAGATTCATTGGATCTACTTGTACTCTATCACATCTCCCTGCAATACTAGCTCCGATGTTGGTGAAATATTTGTTCAGTTCATCGGGTCCAAGATTAACATCATTCTTTCGCACTTGATTTTTGCTTTCCTTGTTTATTATTTTCCATATAGTATTATTTTTGTTTTCTGAATTCCTAATCTGACGTAAATTTAGGTTCCTTTTTTGCTCCGTTAATTTCTCGGCATATTTCTTTCTGTAAATATTATATGCTGATCTGCTTAGATCATCTTTCCTAACCTTCATTATAGTTTCTAAGGCTTCCAATTCATTTTTCATTTTGAGAATGCTTTTGTCCTTAGGTCTTGCTCTTACCTTGATCGCATTGACTCTATGAACAGTTTTTTCTGGGCAGGTTTGATTGAAATTCAGCATCAGGATTTTCCAGAATTCATCTAAAGCCTCCTCCGCACACTTACCAACATTCCATGTTTCTGCTAGTAATTTTGTTTTTAGTTTGTCTATATTTGATTTATTTGTTATTCTCTTCTTGAATATCTCCTTTGTTTCAGGTGCGCATTTAGTTGTAGGATAGCTGAGTATTTGGCCTTGGTGGTCAGACAGATGTGGCTGAAAGGAGAGTGTAATTGGTGAGTCCACATTTGCAAATATATTATCGATCATTGTTTCAGATGACGTGGATACTCTAGATGGTTCCCTAAATCTCGGTTGTAGTCCGAAGTCTGCAAATAGCTCCTGCAGTTGATTGGAAACTGTAGTATTTTTTAATAAATTTATGTTAAAATCTCCACCTACAAATATAGATGAATAGTTTGGCTTCTGTTCAATAACCCAGTCTATACAGTGTCTTAACTGGTCAAGAAAATTTTCAATGGTACCCTGTGGGGGTCTGTATATACCTAATATTATCTGTTTATTATGTTCATTCCACATACCTGCTATTTTAATGACATTTTCAATAGAAAATTGTGCCACGTCTGGGAAACATACACATTTATAGTCATCAGCAGCGAGCAGCAACACACCTCCATATCCTTTCTTTCTAGAAAAATGGCTTATCAAATTGTATCCATTAACCTCCAACTGACTCACATTGGAGCTTGGTATCCAATGTTCTGTTATGATAGCCGAATTAACAGCTTTCTCACACAGTACTTCTTCCAGAAAAGCTCGGTTTTGTCTCTAATTGATCTGATATTCAGGTTCAATATACTGAAAAATTTAGAATTGGAATTTATTTCTTGTTTGTTTTCGGGAGTCTCGAAAGAAATATCTTTTGACTATAACCCCTTTCGGCCAAAAATCTTCCTTTTTAACCTGTTCCAAATATTCAAAGTCGATACCTATTTTGAAAGCCGCATTTGGACTGTCCTCTTTAGAAATTTTTTTCAGCTGTTGGTTGATTTTTACAAGGTAGTTTATCGTTCAGGAATTTAATTACGTCTGATTCCTCATATTGTTTATTAATCTTTCCTACGTAGAGCCAGGCTTTTCTGTCGGCTGATTTAAGGTTAGAGCTATTCTCGCCGGTTCCCATTATTACTGTGTTTTTGTGTCGTACAGATTTCTTCACAGCTACTTCTGCTATGACAGGTAATTGTAGGTTACTTGCCTTAACTGCTTTATTAGGCACTGACCCGCTAGGTGGCTCTGCCCCTCCGTTTGTATCTCGTTGCAGGTTCCTTTCCCATCCCCGACTGTGATGCGAATTTGTCATCTTTGAAATGTCACCATTGTCTTTATCTTTTGTTTTGTTTTTTTTTCAGAATAACTAACCTCCTCCAATGTCACTTTATTTGTCGTCTTCAGGATATTAATGAAATTCTCTGTTCTTCCACTCTTTCCTCAAGTTGTGAAGTCATTTTGGTTTGTATTTTCAATTCCTTTTTTATATACTGAACCTCCAATTTGCTTCTCATACAATTTGCACATGAATTGATTTCTGTTGTCTCTGTAATAGATTCATGGAAAATATCTTCTTCTGAATCAACTAGGAAAGTTTTTAGCATATCGATATCTTCTTTATTTCCACTTACATCTTCAGGTAGTTTCTTGTGTAATATTATAAACACTAAGTCTGATTTTTTCAATTTTTGTAAGCGCTCATGTAATCGCGATATATCATTTTCGGCTATTTTGTATTTTTTACAGCTTACGATCTGATGAGGCAAACCATCAAGGATATGGATATATTCGATACGAGCCTTGATGAATATGGCAACACAGCGTTACATTTTGCTGTGGCTTGGGGGCATATCCAAGCAGTGGAGGAGTTGCTACGAAATGGAGCCTACCGCAACTATAGGAACCTGCTGGGGGCTTCTGTAATGGAGAATTCTGTGAACAATAACCCTGAGATAGTGGCCTCAATGAAGCGATATGGTGGTGGGAATCCCAACCTCAAAAAGACAAGACATCATGAGCTTTGGAGGTTGGGAAATTTAAAAGTTTAAGGTCGTCCTGATGTCTCCTACTACGCTATCCTGGTAGGGGACGATCTGAAAAACTCAATCCTGTTAAGGAACAGGAATATCAGGAAGAGTTTGTGGGGAAGGTTTGAGCGACTTCAGACGTTTCCCACTCTAAAAGGAGATGCTCAGGGAAAAACTCAACTTCGCGATGGGCCTCTTGAAGGCGAAAGCCAAGGTTGAGGAGTTCTTACTCCAATCAGGACTGCCGCACCTGGTCATTGACCATATCGTGAATTTTACGGACAAAGAAGAGATAATGCGACGGCATTATTCTCTTCAAGTGGACAAGTGCATGTGAAATCGGTAATCAGTGATGACCTGATGATGATTTTTGTCAGTGTTATTTTGTATAGTTTTGTATGAATATATACTGAGTTATTAATGTAAATTTTTTTTTCATTTTTATTCTACTTCAAATAACATTTTTTACTTGTATATATACTATATTATATTTCTTATGGTAGTCACCTCGCTTTCATTCATATTGTATAGTTTTTATGTTTATCCTATCCTACTAATATTATAAATGCGGAAGTTTGTGAGGATGTGAAGATGTTTGTTACTCTTTCACGTTAGAACTACCGAACAGATTCAGATGAAACTTCTCATCAATATAGTTTCTATATCCGATTAACATAATTTATGAAAAAATTGTGGTATTTCAGCATGAAACAACCACAAAATATTGAGCGAATCGGAAAAATGCCCAGGTTTGGGAGCTATTCGGGCGATTCCATTATGTCGACGTCGTCGATACGTCGCGTAGTCGCGAATCATCCATGTTATTCTTACGGTGATATGCAAGAATGACTCTTACGCTTGGTTCACCATGAATGCAACCCAACAAACACATACGTAAACAGCGAAAATTTAAACGATAGAAATCATACCCAACAAGAATAGAAGTGTTCACCATATTAACGTAATTTCTACATTTGCATTCGACTTATGAAATTCAAAGGCGCAATCGTACCTATTGTGAATATTTTCGTATGAATTTTGGTAGTTTCAATTTTGATTTTTAAGCATGTACTTGGGTACTTCTACTTCCATTGTCATCAAGCATAAGCCGCTATTTCTATTGTCGGCGGAGCAGCGAAACTGTGAAAATTTCCAAGTACAGCCAAGCCATCATCAGCTGTAAAACCGATCTGTGCGAAGATGTGCATCACTCCTGGACTGTGGAAAACACTCCTGTTGTTCAGAATTGTGCTTGATTTGTGTTGCTTTCTGCCGTTGAAATTTTCTCCTCATTTCATATGGTCCTCAAAGACCGAAAAATTCTGCCAGCCCAACACTTTTCGAGAAGTTAGATTTCAATGACTGAAGAAAAATTTTAGTTAGTTGTGATTTATTCCAAAAGTACGTCTGGATTTATCGAAAAATTGAATTTGAACAAAAAAAGATAGCCAAGCACTTTCGTTACTTCTTCTGATGAATGAATGGAGAATATGTGATACAGTTGTGCTGTTTTGTGCCAGGAATATTTTCACGGAAATTGTTTCAGACCTCAAGGAAAATGAAGAAATTGAAAAAAAGTCAGTCCAGCGCGTTCTTTTTTTTCCAACGGGAACTATTTGATATGATTTTGCCAACTTGGGGATGTCTCCCCCATAGGGAGAAAGAAGGAGTTTCACAGCTGATGATACTCTTGCTTGGCTGTCAATTCCCTGTTTCAATGTTTTTTCTTTTCTAAAATGCAAAAGTTATCACGAATCATGCTTTTAATAATTGGTAAGGAACTAGGAATCTCTTGAATTCTAAATATTAGTGATCAAATCACAGTTCGTGAAATATCGCTTACCTATAAGCGTAGTGTGCAGTTCGATACAAACCGATTGAGATATTCACAAAGATTCATCGTTGCTCAGCGAGAATCCGTACTTCATTCGATTTCAGGCGACATGCAGTCATAAACGATAGAAGCCAATCTATCGTTAGAAGATATCAATTTCGAACGTTTGCTTTTTCAGTATGACGCTAACTGTGATTATGCTTACAATATATATTAGCTGTTTTAGGAACTTTGAGCACTTTTCTCAATACTACTATGCTCTGAGATATCGAAATAAAATATTAAGTTCGTGTTGTTTGAAGCCTTCACATGATGAAGTCGGTACTGAATCCTCATGGAGGTATCAGCCATTGATGGCCTGCTTTACTTGAAAGAAAAATTTGGGTGAAAAAAAGATCATCGTAGTCGAAATTCCCGAGGGGCAGAACCTAGCTACAACGAACCATGTTCATATTAATTATATTAATTTTATTTGAACGAAAAAATCAGAATACGAGGACAGACAACGCCACCTGACTACCTCAATTCGTAACTTTTAGGATACGCACCTCTTTCACTAAATTGTTTTTATTGTACCGTTCTAGAAAACCTGTCATAACATGTCGAATCAGAGTTCCTAATTCATCCGTGGGTACACACCTTGAGAAGTTTTCGGTGCCCTGAGATATGCAAAAGTTTGTGAGGATCTGAGTATGGATGTTTGTTACTCTTTCAGATAAGAACTACCTGAAAGATTCGGGAAAAACATCACATGAACATAGTTTATATAACAGAATAACGTATAGAGGGTTATTAAATATTTTGTGAATTGGCCTTAATACAACGAAAAGCTATCAAGAGAGTCGAAAATATTCTGCCCTTCGAACGTACGCTGCCTAAACACTTGATGATACATGAACATAATGTACCATGGGTTTTTCCCTCAAAAAGGTATGAATAAAAATCTACGACAACATAGTTATCTTTTTCGTATAGAAGCCATCAAAAACTTTTCGTTTTCAGTTTTCGAAGTATATGACCTTTTGTCGGCCCTTATTCAATAACCTTCTAAGTCCATTGTTTCTGAATGAATTTGGCAGGTTTACAAATTAGGTCGACACTTTGTCTTTTACACAAATCAATATGGACGAATAGTTATCACGATATGAGTTTGATCTCAGGGACGCTTGCCACTACTCTAAATTCGGAACTAATTCAAGCTCTTGGACCTGAATCAAATGCGTGAGCATAATAATATTTCGCATTATATTATGTGTGTACATTTGATTTAGGATTAAGAGCTTTAATTAGTTACGAATTTAGGGTAGTGGCAAGCGACCCTTAAGAATGATTAAACACTTATTCAACGGACTGTACGAAGAGGAGATACCGTTGGCGACTGCCTTCATTTTGCGTTTCATGTGGAGGGGGGCCCATCCGTTGAGATGGTTGTCTGATTATTGGATTGTATTGTCAAGTATGGGTTAGACGTATATTTACTAAAAGTTAGGGAAATATAATTGGTGTTTCAATCAGGATTTAGGTTTCTTCAAGAATTTTCGTTTTTGAAGATATGGCTTATGACCTTAGTAGTCGATATCAAAAAAATAATAATAAAAAAATACTGGGAAAATACTAAATAATAATAACAATAATTTGATAGCCAATTTGCGCAGACGAAGTTGCGCGGGCCAGCTAGTTTATCATATTTTTTACTTCATTTAACTCAAGAATAACATTTTTCAATTCATTTCCACAGAATGTGTTCGAAATCAACATGAATCAACCTTTTTTTTGAAATAAACAATATTTTGAACTGGAATATATCTTGAATTTTTCTTGTTCATCATCAGTTCCCGAGAAAATATGTCAATTTTCTCACAATATGACGAAAATGAGTTCTACAGTACAGGTCGTCCAAGATCGATGCTGTCCAGAACTGAAACCCTTCGACCACTTTCCATGAAAAAATATATCAGAAAGCAGATAAAAGATATTTTGTTCAGTTTCTGAAAAATTACTCTTTAAAATTGTATATCAAATTTTCAAATATTCAATGTAGTTTCTTTCAGTCACGCTTTACGAAATTTTAAAAACCTTCTTTCATTTCTCAATTTCATAAACGTTTATAGTCCTAGTTTGAATATTCATTATTTATTTTAACTTTGAATTAGAGCTCATACTATTCGTTTTTGGTGCAGTGGTATTTTAATAAACTGAAATAATACCCAAGTTCTTTCTATCCGTAAAAATAATTTTTAACAAGTTTTACAAAGTTGTCTAGCATACATTCTTCAACAACTACATGAATTGAAATGTGAATTCTTGCACATGAAAATCTTTCTTATTTACTTCACTCATGAAGTCTTTACGGGTATTGATTTTGAAAATAAACGATTCACCAATACTGTCAACATGTGCAAGCAAGGTCAAACGCCTTGAAACATCCGCGGAAAATAAAAAGAGTTAGATTGAATATTTATTTGATCTAATACACACTTTCCAGTAGTTATTTGTGTTTAATTTCATAATGATCTTTACATCTGACGATCTGATCAGGCAAACCATTATGGAAATGGACATTATAAATACAAGCCTGGATAAACATGGAAATACAGCCTTACATTGCAGTGGTTAGGGGGCATGTCCAAGCAGTGGAGAAGCTACAGAAGAATGGAGCTTACACCAACCATAGAAACCTGCTTGGGGCTTCGGTAATGGAGAAGGCTCTGAACTCCAACATTCCTCAGATAGTGGCCTTGATGAAACAATAAGGGGGTGGGAATCCTAACATCAAAAGTGCAAGACATCATGAGCTTTGGAGGTTGGAAAAGTTCAATATTAATGTCTATTTTCAAAAGAAGAATCCTTTGTTGCGTTCACATCTTCTGTATTCAATATGATTTTAAAATTTTCAGTAGTTTCACCTTGTTATACAGGGTGAGTCTTTGAGATTCGTGAGGTCAAAAGACCTTCTTTCCTACAATTTTTCGACGCAGCTCAGTTGTAGAGATGAACACTGTTGAAAACCCATGAAAAACTGTTGATTTCAAATATCTCTTGAATTTTCTTATAGAATGGAATAATTTTCGGGATATAAGTTTTTTATGGATGTGGTAATTTTTCCACGAACACAAAATTCCACTCAATTGTATTATTTTTTTCATTATGATCAGTACATTCGATATATTCACCAAAACATCAAGGGACCAAGATGAATGTTATTTAATGAATATTTTGAAAAATGTATTTTTCGTGTAATTTACCATTTTAAATTATTCATATAAGCGAAGAAAAATGGTTGCTTTGGCTGAATGCAACTCTGTTCAAAAGATTCACTGTGTCGCGTGTTAAGGTTTCAAATGCATTTTCTTTATTGATTTGCCAATTTTACAGTTTCCTCATAGTTCATTCACAGCCTTCTTCTTCAAATTGTCTTCTTAAGTTTATTGTGTTACGAATTTGGATCGAATTGAGTAGACTATTCAAATTTACTTCGAAGCCACCCTCCACCTCTGTGAGTAGGAACCCTTCATTAATTCGTACAGAGAATTTCGTCATATTTTCTTCCAGAGGCTTCATTCATTTATCTATTTGGTGCATCTTCACACCGATGAAATCGGTAGCTGGAAGTGGAGTATTTATTAGAACTAATTAGCTAACACCGAATATTGTGTTGGAGTGCACCACGGCCATTTTTAATTCACCCAGGAAAAGGGTGCAAGGACTATTTCTAAAAGGTCAGCCCTGTCCTCACTACCTTTAAAGCTGTAGGGTGTAGAGATATAAACGTATCCCCTTCAAGTGTGAATAATTGTTCCCGATACTTCTGAATTTTTGTTTTGGGATCACAAATTTTTTTATTTGTTTCGTAATTATATTATTTCATTGTGCGCCTGTATATAACGTACGTTATAAAAGGTATTGAGTGATATTAGTAATCCGTGTGAATATTTCTAAGGATTTTCTCTGATTGTTGTAGATATTCATACTTGTGAATTATACGGGTATATCCCAAAGAATTTTCATACCTATTTCGTGATTTACTATTTTCCAGCTAAACTACCTGAACCAAATCACACTCTTGAAAGATAAAATCACGTGGCGTCCTGAGATTCACCAACTTAATTATTTAGCTAGCGCAGTGTAGTTCTAATTTCTCTGGGAGTACTCAATATTTCACAAACACTACTGTTATTGTATTTACCTCTTCGTTTCATCATACTGCAATTGTCAGAATGACAATTCTCGTAATATGTCTTAGTTTTTGGTCCTGAAAAATATTCTGTTTTCTTGTGTTATAACATGTTTGGTTTATCTATGGGAGATGATTGCCTTTCATTGGGGTCCCGTAGCGGTCTTCAAACATCTGAAGTGCCGAAAAATCATCACCTGGAAGGTCGTATCTGGTTTGAAAAAACCCTCACGACCAGAGAGCAACAATTTGTGGATTTTGAATTTGAATATCGAAGGAATTTCGAAAGGAAAGTGTGATTACTTCTCCAAATTAGCTGATGAACATGGTATCAAAGAGATTCCTCTGCAAGAAACCCACACGGCAACAGAAAAAAAATCCTCGTGAAAGAGGACAGTTGAAAGGTTATGTATTAATTGATTTTTCACAAGTTTAGCTTGTTATGTTGAAAAATTATCAGTTTCGTAACTTTCAACAGATTCGGAAAGGGGAAATTGATGGAGTTTTTTTTCATTTCTTTCAAATTTTGTGACATTTCTGTCATAAATATTTATAAACCTCCGAACATTATTTGGCCAAGAAATCTTAATGTTGATGTTTTTTAAAGTAGGAAATGCATTTCCAAAATGCATTCGATTTATTCTGAATAATCGGTTTCTTTTCTGGCTTTTGTCTTTTTTCATTTCAGATTAAGAATTACGAGTCGTTTTGGGAAGAATCTGTGTATCCGAGCCCATCGACGGATAACATGAAGATGATCAGACTGATGTCTTTCAAGATTTTCCTGATATTTGATATTTTATGTTATTTTGTTTACGGGGAGGCAGGTTTTTTCGGCTGAGGTTTTTTCCCCTGGCTGTATAGTATCGTATGATACTAGTGTTGATAGTATCGTATGATTCTATAGTATCATACAAAGAATGTTATGATACCCCGTTCTTTTTTTACCTCAGCTTAGGTACTTTTTGTTTCAACACTTAATGTATCATTTTTAGCTCTCTTTTTCATAAGAATATATATATATATATATATATATATATATATATATATATATATATATATATATATATATATATATATATATATACATATCATACTGCAAAGTACGCCCAAACTCTAGGGGTGCGACAACTGTATTAAATATCTGCTCCTTTTCTCCGAATGGTGTGGTTCTAATGCTCGGAAAAATTTTTCAGTGTCGCCATGGCTCATAAAGAAAGTTTAAATGGATATATCTTTTCATCTAGGCTAGATCGAAAAAAATGGTTAGGAGTAAATCATTCATATTTTTTTTTCGAGTATCTTTTGTTAAAATATATGTGAATGACTGACCCTGTATATTATTATCTTTATTGAAGAGGATGATTTAATTTTCCAGGAATAATAGATACAAAATAAAATGATACTCTCAATAAATGAAAAATACAGCGTTCCCAAAAAGTATCGTCGATTTTTAATTTCAAAAGTTATTCATTGTATGGTTTTTTAAATTTGATTATTCTCACCCCCTTTGTCCCGCAACCCCCCAATTTCGTTTTCAAATGGGAATTTATGGTTTGTTATACGTCAAATTAAAGGTTATTTGATTACCTATTCAGCGGTGTGGCTTAAAGTAGAATAAGTTGGGGCGTTTTTTCTATAAAAAAATTAGGAAATTTATGATTGGTGAGTACTGCAATCAGATCATTTCCTTTTAACGAATAATAGAAAAAGGAATCCACGAAAAAAACTTGACATTGAAGATGTGGTTGAATTACCAGTAGACGTAGTTCAGAATGTCCACAAAAAATAAACCTTAATTTCCCTTATGGAAAATTCGGCTTGCCACGTCAAATATCATTTTGTTATCTTTATATCTTCAATATAATGGTCAACCACTCTGTAAGACTTGCTACCTGAGTTGGCACATATTGCTATTTTTCTTCATCAAATCCAGAACTTCTGACAATTTGTACCCATAGTTCTCTCAGTGTTAAACTTCGACTCACCCATGACTAAATGATTCAACCATTGTTTGAATTATTTCCGCTTGGAATTGAACAATTCTTTTGGATCATTAGATGGATTCTATCATTTAAAAGTCGTTGTTCCCTCAATTATCACTAATATTTCGA
This sequence comes from Hippodamia convergens, assembly GCA_038502775.1. Taxonomy (NCBI): domain Eukaryota; kingdom Metazoa; phylum Arthropoda; class Insecta; order Coleoptera; family Coccinellidae; genus Hippodamia; species Hippodamia convergens. Next base: position 37,101 of record JAVSIQ010000770.1, on the reverse strand, counting down.
AGAACATATTTTTTAATGTGTCTTCAGATAACGTGCAGATAGTAGATAACATAAACATAACATAACATAAAATATATAACAAGAATTCGTGCGGTCGTGTACATTGTTTCTCCCGAGTGATTGTTGGTTTCTGAGTAAGATAGTTCGTGAAAATTGCTGGAAACTTTCCGAGAGACTGTTTTCGTGAAGGTGATTTACATAGTATATCCCTCGTTCGCTTATTTGCCTGAGATCCGCAACGAGAAAAGTATAAATAATTGCTTTTTTTCCTTCGGTGTGAGTGATTATCAATACGACAACAAATCGCAATATGAGCGTCTGCGCTGATGAGGAATGTTCACAGGTATGCAAAATCGATCGAAACTTCGTCACAGTATAACCTATATGTATATGAAATCACTAGTTTTTGTTTCAGTCGAAAAGACCTAGTAGTCGGATTTTACAACCCTGTGAATATTCAATTCCTCGCGGCGATGTGGCGTCATACTACATTCGCAAATCGCACTTCGTGAGACAAGAGGCCCTTATATTGGACCCGGCTACGTACTGAACCTCGCAAGTCGTTGGGTGTAAAGTGACGTCACACGGATCTATCGAACTCATGTTTATAACTCGATATGTCGGGCGCTATTTGAAGTATTCAAATAATTTTTGGACACAATATTTTCATTTTCTAGGGAGAATAAGAATATGTAGAAATTGAAAAATGTGAACATTCCTCATTGTTCTAGCCGAGTCGATTCTTCGGATTCTCCCGGAGTTCAGTGTGACAGTTGCAAGCAGTACCTACACATACGTTGCACGGATCTCCCATCTGATGATCGCGTCACGCGTAACAAAATGAAAAGCATGAAAATTGTATGCAACAAATGCAGCATGAAATTTGATCAACTGACAGACATTAAAGCTCTTATTGAATCGCTTAAAGTTGATTTCGACAAAAAAGTGAGCTCTCTTCGAGAGGAGCTCTCTAATCTGAATGCTAAAATTGATAATCTTAACCAGATTGATTCCTCGGGGATTGTTGAGGCTGCGGTGAATGAGTCGGTTGACCGAATTCGGCGTAGTAAAAACATAATTTTACGCGGAATACCTACTCCTGAGGGTACGCCGGCTGAGCGTAAACAGACCGATACTGAAACGGTTGCTGCGGTATTGAGGGCGGTTGATTCAACTATTGTTCCTCGCCAGATAATAAGACTGAGACAACGCTCTACCGGTACACGTCCACCAATCATTAAGGTGGTTTTGGAAGATGAATATCATGCAAAAACGATATTACGCAAAAAGAATAAATTATTGCAACATGCTGAGTTTCGTAGTGTGAGGATTACAGATGGAAAAACACCCTTGCAACAGAGATATTTGAATGACCTCAGAGAGAGTTGCAGCGTCGTATGTCTGCAGGAGAAGATGATCTTACAATAAAATATGTTCGGGGATCTCCGCAGATAGTGAACTGTTCTCAAAAAAACTAGGACCGGCTTTTCATGACTGGCGACTTCTATATACTAACCTGGCTTCTCTTCTGGCAAAGTTCAATGACTAACTACTAATTGTTAAAGAACAAGATCCATCTGTCATTTTGTTGTGCGAGACTTGGCTCAACCCAAAGATACCCGACTCATTAGTAAACATAGATGGATATACCATTTACCGCTCTGATAGGGCGGTTCGAGTTGGCGGAGGAGTCTGTGTCTACGTCAAAACAGAACTTCTCGCTTCTTTTTCGGTTCTACCAATTTGCTTCGACTGTCCAAATATCGACACACTGGCATTGAAGTTGCAATCCAATAACCCTTGCATGTGTTTACAGACCGCCTAATACAGCTTTCGAAGTTGATCAGGTCATGTGTGACAAAATATCTAATTTATCTGCAGTGGAACCTTACCTCGGTCTGATGGGAGATTTCAACTTTCCCCATATAAAGTGGCCTTTGGTCAATTCTGTCTACCCACATAATTCCGCAACCTTATTCTGTCATATGATTATGAACACCAACCTCTCGCAATTTGTAATGGAACCAACCCGCTTCAGACTGAATCAAAATCCTTCAACACTTGATCTCATCCTTTCGAACGATGAACATCTGCTTTCTGCCCCTCTATTTCATCCTCCTGCTGGAAAGTCCGATCATGCTGTTATAACTACAAATATACAGGTAACTGCCGATTCTACACCAGTCCCAAGGAGATTTACTTTTAAAGTTATTGATTACGAAGCTGTTTCTAATGACTTGAATCTCGTGGATTGGGATCAACTTTTCAGTAGCGATTGGCCAGACATCATGTGGGATAAATTCCATGAGAATGTTTCTTTGTGCATTTCAAGGCACACCTCCTTAAAAACCACCCTCTATAACAAATGCAAACCCTGGATAGACCATACTCTGCTGAGAATGATTAAGCATAAGAAAAACCTTTGGGGGCGTTTCCGCCGTAGTCAGGAACCGGAGGATTTTCGAGTTCACAGAGATTTCCCACTCCCTTCGGCTAGCTAGACAACGGTATGAGGAAAAGATAATAACAAGCAACAACAAGAAGCTTCTATACAAGTACGTCAGAAGAGCTCTCAATTCCAAAGTGGCTACCCCGCATCTACGTCGTCCTGATGGTGTTCTCTGCGAGAATAATGAACAGGTGAGCGAACTCCTTGGGCAATATTTCTCGACCACTTTCACCACGGAACTATCGAGCAACGACCTTCCTTCTGTACTGAGTCCACGAGTGTCTGATGAATTGCAGTACATTGGCTTCGATGTAGCTAGCGTAGAGTCCTCTATCAAACGTCTAAACACTTCAACATCTCCAGGCTTAGACGGATTGACTTCTTCATTTTCCCGGAATTGTTGCCCCTCAGTAGCCACACCGTAAGATCATGTCGGCATCCTTTCAGAAAGGCATCCTACCCAATTCTTGGTTGACAGCTGGCGTTACTCCCATCTACAAGAAAGGTGACAAGTGAGACCCCGGAAATTACCGTCCTATCAGTATTGTCCCAGTGGCGTCGAAGCTAATGGAGTCAATGATCTGTCGATCTATGACTGACTTCCTACTGCAGCATAACGTGATTCCCGAACAACAACATGGGTTCGTCCCTGGCCGATCAGTCATAACCAACCTTCTACAGTGTTTGAACGACTGGACCTCATCCGTTGATAGTGAGGGTAGTGCGGATGTGGTATATCTGGATTTTTCGAAGGCCTTCGATCGTATTCCGAGACGTAGACTGTTGCTGAAACTCGAACACGCTGGTATCCGTGGCCATTTTCTTAGTTGGATTTCGGCTTTTCTGACTAACCACTCATTTCGTGTGCGTGTTGGCGACACCCATTCTTCTGCATATCCGGTAATTAGTGGAGTACTACAGGAATCTGTGCTCAAGCCTTTGCTTTTCCTGGTTTATGTTGCAGACATTCCTTTACTTCTGACGTCCTCGTGCTCTTTTTTCGCAGATGACACTAAAATTTACTCAGACCCATTTACACAGTATCACCAGCTTCAGCAAGATCTTGATAGGCTTCTTGAGTGGTGCCACATATGGCTGCTTTGTCTGAATATATCTAAGTGTGTTGTTCTTCATATTGGCCGGTCGAATCCAAGATTTACCTACACTATCGGCGGTACAACACTAGCTAGTGTAGATTCTCACACCGACCTGGGTGTGGTGGTGACAAGTGATTTGAGCTGGTCTGAACATATAACCACCATCTGCAGGAAAGCTAGGAAATCGATATATCTACTGCAGAAATCGTTCGCTGGTGTTTCTTTTTCGACTTCCGTTAAACTCTTCAAGACCTACGTCAGGCCGATTTTGGAGTTTGTAACGAAGCGAACTTCGTCACTAAAAACATTCGGTATATTTTCCAACCATTTCTAAATTCAAAAACGAAAGTATTCGCTTTATCGTATTGTGACGAGGTGAACTTCGTTACCGTAATCAACCTGTATAATTTTCAACAATTTTGAATTCAAACATGAAATTATTTCGAGTTTCATAGTTTTCCGAATTTTCCGATAGCTAGTTCCTTGAGTATTGAATTCACCGAGTCAGTTCTCACTTCGGTTAGAGTTTCGAATTTTCCGATAGGCAAGTTTTAAGTTTTCAGCTTCTCGAGTTTTTTTTAGTTTTCCGACGACGGGATTTTAGTTCCGAAAGTTTTTTTGAGTCGGTAGTACCGAAGATTTTTGTGCTGGTTTCAACTCCTTATATTCGGTGTTTCCAACGAACGAGATAGGACTCAAGTGTTGTGTCGAAACCAGAAATCCGCAGGATTAGTAAGACCTATTTTATTCACCTGTCTACGTGGCTGGCAAGTTTTCCTGTACTGTCCGACGCGGGGGCGATATCCAGAATCTATACTCATCATTATTGTGTTTTTAGCATTTCTTCGCGTGGCCTACGTTTGTGTCCCGGTGGTAGAGGTACCATTGAGTTGGTACTCTTTCTCCCCTCAGGTAGAGTCGGTCTGGGGTTCCTTGCTTGTGGCTCTCCTTCGCGGGAACTATGAACAGACTCTTCGATCTTGAGGAAAAGGGGCCGGTGTCCTCATTTCCGGGTTCGATTACCTTCTTGCCAGATATACACATCTTCTGTTCCCCAACTCGTTTTGGCGGGTGCGCCAATACGATCTAAACCTAGGTTACTGTTACTCAGTATTTATTCGCGTAGTCAACGTTTAGGCCCCGGTGGTAGAGGTATCATTGAGTTGATACTCTTTCACCCCTCAGGAAGGGTCGGTTAGGGTTCCTTGCTTGTGGCTCTCCTTCGCGGGAACACTAAAAGACTCTTCAACCTTGAGGAAAGGGGTAAATTGTCCTATATTTCCCCACTGTAGCTGTCATCTCGCCAGCGAATTCCGCAACGTGTCTGGGGGATATTGGACAGGACTCTTCGAGTCAGGGGGGAGGGGACAGTAGATCGCGTGCGCGCGCAGGACAGGATAACTTGTTGACAGGTAGACAGCGTGTACCGCCTTTCACCCGCTACATTGTATGCTTTTCACTGGTAATCAAGATAATAAGGTTACTGGCTGTCGCTCTCTTATTAAACTGTTTTCACACCACGCATTTTAACCGCTTCACATACGCCGCCCGCTCACCTCGCTTCATTTTATTCCGTCCGTCATTTCTGTTGAATTTCCTTTGTAACTTTTTTGTGTGTATTGTAATTTTGCTGCTTTTTACCTCATTCGTTTCATTGTAACACCGTCAATAAATTACAGCATTGCGTGTGGCATTAAAGTATTTGTATTTAGTAATATATTGTGTCTCGTCGAAGTGCGTTTCATTTATATAGCTCAAAGTCGCTCCTCTTCAGTGGAAGAAATAACAACATATCAATCGCTACCACCCCAGATTGAATCGAACCTTGTCTCCAACTGTAGAAAAGCTACCCAGGTGGACAATTGTGAGCGACGTAAGGAATTGCGACCTTATAAAACCCATCGCAATTGGCGCCCGAGTAAGCTTGGAAAGGTAGTGGTAGGTGTAAGTCGCAACCAGGAGAAAAACGCCGTCACAAGTTCGCCGGTCCTGTGTGGAGTGCCGACCTAGTGTGCGATCGGGAGTTGTTGGAGTGTGTCCAAAGATGTGCCACACGGATTTCCTTTGGTCGAGTAAGGCCCTCTTACGACCGTCGTCTTGCCATGTCTAATCTCGATACATTTGAGAATCGGAAAGCTCGTGGAGATCTCATATTAACGTTTCGTATATTGAACAGCTTCATTGGCAGCAACCTCAGATCCCTTTTCACATTGTCTGACGACCACCGCATAATCTCAAGCTGAGACAGCAGCAGTACAGGAAAACAACAAGAAGAAATTTTCTTCCTAATAGAATCTTCAACACTTGGAACTCCTTGCCGTCCTGTGTTGTGGATGCCCCATCGGTGAACATTTTCAAGAACCGGTATGACGAAACCCAGTTGTGAGATGTGAACCAGAAAAGTTGATATTCCGATTTGTTCATTTTATTTCAAGAGAAAAAAAAAAATTTCCTTGTTACTCTTTTTGGGTTATGATTGTTTTATTAATTGATATGTACACGACCAATTGAGTCATATTATTTTGTAATTGAATCTGCTAGGACTAGTCTTCGATTCAAAACTTTTGATAATAGTAATAATAATAATAATGTTGAAAGGATCAAGTAGGCAAAAATATAGTCCAACATTGAGAAGCTTCGCATTAACCTTGGATTTTTATTCACCGAAAGGAAATAATTTTGTCAGGAACACCTTCAACAACAGCCTACCTCATCTAGATACAATTTCAAAGTGGTACAGATCTGTGGATGGAAGTCCAGGATTCACAAATGAAGCATTGACTGCTTTGTCTCTACGACAAAAAAAAGTTGAATATCCATTGTTGTGCAATCTTATTATGGATGAAATGTCTATCAGACGTCAAGTTGAGAGAACAGGTTCTAAATTTACAGGATGTGTTGATGTTGGAACCAACTTAGATTCTGACATTCTACCTGAAGCTCGAGAAGCTTTGGTTTTCATGCTAGTGTGTTTAAATGGCTCCTGGAAAGTTCCTGTGGGATATTTTTTGGTGAATGGGTTGGTAGCTACAGAAAAAGCTGAGTTAGTTAAGAAATGTCTGGGTTTTTCATATGAAGGTGGAATTAGAGTCATTTCATTAACTTTTGATGGTGCCCCTTCAAACTTTTCGATGGCTGAAAAATTGGGAGCAGATTTCAGTGATCCATCAAACTTGAAAACCAAATTCGAGTGCCCAATTTCAAAACAAGAAATATACATTAATCCTGATGCCTGCCACATGATTAAGTTAGTAAGGAATTGTTTCGCTTCCCAGAGTGGTCTCTGGAATAATGAAAATATGGAGGTGAAATGGAGTTACGTTTCAACTTTAGTAGATAAGCAAGATATTGAAGGTCTTCATGCTGCTATAAATCTGAGACATAGGCATTTGCAATTGATGAGAGAAAAAATGAAGGTGCGATTAGCAACTCAGACACTCAGCAAAAGTGTAAATGATGCTTTAGATTTCTTGAGAGATGATCTTAAGTGTCCTGAATTTCAAGGATCAGAAGCCACTTCTGAATTCATCCTCAAATTCAACAACCTATTTGATATTTTCAACTCAAGAAATACGCATGCAAAATACTTTTTCGAAAAGCCATTCATGTTTAGTACAGCTGAAGCCTTCATGAATTATATGAGCTCCATGAAAATATACATTCTTGTTTGAGTTTGAACGAAGTTCCTATCAGAAGAAGTGGAAGAAAAACAGGATTTTTGGGTTTCCTGATTTGTATAGAAAGTTTGGAAAAAATTTACAAGAAATACATCATAGAAGAAAAATGCTTAAATATCTTCTCACTCACAAACTGTCACAGGACCATTCAGAGCTCTTCTTTGAATGTGTGAGAAGTAAAGGTGGATATAATAATAACCCCACTGCGAGGCAGTTTGAGGCAGCCTACAAAAGATTGATTGTGCATTCACAAATATCGGCTACTGACACAGGAAATGCAATTAATCTGGAATCCATCAGTATTTTAACATGTGGATCAGCCAATAACATTCTTTCCTCTGAACACGCAGACAGTATTCAAAAAAGTGATCAGTATGAAGCAATTATGAAAAGTGTATTTATGGATATGGAAAAATTTAAATTTTCTACCTCAACAGCGTGGGATCTCACTTCTATGCAGAAGATATTGTGGGATATATTTCTGGCTATGTTGTTCGGACACTTGAGAAATGTATTTCATGTCGAAAGTGTCTGGATCTTTTAAAAAATGACATAGATGTCTCACTGCTGCAGAAAAGGAAAACTTATGGCAAATTGTTCAGGGCCAGCCAATTAGTGATTGACGTTTGTAAGGAGGGCGAAAAATTCTTCAGATTTTTCCATAAAACGACAAACATTTTGAATAAACAAGTGGAGCATTTATTACCAGTTCTGATTAATCAAACCATGCAAAATATCAGTTCGACTATTTGGATCATTTCGAAAATCATCTTCATGATGGAAATTTCATAGAAGGACATTCGGATCAGTTGATCAAAATTATTTTGAAAAATTACTTCAGAATAAGAATCTATCATGAAACAACCAAACTTTTGGATGTTTCAAGAAAAAATAAATTGAGATCAGTGAACACGAAAATTATATTGTTTCGAAATGAATAAATAAATGATTCTCACTTCCTATGCAGATAATAAATGTAATGGGATTTATAGGCCAGTCAATAAAGCCTCTGAATCGCAAGTAATTAGCAACAGCGTAATTTTTTGATATGTTGTTGGGGACGGTAAAACATGAAGGTATAAAATTTTTCTACCCTCTGGGGGGAACGCTAGGGGTTAAAAGGGGTGAAAAAGGTTTTTTGTTCATAACTTCGGGAAAAAAATTGTTAGTGGGTAGAAATTGTGAAGGATGGTGTAATAAATAATTATCAATCTTGTATGAAAATTTCCACCTCTTTTGTTCGATGCAAAATTTTTCATCTATGAAAAGTACAATTTTTGAAATAACACTGGTAAAAAAATTCTGACAAGGTGGGAAAGTTAATACAGAGTTGTTCATAATAGGATCATTCAGTTACTGAAGTTTCTACCTTTTTTGACCAGTGAAAAAGCTGAAAACAGCCACGAGATTGCCTCGGAGTCTATCGAGGCGTTCGGCGCGCGATCAGGGGATCGCGATGAAAACTCAGGTACAGAAATGGCATGGAGAACCCGAAAATAATATGCTACGGAATACTCATACCGCCTTTGTATATGGTCCCAAGATTTGTTATCGCTAGTCATATTGTAAACTTATATTTTTACGATACCCGATTTTTCCAAAACATTTGAAATTTTGAATATCGAGGACCAAGGTTCCAAAGGATTTCTTTTATCAAGGAATCTCAGCAGTAACTGTGAGGTTTCTTCGCTTATGAGCTCGCTCCCTACCCTCTATCTCTTTTCGATGAAAGTGGCATGCGAAAAAGCAAAAAATCTGTTCTTTATGATCTGTTCACTCCAACTGACGATAATGTGACTTCAGGGGATGTACAATATGTTATCGATGGTGGACACTTGTTAAATAAAGTTATATGGCGGAGTGGCGACGTGTACGGTGAAATTTGGAAAACATACATCAACTATATTCGGAAACATTATGGCGATCGTGTCACCGTTGTTTTTGACGGGTATCCAGAAGACGTCACCGCCAGGGGTACGAAAACTGCAGAGCGTCTACGTTCAATGAAAACTCTCTCTTATAGACAAATCCATGCCATCAAAAACAAGCCAAGAGAAGTTTCTGTCAAACGACAAGAACAAGGCCAGATTAATAACTTTGTTGATTTCAAAACTGCAACATACTGGATACAATGCTATACAGAGCAACGAAGATGCTGATATATTGATCGTCGCAACTGCTTAGAATCTATCTTCAGTCTACGAGATAGTCGTCATTGTAGGAGAAGATGTCGACTTGCTCGTTGTATTAACTGGCGCGGAAGAAATGAAACGCAATGTATACTTTATGAAGCTCGGAAAGGGAAAGTTCTCGAAACATGTATATTCCAGTGACAGTCTGAAAGTCAAAACTTTAAGACCGTACATTCTGACGTTTACTGGATGTGATACAACCTCATCTGTTTTCAATCGAGGAAAAAAAGGATTGACGTCCCTTGTTGCCAAATATGAAGACATCCGTCCAGCCCTAGACTGCTTCAAGATTGCCAACGCAGACCATCATTGCCGATGCCGGAGAAAAAATCATGGCTAGAATGTATGGAGGGAAATCGCTCAAATGCTTGGACGACCTACGGTACGAAGGATTCGCGCGTTCAGCAAATTGAACATTGCTGGATTACCACCTACCAAAGCAGCCGCAGCACAACATTCGTTGTGCGTTTACCATCAGGTGCAGCAGTGGATGGGTGAGTTGAGATCTGATTGAATCTCATTACCTAAAAAAGTTTTTTTTTTTCATTTTTCTTTGACTGCTTGTTAACAATATCTTTTTTAACGTTATTAATCCTACATTATGGGGCTGGAAACGAGATCCTAATGGGCTAAGTCCGATATTGACAACACTGGAGCCTGCGCCAGACGAACTGCTGAAACTGGTACCCTGCAAATGCGAAAAAAGGATGCGGCTGCAGAAAAGATGGACTCTGCTCCGAAATTTGCTACTCTTGTCATGGACAAACGTGTACAAACGCCAAGCTTAATGAAATTGATGAAATAGAGGATGATATTGAGATAGAATCAGTTCAAAAAAGCATCTTCAATGCCGAAAATGATCAAATTGGTGAATCGCAAGATGAGTTTCTTGATTCTGAAGACATCGAGGCTGAACCAGATGAAGCAACAACCCTTGAAGAACCTCAGAATGACGGACCGCTGGATAATTCATGTTCACCTGGACCTTCCACGAGGAACAAAAGGCGAATATCGAATAGCGAAGAAGTTGGTTAATTGTTGATACTTTGTCAAAACTGAAATAAAAGTTGTTTATTTCATATGTAATAATTTCTTAAAATTTTTGTATGATGAATCTAGTGTTTGAATATTTTCATATAGCTCACTGAAAAAAAATGCGAACAAAACGCAAATATTCAATAAGCGTAATTTGATAGAAAAAAAGGTAGTATTTTTGTATATTAACTGAAATATTCCCGCAATCACATTGTTCCATTCGATATTTATTCCTTCAAATGATTGGGAATGGCGCAGGGACTGAGTATTCAATTCCGCTCGAGCGAAACTATTACGTAGCATAACATATTTAGTCCAGTGCATTTAGATCGAAATAGGCCCAAACTTCGGACCAATTCATACAAAAGCAAATGAAGGTTTTTCGGGTAGGTCTCGGTGTCCCAAATGATATCCCAAAAGTCTCCTAGGCGGGAGTGACCGCATAACATTTGGAAACGCTGTAAAGGGCTAAAATCCTGCCCCAATGTGAATTTTCGTGAATATCTCGGTCCCTATCGATCCTACAATAAAAATACATCAGAGCAAAAATAAAGCTGATAAAATTTCCTAGAAAAAAGGTCTCAGGTCGTTTTTTGATATAACCAACGGTTTCGTCAAAATCTTGTCTTCAATTTGAACCGTTGTGATATTCTGGATAATTGAGGTACTCTATTCCACACCGCCTTTGAGGATGACTACAGGGCGCGTTTTTCTCAAAGTGGTATCTCCTACTAGGCCTAATCCACGACTTTTTTGTTTTTTAGAAAGGTGTTCGAACGCTAATTTCCTTTTCCTTCGTCTGCCCCTTCTATGAATGCATATATATTTTCCGCGATGACATCCGTGGAGTCAATCTCAGAGTTTTGGATTCCTGCATGGGTCACATTTTATTTTTCTGAGGAATCTTCAAATGGTTCGGCATTCAGGCAGGATCGAGGGCAGGATTTTCCATGGCAATTACCACATACCGGTGAGCAACGAAGTCCCAAACTTCGACAGCCACACATTGGTCCACAACTTTTCGTACAGTTCCAAAATATCATTTTTGAAAGACAATCAGGCGCAGGAAGTTGGGATGTCATTTTTTGTTACAATATATTGTCTTTCAACATCCATCCCCACTCCTCAGGATTCAAATTGTTACCAAGCCATTGTTGTACTTGATAGTACACTGTGAGCAGATGTTCACAGATGTTATTGTGCTGTGTCAAGAGTTGGAGGTAAAAGATTCAGTCTCACTGGTCTGCTTCTGCTAACAACTTTAATCAAGCAAGAATACCGGTAGTTATTGATGAAGAGTTCTTTAATGGGGGCAACATAGATTGAGTGGAAAAACTTCATTCCGCTTAAAGGTTATGTGCAGTATTATTTTTCCAGCTCCTTTTTCAAGTCCTGCCATTTCTTAACCATTTTCAAAGCTGCGGTCTTTCCTTTATTGAACAGAGCAGATGTTGTGTCGCTTGTTGGATCGAAACTAGTTCGTATGTCCTGGCGCAAAATTTCTGCAGAAGTACCGATAATTCTGCCTCAGAATCTGTCCTATTGTACCAAGCTTGATTCAAGATATTCTGTTTTCCTTCGGGGTGATAACAATACGGTCTCCATACTCCTCTTCGAGTTTTCTCTTAATTGTCTTGTCATCAGGTATGTATTCTGTCAGTACTGCTTTCAATAAGTTAATTTAAGCTGAGAGTCTTCATGATTTCCAATGAAAGAAAAAATGTCCATTGCATCGAGAACATTTTCATACGCAGGATGACCAACCTTCATTTTCTCGCAGACTAGCAAGTTAATTTTGTTGACACAAATTTGATGATATTCAGCTTCAGATACAACTATATCTGTGTCAAACGTTACACGGTTTTTAACAGATTATGCCCAATCATCTCCGGCAAGTGCTATAATATTTTCTTTGAAAATGAAGGTTGAAACATGACAAATTATTTTACGCTTGTCCTTTTTTGCTATATGCTCTTTCTTCTCGTCAGCCTCGTTGACGCATCAATAAATACCGGTATTCTTACTTGATTAGAGCTGTGAGCGGAAGCAGCCAGTGAGATTGAATCTTTTACCTCCAACTCTTGACGCAGCACAACAACATCTGTGAACATCTGTTTCGAGTGTACTATCAAGTACAACAATGGCTTGGTAACAATTTGAATCCTGAGGAGTGGGGATGGATGTTGAAAGACAATATATTGTAACAAAAAATGACATCCCAACTTCCTGCGCCTGATTGTCTTTCAAAAATGATAGATTCCTCAGAAAAATAAAATGTGACCGATGCAGGAATCCAAAACTCTGAGATTGACTCCACAGATGTCATCGAAGAAAATATACATGCATTCATAGAAGAAGAAGACGAAGGAAAAGAAAATTAGCGTTCGAACACTTTTCCAAAAAACAAAAAAGTCGTGGATTAGACCTATTAGGGGATACCAATTTGACCAAAACGCCCCCTGTAGTCATCCTCAAAGGTGGTGTGGAATAGAGTATCTCCATTATCCAGAGTCTCACATATGTCAAATTGAAGGCAAGATTGTGACGAAACCGTTGGTTATATCAAAAAACGACCCAAGACCTTTTTTCAAGGAAATTTCATCAGCTTTCTTTTAGCTCTGATGTATTTTTGTCGTAAGTTTGATAGGGACCGAGATATTCACGAAAATTCACATTTGGGCAGGATCTTAGCCCTTTACAGCGTTGCCAAATGTTATGCGGTCACTCCCGCCTAGGGGACTTTTGGGATATCATTTGGGACACCGAGACCTCCCCGAAAAGCCTTCATTTGCTTTTGTATGAATTGGTCCGAAGCAAAAGTCTAATATCAGTGGACTAATTCGGGTTCTCCATGCCATTTCTGTACCTGAGTCTTCATCGCGATCCCCTGATTGCGCGCCGAACGCCTCGATAGACTCCGAGGCAATCTCGTGGCTGCTTTCAGCTTTTCCACTGGTCACAAAAGGAAGAAACTTCAGTAACTGAATGATCCTATTATAAACAACTCTGTATTAACTTTCCCACCTTGTCAGAATTTTTTTACCAGTGTTATTTCAAAAATTGTACTTTTTCATAGATGAAAAATTTTGCATCGAACAAAAGAGGTGGAAATTTTCATACAGATTGATAATTATTTATTACACCATCCTTCACAATTTCTACCCACTAACAATTTTTTTCCCGAAGTTATGAACAAAAAACCTTTTTCACCCCTTTTCCCTAGCGTTCCCCCCAGGGGGTAGAAAAATTTTATACCTTCATGTTTTTACCGTCCCCAACAACATATCAAAAAATTACGCTGTTGCTAATTACTTGCGATTCAGAGGCTTTATTGACTGGCCTATAAATCCCATTACATTTATTATCTGCATAGGAAGTGAGAATCATTTATTTATTCATTCGAAATAATATAATTTTCGTGTTCACTGATCTCAATTTATTTTTTCTTGAAACATCCAAAAGTTTGGTTGTTTCATGATAGATTCTTATTCTGAAGTAATTTTTCAAAATAATTTTGATCAACTGATCCGAATGTCCTTCTATGAAATTTCCATCATGAAGATGATTTTCGAAATGATCCAAAATAGTCGAACTGATATTTTGCATGGTTTGATTAATCAGAACTGGTAATAAATGCTCCACTTGTTTATTCAAAATGTTTGTCGTTTTATGGAAAAATCTGAAGAATTTTTCGCCCTCCTTACAAACGTCAATCACTAATTGGCTGGCCCTGAACAATTTGCCATAAGTTTTCCTTTTCTGCAGCAGTGAGACATCTATGTCATTTTTTAAAAGATCCAGACACTTTCGACATGAAATACATTTCTCAAGTGTCCGAACAACATAGCCAGAAATATATCCCACAATATCTTCTGCATAGAAGTGAGATCCCACGCTGTTGAGGTAGAAAATTTAAATTTTTCCATATCCATAAATACTCTTTTCATAATTGCTTCATACTGATCACTTTTTTGAATACTGTCTGCGTGTTCAGAGGAAAGAATGTTATTGGCTGATCCACATGTTAAAATACTGATGGATTCCAGATTAATTGCATTTCCTGTGTCAGTAGCCGATATTTGTGAATGCACAATCAATCTTTTGTAGGCTGCCTCAAACTGCCTCGCAGTGGGGTTATTATTATATCCACCTTTACTTCTCACACATTCAAAGAAGAGCTCTGAATGGTCCTGTGACAGTTTGTGAGTGAGAAGATATTTAAGCATTTTTCTTCTATGATGTATTTCTTGTAAATTTTTTCCAAACTTTCTATACAAATCAGGAAACCCAAAAATCCTGTTTTTCTTCCACTTCTTCTGATAGGAACTTCGTTCAAACTCAAACCAAGAATGTATATTTTCATGGAGCTCATATAATTCATGAAGGCTTCAGCTGTACTAAACATGAATGGCTTTTCGAAAAAGTATTTTGCATGCGTATTTCTTGAGTTGAAAATATCAAATAGGTTGTTGAATTTGAGGATGAATTCAGAAGTGGCTTCTGATCCTTGAAATTCAGGACACTTAAGATCATCTCTCAAGAAATCTAAAGCATCATTTACACTTTTGCTGAGTGTCTGAGTTGCTAATCGCACCTTTATTTTTTCTCTCATCAATTGCAAATGCCTATGTCTCAGATTTATAGCAGCATGAAGACCTTCAATATCTTGCTTATCTACTAAAGTTGAAACGTAACTCCATTTCACCTCCATATTTTCATTATTCCAGAGACCACTCTGGGAAGCGAAACAATTGCTTACTAACTTAATCATGTGGCAGGCATCAGGATTAATGTATATTTCTTGTTTTGAATATTTCTTGTGTAGAAAAATTTCATACCTTCATGTTTTACCGTCCCCAACAACATATCAAAAAATTACGCTGTTGCTAATTACTTGCGATTCAGAGGTTTTATTGACTGGCCTATTATGTGAACTTGGGTACTTGACAATCACTAAATCGACATGTCGATATTCTATATTGCATCAGGATTAACCTAATGAATCACTCCTCTTTTTCCTTTTCTCTAATGTATATTCAAATTGATGTTGAGTTGTGAATAAATTGTTTCGTCAGTTGCTTTTGAGATTATTTTATTTGTTATATTTTATCTGTTTCGTTTATAATATGTTATTTTTTATTAATGAGTTTGTATAAAGTTCTACAGTCTGAGATTTTGGCATTATTATATCTTCATTACCCATGAATTCCGTCAAATGTTCACATAAGTATACCACATAAATTTCAGCAACCAGTAGTTATGATATTCTTATTGTGAATGATTAATAAAATATTCCGAAAGTGCAAAGTTTGTGGGTAATTGGCTGGAATATTGCAGTAACTTATGTAAAAAAAATTTTTATAATGATTAAATGGTGAATGAATTTTATACCTTCTAAAGTTTAGGGGCACTCATTTATTATTGAACATCTGACTCTCTTAAGTCCAACCCTACCTCCTCGTGGTGAGAGTCGGTAACAGCACACTTATTGTGTGCTGGCCAACGGGGCACTGGCAGCAGTGTTGGGGGTTACCAGCCCCCACGCGAAGTAGTCTGTTGGTCCAAATAATGAAACCAAGCCTTGGATGAACAATTCCAATGGGTCCACAGGCCCGTCTTCGCCAACGACGACGCGTGGCGGCGCCAGCTGGGCTGGTGCGGTTCCCGGTCCGAGCTCCTTCACCTGTGAGTTCCCAGTATGTTCTCGATCCTTCACATCCAGTACTGGCAGGGGTGTTCATCATCGACGCGCTCATCCTGCGTGGTATGACGCCAGGAACCTAGAAAAGAGAGAAAATGTTAAGATCAGATGGAGTGAGGAGGAACTAACGATACTCGCGCGCAGGGAAGTTTCCCTATTGAAGAAGAATGTAAAGTTTATGAACCAAGAATTGTTCAAATTCTTCAAGGGTAGAACGCTTGAGAGCATTAAAAGTCAGAGGAAGACCGCGAAATATAAAAAATTAGTTGAGAACTTAATGCGCCTCGATCAAGGGCCATCGGACCCTTCCTCTTCCCCTTCATCATCGGCACCTTCTTCAGGAACTCCCTCCCGTTCCCCATCGCGGTCTCCGTCACCTGCAGCGATGGGGGGCGTGGCTGATGATCCCTTTCGGTTGGGCATAGTGAACTACGTTCAGGCTTTGGATGAACCTGAACATGAGGATTCTCAGGATGCGCTACTGTTTGACTTATGCCATCGTATCAACCTTCTAAATCCAGTAGATGTTCGCCATCGAGTGTCGGAATACCTCCATGTCCGCTTTCCACCTAAGGACAATACTCCTCCCGCCCCCCGTTCTGCCCCCTCGCTCTCGACAGGTCTTTCGAGTAGGCAAAGGAGGAGAATGATATATAAAGCCACTCAAAGATCGTGGCTCAAAAATCCCACCAAATGCGTCCAGGCAATTCTGGGAAGGGTAATAAGATCCAAAACCCTCCCAAAGGAAATCATGGAACCCTTTTGGAGGCAAGTTATGTCTCGCGACTGCTCGGCGTCTCCTAAAAACCTTCCGTCCTCCCCTGAGATTGAGACCCTTAGCATGCCGATCACATTCGATGAGGTTCTTCACAACATGCCGAAGGGCTCCTCATCCCCTGGCCCTGATGGTGTTATGGTGGCTGATTTTAAAAATCTGAACATCTACGCCCTTCATCGTCTATTAAATGTTCTCCTCATCTGTGATCGTTTACCTGAATGCCTTATAGAGGCACGTACGATCTTCATCCCAAAAGAGGTGGATCCATCTGATCCTGGGGACTTTCGACCAATTACAATCTCGTCAATGATAACTAAATGCCTACATAAGATCCTGGCAGCTCGATTTGAAAGAGATATCGAGATTGATGAGCGTCAGAGGGCTTTTCGCAGGGTGGATGGGTGCGCGAGCAATGTGGTTCTCCTAGATTTGGCTCTTAGACACGCTAAGCGGAAATTAAGGCCCCCTTTTTTTAGCAGTGCTCGACCTGGCAAAAGCGTTTGATTCTCTGTTGCACGCCTGCATCGAGGCCGTCCTCAAATCCCGAGGGGTCCCCTCTTTCCCGCTTCAATATCTGATGTCCTATTATAAGAACAGTTTTACACGTCTTAAGGGTGACGACTGGGTGTCGGATCGTATTTTCCCTACATGTGGGGTGAAGCAGGGGGACGCCCTCTCCCCACTCATCTTCAACATCATCATGGACGGTCTTCTGAAACTTCTCCCCGTAGATATCGGTGCTGATCTTGGTGACAGCAAGATCAATAGCGCCCTGTTTGCCGACGATGTCTTCTTGATGGCCTCCTCAGTTCCTGGTCTTCAACAGCTCATAAACATCGCGGAGAGGTTTTTTAAAAATTGCGGGCTACTTATAAACATCGCGAAGAGCCATACTTTGTCTTGGAAGCCTATTCCTCGAGAGAAGAAGGTGGTCATCGATGCTGCTCGATCATTTTCTTGTGGCAGGTATTTACTCCTTTCCATCGATCGGGAGACACAGTGGCGTTACCTATTCGTTCGTTTCGCACCAGACGGTTTTTGCCCGGAGGACTTTAAGACCAAACTGGTTAACCAACTGGCCCCCCTCAAGCCCCAGCAAGATTGTTCGGTTTGAGGACTGTAATAATTCCCAGTTTGCTACAATGGACCGATGCATAAGATTAGCCATACGTAAATGGGACTACGAAAGCACGGCCTATCGATCCTTTTGGCTTGAAGAGTTTTCAGCAAGAGGTGTCAGAAAAGTTACCACAGGGATAACTGGCTTGTGGCGGCCAAGCGTTCATAGCGACGTCGCTTTTTGATCCTTCGATGTCGGCTCTTCCTATCATTGCGAAGCAGAATTCGCCAAGCGTCGGATTGTCTCACCCATTAATAGTCTCACCCATTAATAGTAGTCATGGCGAACGTGAGCTGGGACTTTTTTAAGCTGAATGACCCCGACCCATACATTTTTGTAAAGGTCTCGGAATTCTAAGATATATGAGATTTGAAGGGCCCCCCCAAAGCCCCCCTTTTTTGCCCCCCTCGCGATATATCCGCCAATATTGAACTTAGGTTGATGTTTTTTTCGATTATGGATTGAGAAAATTTTTTTATTTCAAAAAAAATTTTCCCCCCCCAATCCCCCCCAATTTGGAGGAACTAGGAAATGGGGGTATATGGAGGTATAGTGGTAGGTGGTTCTTCTGAATGGTCAATGAGCGAGTTGGGAGGGAAAAAAATTCGATCCCCCCCTCCAAAATTTTGGAGGGACCCGATATTTTGGAGGGACCCGATATTTTGGAGGGACCCGATATTTTGGAGGGACCCGATATTTTGGAGGGAATCGTTTTTTCGAAAAACTTTATTTGAAAAAGTCATTTGAAATGTTGGGGAAAAATTTTTTCACTTGAAGGGTAACCTCCCAAAAAAAATTTTCGGATTCAACTATGTCTAAAAATTTTTTTTGGATCGAATCCCTTTTAATATGAAATGAGAAAATTTTTCTATTTGAAAAAAATTTAAACCTCCATTGGCCACCCTTGGGGGTCGAAGCTATATTACCCATATTTTGTCTTCATCGTATCTTCAACCGTTTAGGTTGTACGTGCGGGACTACAGAAGTGATAATACAGCAAAATCTACGAGTTTTTTGGAAAAATGACCTTATCGTTTTTTGTTCGGATTCTCCCGCGAATTTCTTTGGATATGGTCCGGTTCAAAAAAACAAAAAATTGAAATTTACTATGAGAAATAATGGAGAAAAAATTTTTATTTTATTTTTAGTTGGTGAGGAATTCAATTATAGAACGATTGCGAGAAAAATCTGCTCAAAAAACCAATTAGACTTTGAGGAAATCAAAAAAAACTGGGTGAGGCAGCGGCCTTGATTCCAACATCTGGATGGTGGACCGTGAAATTCAAAAATTTATTACTCTAGAACGAACCGTTGCATTCTGACAAAAATGAAGCATTATAAACATATTTTTTCTACACCAGAATCCATCATGGAACTGAAATATTTTGAAAAATTTAGAAATTTCTATCATTTATTTACGTTGTTTCGATGTCAGGGTTGTAAATTTGAATTCACCCGGATAATGAAAATACTGTTGAAAAGCCCTTTTGCCATAGATTGATGAACATAAATTTCAATTTGCCAGAATGCTTACAAGTACTCAAAAAAAATTATTTTCTGAAGGAAGGTTTCGCGCTTGATCGGGCGTTTGAGTCTCCAGGAAAAAAATTCATAAAAATGTTTCTATGGGTACGGGAAACAGGAAAAATTTCAAAATTAGTTATTTGAGTCGTTCCGCATCTTTTGCATCAATCGGGAAATCGCTCATGTTCGTAGAAGTGATTTAACCGTTCGTATATCACCTTTTTTTAGGTATTTAAGGGGTCAAAAATTACTCTGCATTACAATATGGCAGATTTTAATGTCAAATTCAGTCTGAATTATCCATATATATGATTATCAGAAGAAAACACTGGACCCCATTAATAGCGAACATGAGCTGGGACTTTTTTAAACTGAATATTGAAAAACAATTTTTTTCTGTTTTCAAATGGTCGAAAATTCAATTATAGAACGATTCAAAAAAAACCAGCTCAAAAAACCAATTAAAATCGAGCAAATTGAAAAAGTTCGATTGAGGCAACGGTCTTGATTCCAACATCTGGATGGTGGACCCCATAAATAGCGAACATGAGCTGGGACTTTTAAAAACTGAAGGACCTCGACACATATATTTTTGTGAAGGTATTCGTTCGGAATCTCCCGCGAATTTATGTGGATTTTGTCCCAATTGAAAAAAAAATTTTTGGGAAATTTACTATAGGACATATTGAAAAAATTTTATTTTTCTATTTTCAAATGGTCAAGAATTTAATTATAGAACGATTAAAAAAAAAAGCTCAAAAAACCAATTCAAAATCGAGAAAATTGAAAAAGTTCGATTGAGGCAACGGCTTTGATTCCAACATCTGGATGGTGGACCCCATTAATAGCGAACATGAGCTGGGACTTTTAAAAACTGAAGGACCTCGACACATATATTTTTGTGAAGGTATTCGTTCGGAATCTCCCGCGAATTTATGTGGATTTTGTCCCAATTGAAAAAAAAAATTTTTGGGAAATTTACTATAGGACATATGGAAAAAATTTTATTTTTCAATTTTCAAATGGTCAAGAATTTAATTATAGAACGATTAAAAAAAAAAAAGCTCAAAAAACCAATTCAAAATCGAGAAAATTGAAAAAGTTCGATTGAGGCAACGGCTTTGATTCCAACATCTGGATGGTGGACCCCATTAATAGCGAACATGAGCTGGGACTTTTTTAAACTGAAGGACCTCGATCCATATATTTTTGTGAAGGTTTCACAAAAATTGGTAAAAATGAGATGGGAAGTGCCCCCCCAGAGCCCCCCTTATTGACCCCCCTCGCGATATCTTCGCCAATTTGGTCAATGAAATTTTTTTTTCTATTTTCGAATGGTCAAGAATTCAATTATAGAACGATTAAAAAAAACCAGATCAAAAAACCAATTCAAAATCGAGAAAATTGAAAAAGTTCGATTGAGGCAACGGTCTTGATTCCAACATCTGGATGGTGGACCCCATTAATAGCGAACATGAGCTGGGACTTTTTTAGACTGGAGACCTCGACAGATATATTTTTGTGAAGGTTTCACAAAAATTTGTAAAAATGAGATGGGGAGTGGCTCCCCAGAGCCCCCCTTATTGACCCCCCTCGCGATATCTCCGCCAATTTGGTCAATGAAATTTTTTTTTCTATTTTCGAATGGTCAAGAATTCAATTATAAAACGATTAAAAAAAAAACCAGATCAAAAAAACCAATTCAAAATCGAGAAAATTGAAAAAGTTCGATTGAGGCAACGGTCTTGATTCCAACATCTGGATGGTGGACCCCATTAATAGCGAACATCAGCTGGGACTTTTTTAAACTGAAGGACCTCGACCCATATATTTTTGTGAAGGTTTCACAAAAATTGGTAAAAATGAGATGGGGAGTGGCTCCCGAGAGCCCCCCTTATTGACCCCCCTCGCGATATCTCCGCCAATTTGAAACTTGGAGTGATTGCTTTTTCGATTCTGTATGGAGAAAATTTTTTTAATTTTGACAAAAATTAATTATAGTGTTAGGTGATTCGTCTTATTGGTCAATGAGCAAGTTCGGAGGGAAAAAATTCGATATCTCTTCTCCCCCAAAATTTTGGAGGGACCTGTTTTTTTGGAGGGATTCGTTTTTTCTCGAAAAACTGTATTTGAAAAAGTCATTTGAAATGTTGGGGAGAAATTTTATCACTTGAGGGGTAACCCTCCAAGAAAATTTTTGGTTTCGACTATGTCTCCATTAATAGCGAACATGAGCTGGGACTTTTTTGAACTCAATACCCCGACTCATATGTTTTTGTAAAGGTTTTGAAAAGTTAAGAGATATCTCCGCCAATTTAAAACTTGGAGTGATGATTATGTCGATTCTGTTTTTCAGAGCAATCGTCCCTCCTCCCTTAAGATCAAGTCGCACTGTCCTTATCCCCAAGGGCTGTAACAACCTAAAGGACGTTAATAACTGGCGGCCCATTACAATTTCAAGCTCCATCCTGAAAGTACTGAATAAAATAGTTGCGAAGCGTCTCCCGTCCATTCCCCTCAACAGCCAACAGAGGGGTTTCTCTCGTGTTGACGGATGCCTGGCGAACACCTTGATCCTCCAGTCTCTGATTAAAGATAGGAGAAGGAGGGGACGGGGCTACCACATTCTCTCTCGACTTGCGAAAAGCATTCGAAACGGTATCCAAGTCGAGCATTCAACGAGCACTGCGTAGGGTGGGTGTTGATCAAACCTCTTCCCAATACATCCACTCTAATTACGTTGAGTGCTCTACAGAAATTTCCATCGAGGGTCGGGCGGTTTGTCGGGTAGACGTCGCAGTCAAGCAGGGTGACCCTATGTCCCCTGTTCTCTTTAATATCCTAATGGACGAATTAGTGACGAGGCTGAATAACATGCCAGGAGCATTGTTCGGGGATGCAAACGTCAGCTGCGTTGCATTCGCCGATGATATAGTGCTGCTTGCCGACTCTGCAGCGGCAGCCAGTAATTTATTATCTGAGTCTGTTAAATTTTTCGATGCCTGGGGTTTGGAGGTTAACATCGGTAAGTGCACTGCCTTATCTGCTAGGGTGATTCCATCTAAGAAAAAGGTATGCATTTGGGAGAGGCCGCTATTTAAAATCAAAGGCCAGTATATACGCGCGTTAAAGGTTGGTGAGGTTTTTAAATATCTAGGTAACAAGTTCGCCCCGGATAGTGTTGAGGATGTCTCCTTGAGAAGCCTCAATGACCAAATTCTGCGCGTTCTAAAATCGCCACTAAAGCCTTGGCAGAAGCTTCGCCTCCTACGCGAGTATTTGGTACCCAGATGGATTCACTCCCTGCAGAGTCTCACAGTTACCAATCGACTCCTGAGGGAGGCCGATCGGAGATTCAAGAGAGCCGTCAAGACCATCCTGCCCTCCCTCAGCAGATATCGGATGCATACATCTTCGCCGGGTCCAAAGACGGGGACTTCGGATTTTTCTCGTTTATGCGGCGCATTCCGGTAATCATGCTCAGTAGGTATGGAAATCTGAGGGAAAGTGGGGATCCACTGATGAGGGTGGTGCTGGATCTCTTGGTGGGGCTGGTAGATAGGATAGATTGACTGGTGAAGGAGGGTTGGAGCACGGATGGGGGGAAAAGGGACAACTTCAAAACACGTTTGGATGAATCATGGTTTGGTGGAGGGATACACCAAATCGGAGCACACAAATCCTGTAACAAATTCTTCGTTCAGCCCCCAGCTTACTGAACGGGAAAGAACTACATCTTTTATGTGCAGTTGAGAGACAACTGTCTGCCTTCGAGGCGCTTTCTATCCAATCCCTCCGAACAGAGAATGTTCAGGTCGGGTTGCGGGAGATCCGAATCCCTTTTCCACATCATACAACGTTGCCCCACCGGCAGCTCCAAACGCGTCTGTCGCCACAATCACGCCGTGCGGACGATACGGGAGTTTGCCACTAGGCGAGGCTTCACAGCTGTAGTGGAGCCGCATATAAGAACAGGCTAACAACTTCTTATTGCCGACCTCCTTCTTATATCTGAGGCAATATCACTAACTGAAAGAGATAAGGAGGACACTCTTCTCACTTGTATAACGGGAAGCCTTATAATTTACAAAGAATTCATGCGAGCGGTCTGGAGGCGGGCAGCCGCTGGACGTACGCGTATTCGAATTTAGCTTGAACCGGCGCTCCACTCTCACCGGACATTTCAATATAGTCTCAGGGTTTATCTGCAAGAAAAATGTTTTCTGCTTTACTTAGGTAGAAAAAAAAATAATGATAATTAATTTTGAGTGCATACTCAAACATGTTGATGTTTTCTGCTGCTCCCGGTGTTTGAGCTCTCCCCTTTTCAACCTGCTGTAAATATTTACATTATCTTGTGCTTGTGTTTTTGTGTCAACTTACCCCATTTTACGATTTTAGATATTTATTGCTGGGTGTTTTTAACTGTCCCGTTCAAAGGCTAATGCGAGTAGACCTGGAAAATTAAAAAAAGGGAAAGTACTTAACATATATCTGTCACAACCTTTATAGGCCGTGTATTCAATGAATGATTGTCATATGAAAAAAAATAATAAAAAACATAATAAGTAGATATATCCCACATACGAGACAATTGTTTTGTATTGATTCGTATGAACCAAATGCCTCGTCATCTAATTAGTAACGCGCATGAATGGATTAACGAGATTCTCACTGTCACTACCTACTATCTAGCGAAACCATTGCCAAGGGAACGGGCTTGGAAAAATTAGCAGGGAAAGAAGACCCTGTTGAGCTTGACTCTAGTCTGGCACTGTAAGAAGACATGAGAAGTGTAGCATAAGCGGGAGATGGTAACATCGAAAGTGAAATACCACTACTTTCATCATTTCTTTACTTACTCAGTAAGGCGGAACGGGTGCGTCGTCTGCTCTAGTGGCTGCGACTGTCACGGTGTTCTCGAACCAAGCGCGTAGAGTGGCGTGCCGTTCCGAGGCTGGTTTAGTTCCGTTGTCGTTCGTTCACGCGAACGTATCGGGCGTGACCGCGTTTTGGTTACGGGCGCCGACAAACGCTCCCGCGTGATCCGATCCGAGGACTCTGCCAGGCGGGGAGTTTGACTGGGGCGATACATCTGTCAAAGAATATCGCAGGTGTCCTAAGGCCAGCTCAGCGAAGACAGAAACCTCGCGTAGAGCAAAAGAGCAATTGCTGGTTTGATCCCGATGTTCAGTACGCATAGGGACGGCGAAGGCACGGCCTATCGATCCTTCTGGCTTGAAGAGTTTTCAGCAAGAGGTGTCAGAAAGTTACCACAGAGATAACTGGCTCGTGACGGCCAAGCATTCATAGCGACGTCGCTTTCTGATCCTTCGATGTCGACTCTTCCTATCATTGCGAAGCAGAATTCGCCAAGCGTCGGATTTCACCCGTTGATAGGGAACGTGAGCTGGGTTTAGACCGTCGTGAGTTAGGTTAGTTTTACCCTAATGATATTTATCCTCACGGTCCTAGCTGCCAAGATCCAGAAAACTATTTCAATCCAGATCGGGGCCGTTTGCGAAGATTTCTTAGCGAACTACCCCGCCTTGTCCTCAGTCGATAATTCCGAGTGAAATTTCCGAGAGCAGATTGCAAACGCCGTCCTCGTATAGGCCTTTTTGGTCATAGCCCCCGGAAATGTATTTTTTTCCAGGACGGGGCCGTTCGCGAAGATTTCTTGGCAAACTACCCCACCCCGTCCTCAGTCGATAGTTCCGGGAGAAATTCGAGAGAGCAGATTTCGAACGCCGTCCTTGTATAGGTCATTTTGGTCCTAGCCCCCGGAAATGTGTTTCTTCCCAGGACGAGGCCGTTCGCGAAGATCTCTTAGAGAACTACCCCGACCTGGTTTTGCTGAAATTTCCAGGGCAATATTGCTCAAGGTGGGTCGGAATGCCGTCCTTGGATGGGTCCTTTTGGTCACAGCCCCCGAAAATTTCTTTCTTCCCAGGACGAGGCCGCCCGCGAAGATTCCTCAGCGAACTACCATGCTCTGTCCTCAGTCGATAGTTCCGGGTGGAATTCGAGAAAGCAGATTTCAAACGCCGTCCTAGTATAGGTCGTTTTGGTCGAAGCCCCCGGAAATGAGTTTCCTTCCAGGACGGGGCCGTTCGCGAAAATCTCTCAGCGGACTACCCCGACCTGTTCCAGCTGAAATTTCCGGGTAGATATTGCTAGAGATGAATTCTAATGCCATTTCCTCTAGAGTCGTGATTGTCGAAGTCCGAAAAAAAAATTCCGAACCAGGACGATGCCGTCCGCGATGATCTCAATATCCGGAGGGTTTTCCCGTACTCTCCTGCCTTATGTATGTGTGATGGTATCAGTGTCGGATGGGAACTTGGAAAAATATATAAATACGATGTAGGACGATTTGAACTTGTACTTTAGTAATGTTTTTCGATTTGTATGTGTCTAGATTAATTCCTCATTCGACATCGGAAATAGTATAAGATGGTTATCAGGTCCGGCCGTCTGCTCTCAAGCAGTCGTGTCGTGCCTTCGGCTCCGACCCCGGTCGGACCCTCGGCATCCGAGATTACTACCTGAACGGTCCGAGGGGGTATCCCGCGCTCTCCAGGCATATGTGTGTGTAGTGGTGTCGGTGTCGGATGGTAACTTGGAAAAATATTTCAATACGATATGGGACGATTCGAACTTGTACTCTAGTAATGTGCGCGGCCAACAGACATTATCGAATGCACCTTGGATGTCTATAAATAACGTCATAACGTACTTCGCGTTTGATTCGGTTATACTGTCGCGGTATTTTAGAAGCGCGTCGGTCGTGGACCTACCGGATACGAACCCGAACTGCGCGTCACTATGAAGCGGTGTGAAAGTTCTCAGGATTTTGAATTTCAAAAGTTTTTTCAGCACTTTACCGTATTCCGGTAGTAACACTATCGGTCTGTAGTTTTTCACGCTGCTGGTGTCTCCGTCGGGTTTCTTGAGTAAGATTACTAGGTTCCCGGATTTCCAGGCCTTCGGGAAATAGTTTTGTCTTCAGCAGGCATTATATATTTTTCGTAGTACTGGACGGACAAACTGGTGCACTAATTTTATTACTCTGCCTTTTAGCTCGTCAATACCTGGCGCTTTATTCGGATGCACACTATTGATAATTGCATCAATTTCTTCGTCGGTGAATGCATCATCGTCGTTGTCCCGCAGACAAGGGGTGATTGAATTGAAATCTCGCTGTTCAATGTTCTGTATCACATTATTCATTTCCGGGTTGTCATCCGGAAGCAGCGCACGCATGATATATTCCATCGTGTCTTCGGGCGTTAACGTGATCGTTCCGTCGGCGCGTTTGAATGCGCTGAGTGCACTTGACCGGTGAAATTTTTCCGCCGCGAGCTTATATACCACACCCCAGGGGTTTTCCTTCAGGTCATTTTCTGCAAATTGCCTCCAGCTTTTTTCGCGGGCCTGTTGGAGTTTTTTCTTGAAGCGCTTTTTTGTTGCGTTCATCTTCTCATGAAGGTGCGACGTATATTCACTATATCGGTTCCTATAAAACATGTCCTTTGTTTTTAGGTAAACCTTCCGAAGTCTTTCGACTTCGTCGGTCCACCAGTCCGGGCGATTTAGGAATTGCTTTCGTTTCGTGGCTTTCTTGAAAATACACTCGCGGATTCCGTTCTGCAGTTTGTCTATCGCGGAGTCAATTTCGCGGCAGCTTCTTAGGTTGGGCACTTCCCGATTTATTGTGTCTACTAACTGAGTCATTTCCTCTATAATTGTGTCTTCTGTTAAACGGTTCACGTCGATCACATACCGTGGTTTTTCGCGGGCACTTTGTTGTTGGTTTATTGCAATATCTTATGTATTGTTCTATGATCGGAAGTTATTAGGTCTGTGTGGACTTTCCTGTTGCAAACCCTGCTTGTATAGAAAAATTCTTCCAGATAAGGCGCCTTTGGGTCGTCTCTAAAGTCGAACCATAATGAAGACCGGACGTTGAAGTCTCCTCCGAGGATAGTGTTGTACCCTGCTGTCGTCGTGAGAATCCTTGCAGGTAGAGCCGCCTGAATGTCTGTTGTAGGGGACAGGTAAACGCTAACTAGAAATACCCTCTCATTGTTGACTTCTATCGAGATAACAGATAGATAGAGGGATTTCCATTATGTCTATTTTATGCGGATTATATATAATCGCCGCGGAGACTTTTTTATTCGATTTGGCTACAGATTTTAAGCCTTGTAGGCCTGGAATTTCATAAGACTCACCACATAGCATCGTGTACGGCTCCTGGATTAGCGCGAGCGTGAATTTGTTCTCGAGAAGTTGCGCAACAAGTTCACTTGTCGCTGTTTTGGAGTTCTGCAGGTTGATTTGAATTATTTGGATATTTCTATCCACCAAATTCGTTCAGGGTGGCGTCGATCTGTTCCTGGATCCGATGTCGACGTATAGGGCAGCTGTCTTGGGCAGTATGGTGGTTTACATCTCTAGCTCCACTACGGATGTAATTCGCGCACTTGTGGTTCGCGGGATTTTCACGGTCACTACAGTTCCTGCTTTCATGCTCCGTCGAGGCACAATATCTGCACTGAGTCGTTGATTTACAGTACTTCGCTATATGCCCGAAGCGTTGGCACTGGAAGCAGCGGGAGACAAGGAAGAAGTCACGGATTAAGTGTGAGCGCCAAGCTGTGTAAAACCTACCAACTTTGGCAAAATGGCTTCTCGCTGCTGGGTGGAGTTCCACGATCCAGGAAGTTGTCGCATTGTTCCCTTGTTTGCGGCTGTATTTGAAAGTTTTGCCAATGAAATCATCCGGAACTGAATCAGGAAGTCCCTGATTTATGAGATCGTCCGAATTCTTCGGGTTTTTTGGTCATCAGGAGCTTTTTAGTGTCCTCGGCAGATTTTTTATCCCTGAACAATTTGTGTTTGGTTTTACAATCACTTTGTGTCTTTTATTCTGGGATGCGAGCGAGCGGATGATTTTTTCCGTAGATTTCGTGTTTCTGGCAGTCACTTCTGCGAAAGAAGGCGCCGGTGTCGGTGCGGATTCCACCGGTGCGCTGTTCGCCGTTTCCCTCATTACCGCCCTAACGATTTCACCAATTTGTTCGGCATTGATCACATTCGCGGTATTTTCACTTATCGGTAACGCCAGGAAATGCTGTAAGCCGCGCTGCAGTAGGTCCACAGCCACGAGGCAATTTTGTTTTTTTACCGATGCCTTCCTTGCAGGACATTAGAAAGTCGCACGTGTCTTCCCTGGTCGAAATTCCCGGGCAACCCGGTGAACCTCCTTCGTGCTAGGCAATTGTTCCCCACGAACGAGAAATTCCTAGTAAGCGCGAGTCATAAGCTCGCCTTGATAACGTCCCTGCCCTTTGTACACACCGCCCGTCGCTACTACCGATTGAATGATTTAGTGAGGTCTTCGGACCGGTACGCGGTGGCGTGTCGGCGTCGCTGCTGTTACGTTCGATCCGAGCTCGGTCCCGTGTCTTGGCCTCCCGCGGAATCGTAAAGCTTCGAGACCCCGTGAGCGCTCGCAAGGGTGCTCTGTTTAATCTCTGCGGCCGTCATCTAACAATCAACTCAGAACTGGCACGGACTGGGAGAATCCGACTGTCTAATTAAAACAAAGCATTGCGATGGCCCTTGCGAGTATTGACGCAATGTGATTTCTGCCCAGTGCTCTGAATGTCAACGTGAAGAAATTCAAGCAAGCGCGGGTAAACGGCGGGGGTAACTATGACTCAAGCGATCTTCATTCCTACCGGGACTAATACGAGCCTCTTAGATCACACAGGAGGAATTGCATGACTGGGAGCTCACACGCTGACAGGGCGGGAGGGAGAGTCTGTGTGTTGGACACTGCATTTGCAGTTGTGCTTTGAACATTGTCTTTCTTCCATTGTCGAGACGAGTATAGATTTATCCCGTCTGACAAGTTAAAACTTCGCAATGTCTGTTCCCTGTGTCTGTGGCGGAGCATATGCCACGACCAAAAATTTGAGGGACCATCAACGCCGCTTCTGTAGGCCCCCAACCGGAGCTGAAGGAACTTGTCCGGTGTGCGGAAACGAGTATGCCACCCATCCGGCCATGCGGCAGCATATGCGGCTCGTCCATCCAGCCGAGTATAATGGGCATCTTGAAGCGGAGATAAACTCAAGAACACGGAGAGTACTATGGTTGGCCAGCGAGATCGAGGCTTGAACTTGCTTATGAGGGTGAACTCCTGCTGGACCATCTTGCGCAGTCCCTTGGGCGACAGAAAGAAAGCGTAAGAAGGAAAAGATACACCCCACAATACGCGGAGGTCCTTCAGAGACTCCAGGCAGCAGGTGATGACGTTATCACCCTAATCCCCGAGGAGGAAGATTCCAACAACTCGAATAGTTCTGATGACTCGGAGACGGTCGTGAGTGAGAGGCAGAACCAGTCTGCGGATGAGGCGCCGGCGGAGGTGCGGCGGGAAAACGAAAGGTTAGGCGATGTAGTTCTCCGACAGATACTGGCGCTATGTGTGTCAAGCCGTCTACACGCAGGCAGAGAACTGGGAAGGAGTCCTTGACGAGTAGGTAGTGCGTCTGGGTCAAAAATATGGGAGAGCTATAAAACGGGCAGAACTGACACCAGAAAAAGACCGAGCATCGATATGGGAAGGAGAAAATACAGGGCCGAGCTGTATAAATATATGCAAGCCAAGTTTACCACCAATAAGAAAAAGCTGGCCAATGAAATATTGGATGGAAGGAGTATCATAGAGAATAATATCAAACACTCAATAAAATCGATCTTGCATTATAAAGAAATATTCCGATCACCTTCACCAGAAAATGAGAACTCTATCCATGAGTTTGCCCTAACGACCAGATCCATATACGCTCCCATTACTCGGGCCGGAATGGAGGAGTCCATTAATAATATGGGGAAAACAGCAGGGGGGCACGATGGTATCGACTCGCAGAGGTTGCGAAGAATACCAATATCCACACTAGAATTGATCGCTAATCTCATGATCTATACCCACCTGATACCAAAATCGCTCAGAGAGAGTCGGACAGTGTTAATCTCAAAAACAGTTGAACATCTGCACTGCGTAAAAAATTGAATACCTATCACCATCGCCTCGATCTTGCTGCGATTGGTGAATAGAATCGTTGCCAAACGGCTCTCCACACTGTCAATTTCGACGAATGCCAGCTAGGTTTTATTTCTATGGATATATCCTTCGCTAACAATATCACCCTACAGACCGTCATTAAGATGAGGAGAAAACAGGGAAGGCCACTTGCTGACACTCGACCTTCAGAAGGCCTTCGACCGGGTGTCCCATCACTTCAATAAAAGAGCACTCAGGCGGTTCCGGGTAGACTCCAGAACCACAGAGTATATAATGCGGATCAGTCGATCACGATCCACTGCGGTGGCGAAAAGACGGCACCCATGCCAATTCTGCGTGGAGTCAAGCAGGGAGATCCATTGGCGCCGATCCTCTTCAACATGGTTCTGGAACTCATTTCCAGCTTGGGAATAAGAAGAGGTATCAAATTTGGTGAGGTCAACATTTCAGTGTTGGAGTACGCCGATGATCTCCTGCTATGGCGGGGAACACAAAGGATCCACAGCTGCTCCTGGGCCACGAATGGAGATTCTTCGAGTTTCGAAGCCCTCTCGCTGAACCCGAGGAAGTGTCGCTCCATCTCCATGGCGGTGGTTCCATCCAAAAAGAAATTATTCCTGCAAACCACGCCGAAGTTTTACATAAACTCCACCCCTATTCCACCTGTAGGGAGTCTCAGCGACTCGTTCAAGTACCTAGGGTACTTCTACGCGAACAACGGGGCAACCCCGTGATTCACGACCAGCCTCAATGCTCAACTTAATGAGATTCGGAAAGCCGCCCTCAAGTCCCAGTAGAAGATGGAGATCATTAAAACTTATCTCATCCCACGCTACATATATGCGCTTCAGTCACCGTCTGTCAATATTGAAGTACTAAGGAAAACCGACCAGCAGGTAGACAGTCGGTAAAAAATATTTCAAAACTGCCAACTCACATCATCGACGAAGCGCTGTACACGCCAGCGAATCTAGGTGGCCTTGGCCTATTCTCCTTCTCAAGGAAAATAACTCTTGTCATGAAGAACCGACTGAGGAAATGTAAGGAGAAATCTATGATGTTTGCTGACTTCATCTCCCAAAATAACTATTGGGAGGAAGAAGTTGGTAGGATGGTGAGACCGCAACTGTCAACTAAAGATGCTATTGACAGAGCAAACGGGGATTGGCGGGAGCAGTCGTTTTTATGGCGGGGGTACGCTGCAGACCGCCAATGACAGTGCCGCCAGCCACTTTGTGTCCTCTCTCCCCCAATGTGGTCCGGGGAGGACTACATTCGAGCAATTAAACTGCGCACGAATACGCTGCCGACACGTGGCCTTCCATACGGTCCCACAGAAGCCAAGATGTGCAGGGGTGGTTGTGGAAGAGTTGAATCTCTGAGCCACATATTACAAAAGTGTCATTTGGGGCACTCGAAACGCTTGATCCACCACAATTTTATAGTCAAGCGAATCTGCTATATGGCACGCAGCAAGGATTGGGAGGTGACGAAAGAGCCGCATATCCG
Organism: Hippodamia convergens; assembly: GCA_038502775.1. NCBI lineage: Eukaryota > Metazoa > Arthropoda > Insecta > Coleoptera > Coccinellidae > Hippodamia > Hippodamia convergens. The sequence continues at coordinate 4,918 of JAVSIQ010000770.1, read as the reverse complement.
GGATACCAGAGGTCGACTCAATAAACCGGATAAGTTGTGCATCAAAGAAGACCAGGTTGTGGTGGCGGACGTCAGTGTGTCGTGGGAGGCTCCGCGCTCGTTGAGTGACTCGTACTCAAGATTTCTCCCATATTGGGGGAACTCGGAAATGGTCCCATTGGCCACCCTAGAGGGTCACAGCGATATTACCCATACTTTGTCTTCATCTTATCTTTTCACGGATTAGGCTGTGCGCTCGTCATCACAAAAGTGATAATACAGCAAAATCTATAAGTTTTTAGGAAAAATGACCTGATGATTTCTTGTTTGGGATCTCTCGCAAATTTATGTGAATTTAGTCCCAATCGAAAGAAAAAATTTTTCGAAATTTACTATAAGAAATATTGGTAAAATTTTTTTTTTTATTTTTAAATGGTCAAGAATTTGATGATGGAACGATAAAAAGAACAGCTCGAAGAACCAATTCAAAATCGAGATAATTGAAAAAGTTTGATTGAGGCAACGGTCTTGATTCCAACATCTGCATGGTGGACCGTGAAATTCAAAAATTAATTACTCCAAATAAAACGCGTCGAATTCGCGTTTTCATTGCTGAATTCAGACAAAAATGTAGTATCAGAATCATATTTTTTCCAAATCAGAATCCATCATGGAACTGAAATATTCAGAAAAATGTATGAATTTCTATAATTTTTTTACGTTATTTCGATGTCAGGGTCGTAAATTTGAATTCACTTGGATCATGAAAATACTGTTGGAAATCCCTTTTACCATAAAATGATGGACGTAAAAATTGAATCGGCCAAAACGCTACTTGAAAAAAATTATTTTCTGAAAGTAGGTTTCGCGCATGATCGGGAAAAATAATTCATAAAAATTTCTCTAGGGGTACGGAAAACAGGCAAATGGTAAGGTTTAGTTATTTGAGTCGTTTCGCATCTTTTGTATCCATCGGGAAATCGATCAGGTTTGTATAAAAGTTTTAACCGTTCTTATTTCACATTTTTTCAGGTATTTAACGCGTTAAAAATGACTCTGCATTGCAGTATGGCAGATTTTATTGTCAAATGCAGTCTGAGTTATCCATATATATGATTATCAGAAAAAATCGAGAAAAATGAAAAATTCTATGTTGGATCCAACATCTGGATGGTGGAACGGTCATTTCAAAAATTAATATATCTTTAATGGGGTATTGAATCTAATAACTTTCACGACATACAGGAAGAGAATATGAAGGAGCATCTGAATCGTATATGAAAAATAAATAAAATAATAAAAAAACTCCATGTAGGAATATTTTCATTTTTGAACAAAGCATGGAAATAAATTTGCATTTTGACAATTGAATTCTGATGATGAATAAGTGTCTAAAATTTCCAGATAAGCGTCATCACCACTTGGGAACCACTATGAGTAGATCCGCTTTTCTAACATGTCGAGCCACAGGCAAGACGATAAATCAGAGCTTCAGCTATATTATGATTGCCTCTTTCTGAATGAGGAAACCAGCATTAATGATCCACCTCCTCACCTGTTGGGTCGCAGGCCCCATTAATAGCGAACACGAATTGGGACATTTTCAAACTGATGGACCCCGACCCATACATTTTTGTGAAGGTTTCAAAGAGTTAGGAAAAATGAGATAGAAAGTGCCCCCCCAGAGCCCCTCTTATTGATTCCCCTCGTGATTCGTCTAAATGGTCAACGAGCAAGTTGGGAGAGAAAAAATCCGATTTTCCCCTTACCCCAAAATTCTGGAGGGAGCTGATTTCTTGGAGGGATTCGTTTTTTTGAAAAATTTTTCTTCAAAAAGTCATTTGGAAATATTATTACTTCGGGGGTAACCCCAAAAAAATAATTTTGGTTGCAACAATGTTTAAAAAAATTCTTTGCATCGAATCCTTTTCAATATGAAATGAGAAAATTTTTTGAGACAGAACCTCCAAAAAAATTTAGAGCTATCGAAAAAATGAACGAAAAATTAAAGAAATTTTTTTCTTCGAAACGGCAGTGAATATCGACAAACGATTCATTTAATGAAATTTTAATATATCAGGTAACCTCATAAAGTATTTCAGCCATATAACGGTTGTTTTGTTTCCATCGTCACTTCTTCCGTATAGGCCACACCAGGTGCGATTACTTCTGTCATACTACAGCCGAAATTAAAACTTTTTCGAAAAAATGACCTAATATTTTTTTGATCGCAATTTCCCGCGAATTTTTTTGGATATGGTCTGTTTAAAAAAAATTTTGAAATTCACTATGAGAAATAATGGACAAAAAATTATTATTTTTAATTGGTCAAGACCCTTCGAGGCGGTCTGAAGCCCTGATGAGTAGGAGGGTCGCGGAGGTGAGCGCAGAAGGGCTGGCCGTGAGGCCGTCTGGAGCCGCCTTCGGTGCAGATCTTGGTGGTAGTAGCAAATACTCCAGCGAGGCCCTGGAGAGCTGAGGTGGAGAAGGGTTTCGTGTGAACAGCCGTTGCATAAGAGTCAGTCGATCCTAAGCCCTAGGCGAAAGCCGATGTTGATGTGGCGTTGTTAATCGTGTTTGTAAGTTGTATAGCAGCAATGCTAAGGAGCTTGACGCGTGACGCACGCCCGTCGGGCGAAAGGGAATCCGGTTCCTATTCCGGAACCCGGCAGCGGAACCGTCCTTAATTCGGGCCCTCGTAAGAGAGTTCGTCGGGGCAACCCAAAAGGACCCGGAGACGCCGTCGAGAGATCCGGGAAGAGTTTTCTTTTCTGCATAAGCGTTCGAGTTCCATGGAATCCTCTAGCAGGGAGATATGGTTTGGAACGCGAAGAGCACCGCATTTGCGGCGGTGTCCGGATCTTCTCCTCGGACCTTGAAAATCCGGGAGAGGGCCACGTGTAGGCGTCGCACCAGCTCGTACTCATATCTGCAGCTTGTCTCCAAGGTAAAGACCCTCTAGTCGATAGAATAATGTAGGTAAGGGAAGTCGGCAAACTAGATCCGTAACTTCGGGATAAGGATTGGCTCTGAGGATTGTGACGCGTCGGGCTTGATGGGGAAGTGGGTCACGGTTAACGTACCGGGCCTGGGCGAGGTGATCCGTTTCGCTTGCGTTACGTTTGATCCGAGCTCGGTCCCATGTCTTGGCCTCCCGCGGAATCGACAAGCTTCGAGACCCCGTGAGCGCAAGGGTGCTCTGGTGTTCTCTGCGGCCGTCATCTAACAATCAACTGGCACGGACTGGGAGAATCCGACTGTCTAATTAAAACAAAGCATTGCGATGGCCTTTGCAGGTGTTGACACAATGTGATTTCTGCCCAGTGCTCCGAATGTCAACGTGAAGAAATTCAAGCAAGCGCGGGTAAACGGCGGGAGTAACTATGACTATACTGTCGGGGAGCCCCAGCGACTGATGACTCCGTATGCCGGTACTGTGGACGAAAATTCAGAAACTATATGGTCGTAAGGAAGCATCAACAGGCCACCCACCCTGAAGAATATAACAGGGAGTTATACGAGGAGGCTGAGTCGTGTAGCCGAAGGCAGCTGTGGACAGAGGGCGAACTGGAAGAGATGGCCAGACTGGAAGCCGAATACGAGGGGGAAAGGCTCCTAGACTACCTTTCTGAAAAAATGGGAAGGCCTAGGGAAGGTGTGCGTAAGAAGAGATATGGCATGCAGTACACTAATCTAGTTCTAAGATTCAAAAGTGAACTACCACCAAGGCCCAACACCCGATCAAGGCCACCCATAAGAAGGGCACGCGAAACCACGGATGCATAGATCCCGGGACCATCCAGACCAAACACCAGATCACGCTTCAGGATAAGTCCTATAAGATCAACAATAACATCGGATACTACTACCGACTCCGATGAACCCTCCACGCCCCGGAAGACGAAGAACAGCTACCGGAGAGTGAGCCAAGCGAATATGTCTACGATCCAGCCACTAGACAAGACGAGATACCGGAGGAGCCTATGCGGGGACCCACGGAGCATGCCAGTGACTCCGTCAGTGGCTGCGATGATGGTCAGATACCACCGGCCCCCAATTCACCGACGGCAGACGACGAATTGCTACCCCCGATAGACGAACTAGGGGACACATCCGATCCAGTCCTTAACCACATAATAAAGTTATGTGTTCACTCAGAGGATGTCGACGCTATTAGTGTATGTAGTGCGGTGTGCCAGAGGACAGACGGCTATAGACAGACCCTTGACGATTGGACGAGCGCATTATGCGAGGCACACGGCAGAAAAAACAAGGCTGGGCGTGTAGAAAGACCCCAAAGACCAGCAGAGACGGAAGGCAGAAGAGGGTATCGCGCGAAACTCTACCGATATATACAGAATAAGTATAAGAATAATAAAAAAAGACCTTGCAAGAGAAATCCTAGATAACAACATAAACCCTGAAACGCAGATTAAGCCGAATGCGAATGACATACTGAAAGAATACCAGGCTATTTTCAGCGAACCATCCCCCCCTGACGCCGCCTTCGTCACCGATGCGACGATGGAACCTCACAATATATATGCACCAATCGGGGCAGCGCAAATTGTGGAGTCGATAAGAAGTATGGGGGCCACTTCATCTGGCCCAGATGGAATTGATTCAAGGCGGCTACGCGGAATACCGATTCCCACTCTGGAGATGCTTTATAATCTGATGATTCAGGCTAAATACGTACCAAAGCCACTGTGCCAAAGTAGGACCATATTAATACCTAAAAGCGATAAAAACAGGGAGAGAATAGACTCTTGGCGACCTATAACCGTAGCGTCCATCTTGCTACGAGTGCTGAATAGGATTATGGCAAATATACTTGCCCAAATGTGAGACTAGATGAATGCCAACGAGGCTTCACGAATATAGACGGCTGCTTTTGCAAACACCTTAACCCTTCACAAGATCATTAGGTAGAGGAGGA
>JAVSIQ010000769.1:0-11995 GCA_038502775.1 Hippodamia convergens | reverse complement strand
ACGAGAGTATATACAATACTTTCAAGGAATGGATTCAGACTGAAGCAGCCAAATCAATGAAAGAGTGTTAGTGGACTATTTTGTTCGAAGAATAGAAAAGCTGAGTCTTTGGGTGCAATATTCAATGCTGAAGAGCACAATATTTTTCAACGACGGTATTGATATATCCAAGTTTGAACGCTTATAGCATCATTATCCCAAAAGAAAATCTATTGGTTACAAACCCAAAAAATCTGCTGTGTTTACAAGAGAAGAAATGATTAAATTCTCAAAAGAAGCACCAGATGATATGTTTTTTATAGTAAGGTGTGCTTTTATTAATATTATAGTGCTTTGTAAACTAATTATGTCCTTTCAGGTGGGAATGATATTAGGTATATCGGGGCGTGTAGAAGAGAAGAGTTGTACAACATGAGCGTCAGGGACATAGAAGATCGGGAATCAGTTTTAATCGTGAAATTCCAACACAAAAACCAACAATCAGAGAACATTCACAGTCATCGATCGAGATAATATCAATTACCTGGAAATATATCAGCACCTCAGAGGTAAAGTGTGTTGAGTCACTTTTTTTCAGACACGAACTATCTACAATATTGGATTCACATTAGTGAATTCTAGCTAGTGGAACACATTTTTGACTCCCTAGGTATATCAAGTGTCCAAATGATGGCAGAAAAACATTCTTTGAAACGATAATCGAACTGAAAAATCTTCTCTTTTGTCTAATTTTCATATTGTGACTTAACACACTTTACCTCTGGGTGCTGATATAAAATATTTCCGTCTGCGTCCACAAAATGCGAAGAGCGGGGCATTTTTTTTTGAGATATCAAAACGGAAAATGCAGTAATCGAGTAATAGGCAAAGGGACAATTGGAAGTTTTCCGTCAAAAATTGCAACCTTTCGAATTTAAAGAATCCAAATGCCTATACTGGCCACTCTTTTAGACGCACTTCGGTCACATTTTTAGCTAATAAAGGAGTAGATGTATTAGGACTAAAAACGACACGGTGGATGGCGGTCTTCGACTGTGGCTGAAAGTTACGTTTAGGATTCCCTGGAAAAATAACTAGACTTTGCTGAAAAAATTCTGCATACTACGGAACGTAGCGAATTGCAACATGAAATGTTGAATTCAGCAGAGGTTTCTGTGAATTCGGCTACTACTCAATCCAGTGGTATTTCCATCAGCAATTGTAAAAATTGTACTTTCACTTTCAATATTAAATGAACCGAATTCAAATTGTTTGTGTTATTTCATTATTTCAAAGAATATTCAGTCATTTTCACTCACCGTTCACTGAACGGTAAGTTTTTTGCACGATAGAACGAATTTTGTTAGTTGCCGAGTTTGATGCTAGATCGGTAGATCATTTTTACTGGTTGCTGAGGTAAACAGAACGGTAAGTGATGCACTTACCGTTCGATTCAGGTTCGGATACTCTACTCATTGATGTCATAATAGTATATTCTAAAACAAGTTGCAGAATGAGCTCCTATTCCAACACGAATGCGAAGTTCGAAAATGAGCGACGAAGGAGCGAATTTTCGATAGCATGAGTGTTGGAATTGCCTTCTGCAACGAGTATTAGACGATATTTTCTCTATTTCAGTCAAGTTTTGTGAAATACTCTAGAAATTAAAAAAGAAAATTCAGAGTAGTGACTTTTGTATTGCATCTTGGCAGTTAGTGTCACTAACGAAATTTGACAGATTGCGAAATTTGAATTGATTTGATTCGAAAATTGAGCGGATCGGAGGTCAGTACTGAAAACCACAGAACGAAAAATATAACTAAAAACAATGCTGTAATGAGTTTCATTACAGCACTACTTTTAGTACTGTAATGAACTCATTACGATACTGAAATAGAGAAGAATTTATTATGTTCTCGAATCTGAAACGGGATGAACCTTAGCAATTTAAAGAATTTCGCATCTTTCTGCCTTCGCAACTTTTCAAACGTGAGATTCCGGAGCGTGAAACTCGTGCCGATCAAATCTCGTTCTAATTATTTCATCTGGTATCAATTATCGCGTCTTGATCACATTCCGCACAGTCGGTCAGAAAAGTATAATCAGCCCGACCTTAATTGCGGGTCATCAGGTAAAATGTTAGTTTTCACGATGGTAATCTCTTCGCGGTTATACTTTCGGTTAACGAACGTGCTGTCGTCCGTTTGGTTATGGTCGGCGATGACCGTTACCTGGGTAATGCCGTCAGGTTAAAGGCTGGAAATGACAACTTTGAAACAGACAACATTCTTCGTTGTGACAGGTTTCCTTCATTTTTTTCAATCATTCATTCCCGAAGATAACGAATATGTCATTTTGACAATTCTCGGAATATGTCGTAATTTTTGGTCCTGAAAAATATTTTGCTTTCTTGTATTATAAGATGTTTGGTTTATCTATGGCAGATGATTTAATTTCATTAGGGTCCCGTAGCGGTCTTCAAACATCTGCAGTTCCGAAAAATCATCACTGGGATGGTGGTACCTGGTTCGAAAGAACCCTCACGATCAGAGAGCATGGCTGAGAATTTAAATTTGAGTATTGAAGGAATTCGAATTTCGTGATTTTCCGGAATATCTAAGGAATTTTCAAGAAAATGTCAATGGAATAGGATAGCACAAATTTAGCAGCAAATTTTCCATTGGGACAAAAATAATGCTGGGCTATCTTTTTTATTTCAATTTCGATTTTTCGGTCAATCAGACATACTAACGGAAAAAATCGGACGGCACAATTCAGTACGAGTGAAACACAATATTTCCCAGTAATCTTAATATATAAAACTAAGTCCGCCATTTGTTGGTTACACCATTTATATGAACTGTTTGTTATAAAAGATTTTTTGTTGGATTCTTCTACGTCGCGGTTAACATGAAATACATCAAAACTCTGAAAAATTTGATGAAATAGAACAAAAGATAGGAAATAGGTAATTTTCCTTCTTGCGAATACCTCCAAAAGGAGTCGCTACGGTACATTTTCTAATAATATTAACGCATCTGTGTCCATTTGTTATTAATAATTATTACTATCGCCAATAGATGGCAATCTTAGATACAGATAGTTATAGATGATGGCAATGTAGACAATTACTGTGTATTTTGAGTTGCCTAAACGTCTGAATCAAAACATTGACATTTTCTATCGAACACACAAAAATACAATGGGTGTTTCCAAATGATTTCATTCGGAGCAGATATAATCAAAGGACGTGGATTCAAGCCAACATTCAAAGTGAGAATATAATCTTAAAATTAATTCAGGATTTCACCGAATCTCATGTGAAAGAAGAGAAATGAACAATTTTCAAAATACTGAAATGCTGATAAGTGATTCAATACTTGGTATTTCCACCCCTTGCATTAATTACAGCTCGGCAACGACGGTTCATACTCAAAATGAGTGATCATAAAATGTTCTGATCTAATCCTTCCCAGATTTCTCCGAGTTGGATTCCGAAGTCATTAAGAGTAGCTGGATGATTTTCTGAACTTCTCAGCCTTCTATTGAGGTTGTCCCAAACCTGCTCAATCGGATTGAGATCTGGACTCCTTGTTAGCTATTCCATTCGAGAGACTTCAACGTCTTTAAGGTACTCCTGAACGATGCGCGCACGATGGGGTCTGGCATTATCGTCCATAAAAATAAAATTCTCACTAATGTATGGAGCAAATGGCACTACATGTTCTTCAAGAATGTTCCTAATATACTTATCAGCATTCATAGCTCCATTATCAACGACCACTAGGTCTGTGCGAGGAGTCAAAGATATTCCACCCCATACCATAATCGATCCTCCCCCGAAACCAGTATTCAGGAAATTGCACTGAGCATATCTTTTATGTGGGCGTCTGTATACAAAAGATCGTCGATCACAATGGTAGAGGCAGAATCTAGACTCACCTATGAAGAGAACTCTTTCCCAATCAGCCTCTTCCCAATGGATATGCTCTCGCGCAAAATTAAAACTCGCCCTTCGATGGGCTGGGGTAAGAGCTGGGCCTCTAAATCATATTCTCTGGGGCGATTTCTTATTGTCTGAGTGCTAATTTGTACCCCATGAGATTGCTCAAGCTGATTTTGAAGGAGGCGAGCGGTTGCAAACTGTTGTCTCAATGAAGAAAACTCTCAAGTAACGTTCTTGAATAGCAGTTGTTACCCGTGGTCTACCCTGTCCTGGTCTTCGGACATTCATACCCTTCTCCCTGAATCACTGCAACATTCTGGACACACTTGTATGGAAACCTCCAAACCTTTCTGCAATTCTTGTATATGTCCACCCTTCTTCTCGCAAAACTACCGCTTGGGCACATTCCTCCTGGGTCAAATTGCGTGTTTCACGTTGCATAGCGATGGAGTGTAGAAAATCAAACGAAAGAAAAACTATTGATCACTAGAATTGATATTTTTATTTCGGCTGGGAAAAAACATGTGTATTGAAGAAAAACGTTGAAAGTGGATAACATATGCATGCATAATTCTGATAAAAATAATTATCATTGAGAACACCTTCAGTTGTAGAATAAATTTGAGATTTCCATAATGTGCGTTAATTTTTTCGCGCAGTGTATTACGAAATTATCCCTGGAGTCGATCATATCGGTGCATCCTGTCGTAGCCCAGAGACATCGTTACGAATTGGGTAACTCCAATCGTTCGCCCACTCACCTTTCCCAACAATCACGGTTCACGCTAGCAGAGCGAAAAGCGACTGACCGCTGGCGCTAAACGCCATTTCCTCCATATATATAACCGACCCCGTCTTACGAACCCAGTCTTTTCTATCTCCACCATCTCCAGCGCCGGCTTTTCCACATTCGCGATATTTTCACGCTCCGCTACCTGTAACAGTTATTCCCCCGGAAAAACGCCAAATGAATTAATCGCCGATAATTCAATCGTAACTGCTATTCAGTCGCCGCCGATAATGCGTTATTACGCCGTAAACGATTCGCTAATGGTCAGAAATAAGAAATTGCCGTTTTATTGGGCCTTTAACGGACGAAATAATTATTCGTCGGCTCGTTGGCGATGGCTTATCGGATGGGAGAGGTGGCGAGAGAAAGTTTCGAGATCATTTGTTTTTTAATTATCGTCGAGGATAATAAGAAGCTTATGACGGTATGCGGGGAAGCGTTTGCCTATGGGGAGGTTGGTAGTATTGGATTTATGCCGTGCTTCGCCTCGCGTTTAATTAGTTATGATATTTTACCGACTTTCATGCGAACATGTGGTTCTAATATGTGTTTTCACCTTTTGATTTCAGATACCCAACTTATGACGGTATTTTACTTTTTCTCTGTAAGCTACGAATCTGTAGCGTACGATTGATCTGTAATTTATCTATGAATCTGTATGTGACTGACTTACAGATTCGTAAATTATGACATTCTGAAAGTTTTTCTGTAACTCTCGTATTAGAAGTGTCAATTTTGAACTACTTTGTAATAAGATCGTAACTACTTCGTAATGAGATCATAGAATAGAATTTATTTTCAATAATTTGGCTCGTAAGTATTGATTATTGGATATATTTATGTTCAATTCGTGTTCGTTACAACGAGAAAGAGAAATTAACCACCGAAGTACGAAGATGAATTACAAAAGTAGTTGAGTTTAGTAAAGTATTTTATATTCTGTGACTAACACAAATCATTCAACATAACCTCACAATATACTTTTCGATATGTTTCCGATCACCTGTAATCTACAGATTTATAGAAAGCGTTGAGAATCGTAATTGTCCTGTGAAAAGTTACAGATTTGCTTACAGATGAAAGCAGAATACCGCCATAAGGCTGACTGAGATGGCGATTTCAATATAGATAATATAGTGCTCTTTAAGAAAAAGAAAATTCTCTGCCTTCACGGAGGCCACATCCAGAACATTTTTGAAACGTAGATGAATTTAAAACAGTAATCATCGAAATGAATACCATTTCCACTTCCCAGGCTCAGAGATCTTTTATCATGAGGTTGGAGAAATGGTATATCTCTCATCTCAGTGACAAAATCTAATATCATTTCTCCAACCTCATGATAAAAGATCTCTGAGCCTGGGAATTGAAAATGGTATTCATTTGGATGATTACTATTTTGAATTCATCTATGTTTCAAAAATATAATGCTCCACAAGAGTTAGGGATATCGTATTCAATCGTTTTGAAAAGTATGGAATCTTCGAGAAAATCGCTGTAAAATCATTTAAAACTCAACAACATGAACCGATCCAATAGAAATCAGATGAGACATTTCGTCAATCTGATCGCCTTTTTTCTGAAGTTTGGTTCTTTGCATCTGCTTCTTGAATGTTCTTATTTTGAAATGCTTATCAACAGCTTCGATTTGAAACAAGTTTTCTGAAAAAGCCAAGACGTAAATTAACAAACGCTGAGGCTAATACGGCTATCAGAATACTACAGTCTCGCCTAACTCAGGTTGTTGTAGCGGAAAGGCACGAAGTCAGCCAACGTGTGATATCTCGACTTTGGAATAGGTTCAGGGAGACAGGTCCCGTGTTGGAAAGACCAATGCTACAGAATTCTCTTCAAAATGCAGGTGGGGTCCAAGTTTCCATCGAAACCATAAGAGGATGTTTGAGAGAGGTAAATCTCTAGACGTCCCTTAAGAGGAGTTCCATTAACACGTGACCATAAGCGTCAAAGACTGGAATGAGCAAGGCAACATAGCAATTGAAACGATCAATGGCGTAGTGTCATTTTCTCTGATGAATCCAAATAAGGACGATTTTCAGATTTTCGAAGAATGAGGGTATGGACAATCCCACGCAAACCCCGTTATCGTCGGTATGTCCAATAAGTCCATCCATTCCGAGGGGTAGTGTTATGGTATGGGCCGGAAATGTTTCAAAGGGGGAACAGATCTACACATTTATCCTGGGAATATGACCGCCTTACGGGAGCATGTCATTGACAATGTTTTGCCAAATTTTCACGCTGCCATTGGTGAAACTTTTCAATTTCTAGACGATAACGCTAGACCGTACCGTACAGCCATATTTGAGAATGAGCACGAGGAGCTTGGTAATCCACATTTACCAATACCTCTGCACGCACCAGATTTGAATTGCATAAAACATGCCTGGGATTTGCTCCAAAGAAGATAAGATAATCATTAACCTACCCCAGAATCCTTGAATGATCCGAGAGAGCTTCTGCCCCGTTCATGGAACCAAATTCCTCAAGAAATGTCCAACAACCTCGTGTGTAGTATGCTGTTATTGATGCCCGTGGAGGCCATACATTGTATTGATAGTCTTAAAATACTTGAATTCTCTTGGAATGAAATCTCGTTATTTTACTCGATTTTTCTCAACCACCCTGTATACGCTGCAGACCTACAGGCTAAAATTAATTTTATTTCCTGCAACTTGAAATCATATAACAATGAATTTTCATCACAAAATCTAATTCAAACTATATTTTTTGCAATTTAAGTCAATATCCCTAACTCATGTGGAGCAATTTATCATAATCGCTTTCAATGAACCTGAAGAATTAGGTCCGGAATTCTCAAGTCTTTCACCTATGAAAATAGTCCATTTTGCTTTCGAGAAAGTTAATATTGAACAAAAATTCACATTTTCGAAGGAAAAATCAAGATGAATTTGAATCAGTAAACATTCAAAAAAGATTATTAGAATGTACGAAAAAAAACTCAAAATCACTGTATAACCCAACGAATTTAATAAATTACTTACATTTTTCTCGACTCTTTAGGATAAAAAGAATTTAACATACCTGAAAGAGAAAAACAAAATTAGTAAAACCATAAATAGTAAAATTACCAACCATAATTGCAAGAAACAAAAATATTTCTTGGTATTATAAAGGAAACAATTTAATGAAATATGTAAAGTAGAATTTTTTTTTCGGGAAAACGCCGTTTCTTCTTCAGTAACAAATGTTGAATTCTACAGCACTCATGATCTGAGAGAGCTTCTGCCCCGTTCATGGAAACAAATTCCTCAAGAAATGTTCAACAACTTCTTGTGTAGTATGCAAAGAAGATGTCAAGCTGTTATTGATCCCCGTGGAGGCCATACAGGGTATTGATAGTCTGAAAATGCTTGAATTCTCTTGGAATTAAATTTCGTTATTTTACTCGATTTTTCTTAACCATCCTGTATACGCTGCAGTCCTACGGGCTAAATTAATTTCATTTCCTGCAACTTGAAATCATATTAATATGAAACTTTCATCACAAATTCCCATTTTAACTATATTTTTCTGCAATTTTGGATCAATATCCTTAACTCATGTGAAGCAGTTTATTTACTCCTTCGTATACTCGTTGGTATACTATCTTTTTTTCACAAAAAAAATAAAATTAGACAGCTCCTTCTGGTTATTGCAGTTCTTCCGTTTCAACTGTGATATAATATAACAGGTTTGAAAGGTATTCTTCCTTATTTAATGCACTAACAGTTTTTTTTCTCTTATTCAGAAATACAAAAGGCGACCCAAGAAACATATTTTGCATTTACAAACAAAAATAAGATTTTAATTACCAATTTTCGCAAATGAAACACTTCCTCCATCAATTAATATACAACACTCAACAATGTTATAGAAAAAAAATGATAATTTTGGAAAAGTATAATGAATTGCACTGAAAGAAATATTTGAAGTGAGAGAAGAAAAAAAACTTATAAACTTTCATGAAAGACGAAACAGTAGTGTTATGGTATAGGGGAATATGTTTCAAACGGGCGCACAGATCTACACATTTGTCCTGGGAATATGACCGCCTCACACTATAGGGTGCATGTCATTGACAATGTTTCGTCAGAATTTCACGCTGCTATTGGTGAAACTTTTCAATTTCTAGACGATAACGCTAGACCGCACCGTGCATCCATAGTTTAGAATGCGCTCGAGAAGCTTGGTATTCCACATTTACCAATACCTCCGCACTCACCGGATTTGAATTGCTTAGAACATGCATGCGATATGCTCCAAAGAAGATCAGATAATCATCAACCTACCCCAGAATTCTTAAATGATCTGAGAGAGCTTCCCCCCGTTCATGGAACCAAATTCCTCAAGAAATGTTCAACAACTTCTTGTGTAGTATGCAATGAAGATGTGAAGCTGTTATTGATGCCCGTGGAGGCCGTAGAGTGTATTGATAGTCTGAAAATGCTTGAATTTTCTTCGAATAACATTTTGTTATTTCACTCGATCTTAACCACCTTGTTTACGCTGCAGATCTACAGACTAAATTTAATTTTATTTCCTGCAACTTGAAATCATATTAATATGAATTTTCATCACAAAATCTAATTCAAACTATATTTTTTTGCAATTTAAGTCAATATCCCTAACTCATGTGGAGCAGTATACTTCTTGGTAAACTATCTATTCTTCACCAAAAAAATTTAAAATTTGACATCTCCTTCTGGTTGTTGCAGTTCCTTCGTCAGTTAGTTAAATGAAGCGTTTTTCGACGACTGTATTTGTTTTGTTCTCCAATTCAGAAATACAAAAGGCGACTCATGTATCAACCCGAAGTACCCGACTTTACTAGGGTTGTATTCATAAACTTACGCAGAGTAAGCTCCCTTACTCTGAAGCGTTCACAAAATTGCTTTGTCTTCCTCGGAGTATATTCTGTGAGCGTTCATAAACTTCCTCTGAGTAAGCTCTGCATACTCTGCTATTTGGGAGAGTAACCACATAGGTACTCTGATAGTTGTGACGTACGATTTTCATTCTGTCCTGCTCCCGCAGACTTTTCGAAACTTTAATATTATTCGAATAAGTGTATTTCTAGTTTTGTTTATTTCAATAACGAAATACGAAACAATTAATTTTTCACGTGAAACAACTATTCTGTGAAATATAGAAAAGAATTACTTTAATGATTTATAAATTTAATGAAATTGCTAGCAGTGAATAAACGAAGCTCGAAGTGAACTTTACGAAGAGATAATAGTAAAGAAAAAAAGAGTTTCTCCCTGTATTGCAGAACCTAGAGTGGTCCTTTCAAGTTCAAATAAATCGAGACATGAAAAGTCCCACAATAACTGTTTTTTGTACCTGATTTGAAATTTACGTTGATATTTTGTTATATTCGAGAGCTTAGATCTATCAATATTCACTCATATTTTGCTTCATCTTCAATACAATATTTTTTTAACTTATTTTTGTTAGCTTCCTCAAATGAAACTATTTTTTGTTTTTTCCTGGCGTAGAATCAACAAAACAACAAAACATGTAATAACATTTTTAATTTTCTGCTTGCAAGAGAAGATTATAGACAATAATATCCTTTTTCATTGTTTCTGTCTCAATAAAAGTAATTCAAAGTCCTGAGAACATTTATCCGTTTCCTCACAATCATCAAAAAAACACGGTTGTGCTCTGCTTTTTAAATAAAAGAAAAATGGACTATACTGCGAAGACACAACTGAAAATGTACTACTAGAGAGAATTTTTTTCTTAAACTTCTATTATTCATTCATGATATCAACAATTCAATATAAAAATGATATATAAAAAATGTATATGATGCAAAAGTATTATTCATAACCTATACACATGTTTGAATTTTGAATGACATTTGTCAGAGTAAGTTTGTGAACGACGAGTGTGGAGTAAAGACCGAAGTATATTTCTGATCATATGGCCATACTCTTACTCTACTCTCTGAGTAAGTTTGTGAACGCTGCCTAGGTGGCTAAGATTCGAAGCACCAACCACGAGCAGTACCCACTTCCACAATTTATAGCGCTAAACAATAATAACTCATGCACATTTGTGAAACGCCGAAGGCCTTCGGATATTTATGCGATTTTAATGAACGAAATGGTGCACACCTCGGCTAGTTTATCACGAGCCGAGATAAATAATTAAAAACGTCCAGATGAAAACCGTTCCGGTATTTACTTTTACCGGATCTGCGTTCGGTACTCGCGGCGACGAATTACCGACCGCATTATGTAAAATTACATGCGTGATTTTTATTTATTGTTCGCGGGCCGAGGTTGATGTAGATGCATTCTGATTGAAATTATACGGCTGGTAAATTAAATATGGCCAAAGGAAAACACTTATCGACCACGCCTTCTCTCTATGATGGGAAAGATACCTTTACCGTAATTTTCGAGTCCCAGATACACACGTTCTTGAAACCTCAGTATATTTCTATATAAAATACCACTAGAGATGAAAATTTCACATTATCGATTGTATCGGGTGATTTTTTTGGAGTGATACAACTTTGAGTTGGCAGTACTACTGTATTTTACGACCTATTCAACATTTGGTGGTTGCTTTCTGTTAAGTTGAGTTTGACATTTCATTATGAATAGACTTACAATAGAAAAAACGCCTGCAAATTGTCGAAATCAAAGTCATGGTTCTTTTCGTCAAACTCATCGAATTTTTCGTACATTTCATGGTGTACATAATCGCCCTTTGGAGAGGATAATAGGAAGCTTTCTTCACTCTCACTGATAATGGGAACTTTGTGAGACTGAAGGGACACTTTTAATGACAGCAAACAATGTTGAAATAAATTGTTTACGTGGAAGCGTGTGAAAAATAATTCTAACATTAGTGTTAAAAATATTTTTAGCACTTCATTTTCTTATGATGAGATCAGATGATAAAAATTCAGTAATTGTGAATTTTTATTATCAATATTCTACAAACATTACTTATGAACATTAATATTAATCGTAGAACTAGAACCGTTACTAACATTTATGCCCTGTGACGTTAGGGAGCTTCGCAATACATTATTAGAATTCTCAGAACCATTAGTACTTGTTCAATATTGGATGACGAAGATCTAAACTCTGTTGAGGTTGGACGAATTTTTTCAGCAATGACCTTTCTATATGCAATGGAATGATCAACATAGCCCTCGGCTACCGTCGTAGACTTCCATCCACCATTTTTTTTTATATCCGTAATATTTGCTCCTGATTCTGCTAGCAATGAAGCGGAGG
>JAVSIQ010000768.1:0-78808 GCA_038502775.1 Hippodamia convergens | reverse complement strand
ATGTCTGTCACATAATTTGATGACCCACTCAATATGATCAAAGTGGATAGTTAATCAACCACCTACAGAGAGACAATATCTCCAGAAGAAAAACTTGTTGTCACTTTGAAGTTCGTACTTTTGAATGGAAAAATAAGAAACATTTTTTCAAACTGATCTAAGCTTTCTGTTTACTGGCTTCGTGATGATTCCCACCCTGTCTGCAGTGGCGTTCGAGCTCTAGTCCACTGCTGAGAAGTCTGTGTTGATGCTAATATCAACATAGTTATACGCTCCTGGATTAATTGAGGAATATGGAAATAGATATGCTTGATGTGTTGTTTGCGTTTGAGGAATTTGTGCCCTTTGAATGACATTGAGCAATTCACTTTTCCTTGAAAGGCGTCGGTTTTGGGTACTTTTTTCATTTCACTGTACAGGGTGGACAGAATTGGTGAACTAGAATTTTTTTACCGAAAGAGATAAAGGAAAATGAATCACACTTTACGGTCGTCTTCTTTAGAGAAATTGATAGATCCATCAACTGCATTCCTCTTCTTTTGTTTTCGAGACTAAAATTGAAATTTGGGAGATTTCAATTTCGGTCTTCCTTTTCTGAATGTGCTAGGATGTTAATTGAAAACATCATACAGACACTTTTTTCATAGCAATCCAGTAGTGTATGTTTTCCCAGGAGGAAAAAATACAACAATTGCTATAAAAAAATGTCTGTATAATGTTTTCATTTTGACATCCGAGCACAAACAGAAACGGAGAAAATGACCGAAGTTGATATTTTGGACTGAAATTCGAAAACAAGAGAAGATGAATAGGAATGCAGTTGATGACATTATCAGTTCCCCCTAAGATCTTTTTTTATCTGGAACTTTTCCATGAATATTGAAAATTTCAACTATCTCTTTCCAATTCCTTTTTTTCACTATTTTATTTTTATAGTCGGGACTCGTCATGTCACAACAAGCTGTTTTTTTAACCTCATCCATAAATAAGTCAGTATCGAAATTCCATTTTCATTTTCAAATTAGATACAATCGTCATGAAAACGCACGTTGAAGTGTGTACGACTACATAAGAACACATGTATCTCGAAACGCCCACCTGACGCATATTCAACGCGCGCTTCAAAAAATATCTTGAAACGCACGTTTTCCGGGCGCTGGATACAAACACTCATTTTGCATGTGTACGGGTACATAAGAGCACTTGTTTTTCGAAACGCGCGCTAGCAAAAAAGCGTGTTTCGAAAAACCTAAAGAGTACCCGGTCGAATATCCTCAAACGCAAGTTTTACGAGCGTTGGATCAAAAACGCGCGTTTGCATGTGTACGGATACATTGGAGCACTTGTATTTTGAAACGCGCGTTTCCTAACGCCTAATGTGTACATGGTCTAAGAGCACTTGTTTTTCGAAACGCGCGCCAGCAAGAAGCGTGTTTCGAAACACGTAATGAGTACCCGGTCGAATATCCTCAAACGCACGTTTTACGAGCGTTGGATCAAAAACGCGCGTTAGCATGTGTACGGATACATTAGAGCCCTTGTATTTCGAAACGCGCGTTTGGCTAACGCGCGTTTCCTAACGCCTAATGTGTACATGGTCTTAATGAGTGAAACTTCCTCACCTGCAGTGGGAGGCCTTGATCCCGCTCTCGAGTAGTACCTCTTGCAGAAAGGCAGCCTCCTGAGGATGTGAACCAAAGCCTCCCTGAAGCGGCTGTTCATGTAGCAGTAGATGATCGGATTGTAGCAGGCGTGGGACATGGCCAACCCGTGGAACGGGAAGTAGAGCATCTCCAGCACATCGTCGCTCAAACTCTCCACGAATATCTGCGAAAATCACGAGAAGGTGAATATTGCGAAGCGTAAATTATGGGGGGTCGAAAATGGAAAATTCGGGACGAGATGAACGGCTTATCTGGGCAATAATCCGAGAAGGCTTGTAGATTTTAAATATCCAATTTCGCGTCACATCGGCGTGGCGTAAGATCGACGGTTTCTCGGGAAAATGTTGAAAATTCCTGGAGATTTGGAGCTCGTTTCGAGCTTCCAATGTTGTGTGTTAATGGACTGTTCGTCTGTTGTTCGGGGTATTGGATTAATTCGTGTTCTGATTTTGAATATTTATGAAGGGCTACTTCAAAATGGAAATTCTCATGCGGAATAGCCAAAAAGTCGAAGGGCATTTTGTTCATTGGAATCTGTGCTTCCTGTGAATATCTTTCGAACAGGAAGTTAAAAATTCATGAAATTCGTAAGTGAGTGCAATGGCACAAACAATTTTTTGTTTAAAATATACTTTGCGTTGAACTGGAAATACCCTCAACTTTTTGAATATATTTGGAACTCTTATATCTTTGCAGATATTGAAACAGTGGCGTAGCGAGCTTAACTCGCGCCCGGGGCACAAAACCTTTTTAGCGCCCCCCCCCCCTTCTAAATCCATAAAGACATAAAATATTATATTTATGTGAAATGTACTCGCGAATTACCACATGAATGAAGTAAGATAAAAAAAGTCATAGGCTCAAGCAAGGCTTTAATTTTTGGACCAAAAATGTAGTAGAGAAAACAAGAATAGATATATGATGTATGTGATCATCCAGAATTACTTCAAGATATACTTTTCATTCATTTTATATATTTATGAAGAAATATCAAAAGAAACACAGTTTCAGTACTTTAAAAAAATTAATATTCATTATCTTCAAGGAGATAAAAATTTAATAATAATAAGGATATACGAGTAGTACCTACATTAATATAATATTAATATTACTCTGTTTGAATTTCCTTGCTTTTGATGAATCAAATTCATTAATAATCTCATCAAAGTTTATCATTTCAAAATTTTCTTCTTCCACACTTGAAAATGCCAGGTCACTTAGGCGATCTTGTCCCATTTCGTTGATCGTGGATATGTCAGAAGTAATTTGTATCAATCGTGCAGCTAGCAATTGAAGCTGAGAGAGTCAGGAGTATTTGAAGTGGACCTCTCAGAATTGGAAAAACATCTTCTCCATACAAGATTATAAAATTCAGAAATTCCATGGGAGTTCAAGTTTCAATTTCTTTTTTAGTGCAAAGTTACATTTTGCAATCACCTCTAATTCGTTGAAGAATTCTATTCTGTTGAAATCAGTATTATAAAATTCACCCAAACTTTTATAACTTCGTCAAGGTCCTTGTCAACAATATCCTTGTTATAAATTTTCAATATCTAGTTAAAATCCAAATTTATTTATGATATAATTCACTTATCGTGAATATATTTCTTGTTGGAGACGATCAAGAATGCTCTTAATAACGCGAGAAATCTCACTTTTGGAGAAAAACAACATCTCTAACTAATTACTAATTTTCTGAGTATTTTGCAGTGTTTTATCACACGTTATATCAATTTCCCATTTTTCACAGAGTGACCTCTTTACAGGGCTTGTCCCAAATTTCGGCTAGTTCAGTCGCTAATGATTCAAGATCATGAAACGCTCTTCTAAAATTAAATCTAAGACCTTGCAACCCGAGCTTTACATGATCAATCCTCCTGAAAATTTCAAATCAGAAATGGACAAAAGTTATGAAATCAGAAGTAAGTATATTTTGTAATAGATTTCTAGCTTCACTTCTGTTGTCACTTGTAGTAGTATCTTCTGCTAGTTTTTCTAATAGCTCTTCTATATTCTCTAGCTCCTCGACAATAACCCTAACCGCTTATATTATGGCGCTCCATTGTGTTTCAGATTCACGTTTGACAATTTTTTTCACAGCATTTTCAAAATTTTTTCATCGTAACGTTCAATGTGAGGAAAACAAATATATGTTTTCAATTATTCCAAAATTTGTCACAATGATTGAGTCTTGTTTAGCTGCAGTAGCTCCTACTTAATCCAGTAATTTTTTTGGTTTGCCAACCATTTGGCGTTGCACCCCCCCTTACTACGCCACTGTAAAGGGCTACTTCAAAACGGAAATTCTCATGGCGGAATAGCCAAAAAGTCGAAGGGCATTTTGTTCATTGAAATTTGTGCTTCCTGTGAATATCTTTTGAACAGGAAGTTAAAAATTCATGAAATTCGTAGGTGAGTGCAATGGCACAAAATGCATCAACAATTTGTTGTTTATAATATACTTTTCGTTAAACTGAAAATACTCTCAACTTTTCAAATATATATGGAACCTCTTATATCTTTGCAGATGTTGAAAGAGTTTGGGACTTTTAATTCGTACATACTAGGTTCAGTCTATGCTCGAGGAATTATCGCAATTTGTTTGGGGTTTTCACATTCCCGTAAGAAAACGTTCAAAGTTATTGTTGTGTGAATGCATAATCTCAATATACAGGGTGTACCAAGTT
Organism: Hippodamia convergens; assembly: GCA_038502775.1. NCBI lineage: Eukaryota > Metazoa > Arthropoda > Insecta > Coleoptera > Coccinellidae > Hippodamia > Hippodamia convergens. The sequence goes on along the minus strand of JAVSIQ010000768.1, from coordinate 74,457 downwards.
CGACGGCCTATTAGGCGTTTCTGGAGAACTAGACCTATTTGAAATCTGAAAATTGGGATTATATTATTGTTTGACATTATATACCGATCTAAAATATTCTTGGAGCCTGACCACTTTTAATTATACAGGGAGTGAAAGAAAAATTGTCAAAAATTTTTTTTTCGGTTTTTTTCTTTTTGAATTTGACAAAGTATGTAATTCTGAATACATTCGTACTCAAATTGTTGCATTCGTCGAAATACTTTCAAAAACATCGAGAAAAACCTGAAGAAAAAGAGGGAAAAGAGTATTCGGTATTATGTTTGTTATTCCTAATCTAGATACCTTAAGCACAAACCGTTTTCACATTTTTGGAGTCGAAGAATGTGAAAATATTGTACATTTCTAGAATTTTGAAAACTCATCACAGGGTGTTCCAAATGTTGGGTCAAAAATTGGGATCAAGATTGGCCCATAACTTTCGTTTTTCAAATTAGAACCCTATTTTTTATGATTGCGTTGGATTGTACAAAGAAATATGATGATAATGTTTTAATATGTTGATGCTCCTAAACTTGATCATTCTTGAGTTATTTAGGATTTTCTGATTTTATGTGGTACGTAGCGTCAAATTCATTAAATCTGTTTCATATCAACTATGACATTGGTCCTAGAAGATAAATTATTCTAATATCTCACTAGTGACACACCTTTTTCTTTAATTCATTCATCATTGTTGTTATGAAACAGATTTTATGAATTTGACGCTACGTACCACATAAAATCAGAAAATCCTAAATAACTGAAGAATTATCAATTTTAGGAGCATTAACATGTTAGAACACTATCATTATTTTTCTTCTAACAATCCAACGCAATCATAAAAAAATAGGGTTCTAATTTGAAAAACGAAAGTTATGGGCCAATCTTGATCCGAATTTTTGACCCAACATTTGGAACACCCTGAGATGAGTTTTTCAAAATTTTAAAAATGTACAATATTTTCACAGTCTTTGACTTCAAAAATGTGAAAGCGGTTTGTGCTTAAGGCATCTAGATTAGGAATAACAAACATAATACCGAATACTCTTTTCTCTCTTTTTCTTCAGGTTTTTCTCGATATTTTTGAAAGTATTTCGACGAATGCAACGATTTGAGTACGAATGTATTCAGAATTGCATACTCTGTCAAATTCAAAAAGTAAAAAACAGAAAAAAAATTTTTTAATTTTTTTTTTGCTCCCTGTATAACTGAAAGTGGTCAGGCTCCAAGAATATTTTAGCACGGTAGATAATGTCAAACAATATCATAATCCCAATTTTCAGATTTCAAATAAGTCTAGTTCTCCAGGAACGCCTAAAAGGCCGTCGAACTTGGTACACCCTGTATATAACTAAGTCGTTGGAAACACACGTCTAAATTGGATGAACTGTTTGTTGTGAATTATTTTTTGTTAGATTCTTCTATTGCAGGGTTTGCATAAAATACATTGAAACTCTGAAAAATTTGATGAAATGAAGAAAAATCAGGAAGTTTTTTTTTTTTGCGAATAACGCCTACGGTTAAGAGCGGTAGAGCTCTTTCTTCTGTCAATCCAAAAATCAAGTTTTCAGGAAAATCAGAGACCTCCCAGACAATATTTCAATAGATATCTGTTTCTTCTGATTTCAAATATATATATCTTATTGAGATTTTCTCTGGCAGTTTTCTGAAAATATAGATATTTTCTCCCAAATCTTAGGCAGCTGTGGAATGCATCACGAGAACGATGCGATTTTTTTCATATCGATGGAATCGTGGATAATGAAACATCTGATATTTATATTATTTATTTAACAACCGAGGGTTCAGTTAGGGATTCAAATTCATTCACTTCTAGACAGAGTCTTTTTCTTTAAGTTCTCGAGCATTTTCCTCAACATTTATGGAATATATTGAGGATGTCAATTCCTTCTTCTATTCTGATTTCAATGTCTTTAATATTGCGCCAGAGGGCTCCTATTCCAACACGAATGCGATAGCATGAGTGTTGAAATTGTGTTCTGCCACGAGTTTTAGACGATATTCTCTCAATTTCAGTCAAGTTTTTTTAAAGGACTCTCGATTTTCGAATAAAAATTCATATTAGTGACTTCAAATTGTATCTCAGCAGTTGGTGTGACTTACGAAATTTGACAGATCGCGAATTAGAATTGATTTGATTCGAAAATTGATTGGATCGGAGGTCAGTACTGACAACCACAAAACGAAAAATATAACTGAAGACAATACCGTAAAGAGTTTCATTAAAATACTCCTTTCAGTACTGTAATGAACTCATCACGATACTGAAATAAAGAAAATAAATAAATTATAACCCAAATTCATAAATTCTTTCAATATCAACATATATCTTGATAATTCATGTGAATTATCAGGAAATATATTGTAGGCCGTTAAAAAAATTCGCGTATGCTTCATTTGGTGTTTCACTCCGCCTTCACTGAAGTAACTAACAAGGGTCTTAATGGACTATAGGTTTTGAAAACCGAGCTAATGAGTCGTCGCGAAATTAACTCAGCAAATCCACCCCTCTCACAACAGATAAGTAATTGCCGGAACGGTAAAACGAATTATTCAACCCTAACACCGCAAGAAGTTTCCTCAAACTTTCCACAGGTACGCCACAAGCTTATTCTGTCGCGTTTCAAGTGCAAATTAGGACCCTCCTCTCCTGGAAGTTATGGAGCCGAAAGCCACTCCTGTAGGATATATGGGAGGAACACATGATGGGTAAATCAATGCAACCTACTTGAAAAAAACGTTTGGATCTTTGACATGGAAAAAACGCTCGGACGGGTCGAAAAATGAAGTTATTTATGTAATACTGAGTCACTCTTTATAATAATAAAGCGATAAAAAATACAGCTATGCAGGAAATTGAATTGCCTTTCCAACAAGGTGCTGCTCGACCCTATGGAGCAAAGATTATAGAGTTAGAAAGATAGGAAACGCCCTTGTATCTGTGGTACTAAAATCCGACTACGATTTTTGGCTGGTTTCTTACTTGTGACACATAGATGACGCTGAAAACATTATTTAGTAGAGAAAACTATTTTAATAGGCGCGAAATTCGAAACACATTTCTCATAAATTTTCATTTGATTGAATACTTTGTCGAAGTTTTAAAAAAATATCCTGATCGACAAAAAAGCAGAGCTCTGCTTTTGGTCAGGATGATCTTTTCTTCTGCATATTGCTTTGAATCAAATGAAATACGCTTCTGGATTCTTTATATTTTTATTTGAAATGATTGTTTAAAATCAACTGCAATACAATAATTATGAAATTGAGTACATTTCAAAAATTTGTTCTCATATTAGAGAATTATCATAACAATTTCAAGAACTTATTGTGAATGAACTCTCGATAAATCGAACATACAGAAATCAAACAGTTGTTCTGAACCCGATTCATACATATCTTACCCAGTGTATTTTAACCTAAATGAGTCCAGAGGGTCTTGTAGATGAGTCGAACTGCTGGAAGGGTCGTCAAGAGAACCACCACCTCTATAAGTCGTTCTTCTGACCACCATTGCCTCTATGAGTGGAACTTTTTGATCTAATGAATGAGAACGAAGAAATTCGGTTCGCAAACAAATTATCCAGAACAATATATTTTTACCCCGAAACCTCTATCCATTTGACAACACTGAAAATAAAAAGCCCTGAACAAGACAATTACATGATACGAGTTTCAAAACTTACATTTCTATTCTCTTTGGTAATGAAAAGAATGCACATTCAAGATTATTATTTCTGCAATAAATCACCATGCATTTCGAATGTCGGCCAGTTTCTAACACAAAATTTATAACAGAAAAACACACAAACCAAGATTATGGAGTGAGCTAGGTTATATCAGTGGAAAATACGCGAGAAAATGCAATCATCATTCAGCAAAAATATTTATTCAAGTATTTCTTTCAAAATTGACAACAGCCTACTAATAATCTCTATTTTATCTACTCTAATCTCTTACTTTTGAAAAACAGATGTCGCTGACATCACTGTAGTCGCTTCGTTTCCAATCTTTATACTCTATAATCTTTGTTATTGAGTACCAGAAAGCTGTGTTTATTTTTTTATTTTTACGTTTTTGTTGCGATTGAAAGATATGCCTGAGGAAAAAACCAAGAAAAACACTTATTGTTGGGTCAATGAATGTAATTCTAAAAATGTGGGAAACCTAGAGCCCATTTTCGTGGTCAAAATCAAAATGTTTACTTCACCAACAAACCAGAAATCGTAGAGGAAATTAATAGACGTAAATCTTGGGAGCATATTTTGATAATGGAAAACCTGTATCTAAACATATCATAGTATGCTTACAGCATTTCCTTCCAGAAGATTATAGAATGAAAACAGGCAAGAGTGGAAACTTATGTCAATCGAGAACAATGCTTCATATGTTTTGAATTATTTCAGAAACTCTCACTATGAAAACATTTCTGCTACTGGAGAAGGAAGTTGTACCCTCACAAAACCTACCAAAAAAAGCAGTTCAAGTCTAGACATTTTAAATTTTTGTTCAGATTTCATTGTACAATAATTTGCATTCTTATCGAAATAAATAACTTCGAGTCTACTTGATATTTTTGAATTTATAGAAGCCAAGTTGAAAGCCATATGATAATGCGCAATAAAAACTAGGGACCTTGTGAGTTTAAGTGATTCTCTCGATTCTTGCAAAATAAAACTTATGTTCAGCAACGATCAAATCTACAAGTGGAATTTCAAATAAATTCCGAGAATTGGCAATTTCAAACAATATATTATACATAATGTATCTATTTAATATTAATATTAGAAATAGTTTGATAGTCTTGACGTTTATTCAGCTACAGAAAAGGTGTAATCAATTGATAGATAAGTTAAATAATTTTATTTTATTATAACTGCAGCCTAAGACACAAGTGGGATGCAATAAATGAATATTACATTAAAATCTAGTGTAATGAATTCTTCAGCATTATTTATCGATGATCACGTAATGTTCTACATACATACAGTTCTTTGAAGTATACCCATTTTTATTAAAAATTTGTCACCAATTTTTTTTCATAGATTTTCTCCCTTTCTAAACAGAAAAAAAAATTAGTAGCTTCTATAAAATGAATATATTGTTATGCTGATGTTCAATTACATTACAATCATGAATGTTTTCAAGTTCTGTTAGGTCTCAAACTAATTTCATCCTTCTCTTAGTTTTGATCAAATATGGATAATCCTAATGATTTCTGTTTTGTACATTTCACTGTTATGGGAAACAACGAGAAAAGCAACAGAGACAAAACTTAACAATCAATTTTACCTTAACAATCAGAATTGTCAAGATATTGTAGTACATACAACCTTGTAGAGTAACAGGGCTGAAATATGCTTGCAAATTCCAGACAATCTTGCTTGGTATATATCATCATCATTTTTATAAGACAACATTTCCCTCAATATGGGGTTGTCCTTGTAGAATTCAAATGTTTCGAAATAATTTTTCCCACATAGAATCGAAAGATTGCATTGCAACACTTGCTCACCCTCTACACAGCATCCGTGAGCATGTAAATATTGGAAAATTTCCTGAAATTAGAGGAACTTTTGGTGAACATTTTACCAGATGATCTGAAAAGCATTCAAAATTGAATAGTGCCGACCTCAATATTTCACATAAATACAACAAAAAGCACAATATTACCTATACTTGCACTTACAATATAATCCACATTTAAGGAAACAACTTCGATTATCAATAGTCAATGAACGTTCAAACTAAAAAATCCCATAAATACAAATAGAAATCTCATGTAAACACGAAACAATACTCGTTTCGGTAAACAGCTGATCGGCGAATGCAGCGACACCATCGGTAGTTATTTTGTCCAATACCCTATTCAAAAATGAGAACTGTTAGGGGTTGTGGCTAGAGGGGTAATGATATCAATCTCATTTGAGAACCCTTATTTTACCCCCTTCCAACAAAATTTGTCTTGTCCGACTTGTTTCCTCGTTATTCTATCCCAAAGCTCAAAATTCGAGGTAGAAAGTTATGGATGGCACACCCTTTACATTATGTTAAGTTTTTCTCACATGTTTTTCGTAACGAATTGGATCAATTATTCATGTACTCACCATGAGTATGTTGTACGGCAACCAGCACATAGTGAAGACACATACGACTGTAACCATCATTTTCACCATCTGGAATAGGAAGATTATTGTTAGAATAACCAAGAATGAGATTAGTTTAGGACCACAACCAATTTCAAACTTCCCTAATGAATGTGGAGATTGTAACAGAGCTACGTTGACAATCTTGTGTAGAAAGGAGATCAAGCATGTTTTTTACGATAAAAAAAATAAAACTTCACCACATACATGCTTGTTCTGAGAGACCTCTCATGATCTTTTTTCAGATGAGAATACTATATTCTGAAACAAGTTGCAAAATGTGTTAGTATAAGCATGAGTGTTGAATTGCCTTCTGCAACGAGTATTTGACGTTATTTTCACTATTTCAGTCAATTTTCAAGCTATTGCATAGATGTAGAATGTAGAAATTCCGTAACGAAAAAACCTAACACAGCCGTGTATCGTCGGTTCAGTTCGGCAGACTTCGGCACGGTGTTTGGGTGCTTGCGACTAGACGGATACGTGCAGCCACTCTAGCAGTGCAAAATAGAGTCGGCAATCTCGCTGTTCCCATTGAATTACGAACAGCAAATATTTCATTAACATCGGATAGAAAATGTATAGCCAAACGCAAGCAAGCTCTTGCTCTAACTATAGATAAGTCGCAAGGTGGAACTTTTGACGAAATAGATTATGAGTATAGTAAATCACATTCTCAGGAACTCGTCTATGTTGCACTAGCTCAGGTGACTTATATTGAAAAATTGTATATTACGACAAAAAATGATAATTCTGCATTTAAGTTTTAGGATGATCGAAGGCAAGCTGCATCGACTGCATCTTTGTTGCAAAAATTCAAAAGTCTGTCTTTGAATAGTGTTCAGGCGATAGCTCAAAGTGTCTTAGATTTCATTAGTAATAGAAATGGCATTTCAATATTAACTTTATATTGCCAAAGTCTAAATAGTCACAAATACGATTTACGAGATTCAATTACGAGACAAACCAATGTGTTACTTCTTACCGAAACATGCATGACGCGTTATAACCCGATTGAAATACCTAATTTCAATTGTATTGTTCAATTCAAACGAGATACTGTCCCAAAAGGTGGGGTAACTTTTACCCAAATAGTAATAATGTTACTAATATTATGACTCCGAATATTAAACGACGTTAGCGATGTTAATGTTAAACGCTCATTTGTTGGAGATATTTGTGCAAACTTAGAAATGGCCTACACATAGTCATGGTAGCAACTTTCATTTCTCCGAAGCCAAAATTGGACGAGGTTAGAGCATTTTAGTCATCGCACTTTACTGGAGTACACTGAAGAAGGGTTGAAAATACTTGGTACAAATGGTAATAAATTTCCACTTATCTTGGCTGGCGATCTCAATATTAACTTCGTTGATGAAAACATCAGAGCGGTTGACAACTTCCACAAGAATCCACAACAATTGATCACTATTGACGCGGTATTGTCCAGATATTCAGAAGACATAAAGTCACAAAGTTATGTTTCTTATTTCATTTGCCATGTACCTATAGTTTCAATGATAAAAATTCCTGAATAACCTACATGTATTGTAAGATGAATAGAAAACATATTTTAAATCAACAATATTATCTTCTTATTCTTCAACAGATGCTATGCAATAGCTTCACAGCGGCAGTCTCCGAGTGCCACACGTGTTTTTTTCGAATACATTCGAAATTCAAATGAAAATTCAGATCAATGACTTTTGTATTGGTATTACGTTATAATTTGGAATATGTTACACCGATTTGGAATCCTTTCTACCATAAATATATCGATAAATTGGAAAGAGTACAAAGAAAATTAACCAAAAGTTTACTTTACCGTTTTGATAGGAGACGTGACTGTGCTTATGAAAATAGATTCAAATTGTCTCATATGTCAAGCTTTGAAAATGGAAGAGAATTGCTCCATCGAATGTTCTTGTACCGTTTTGTGAATGAGTGTTATGATTTCCCGTTTATAGTAAATATAAATTTAAATGCCCGTTTTTTTACTTATTTTATAATAATAAAAATGATAACCACAGGCTAGGACATCCCTGTATTATACCTAGATTTATTTGAGAATTACTCGTTTTTATAATTCATCCTTGTCTGAATTCAAGCGGAGACTTCTTTTGCATTCGCCAAGATACTGAAATTGAATAGCAAAATTCCTGTATGTTAGTGATAGTGTGATAGTATGATTCTTAATTTTATATTTCTAATACCATGTTGACGATATATTAAATATTATATTGTTACATTTTGTAGTAAATCCCTGTCATTAGTTTCATACTGTTGGGGTTTCAGTTATGTCAATGAATAAATAAAAAAATCTTGGCAGTTGGTGTGACTCACGAAATTTCACAGATTACGGAATTTGATTTGAAAATTGAGAGGATCTGAGGTCAGTACTGACAACCACAAAACGAAAAATATACCTGGAAACAGTGAAAACAATGCCAAAATGAGTTTCATTACAACACTTCTTTTAGTAGGTACTGTAATGAATTCATTACGATACTGCAATAGAGAAACATTAAGCAATTCGACCTTTTTCCCAATTGCATACCTTCTTTGAACTTCTGTCGAAATTGTCAAATATGCGGAATAATATGCAACAACCCAATTAACCTCCCACGATTTCATGCAATGGATCGTAAATTCATTATCAACAGCAAATATTGAAACGGATAGGAATTTTTCCGATTTAACGGCTACGCACAAGGGGTTGTCATGAAATAAAATATTCGAAATAGCTAATAGTGATAAATTCGTGTTCCTGACAGTTTCGATTATTTCTGATTGCATGTTGGAAAATGCTTCGCAACTATTATAGGAAAAAACACGAATATACTGCTCCACAAGAGTTAGGTTCAGTGTAGATCTGCAATCTCACACCAAGAATCCCCTGAAGATGCTTATCGCAGATTTGGGCGGAGCCACTAAGCCCAGAGGACTATTTCAATGTCAGTGAATCTGCTCGCGAGGGCCTCAAATTATACACTGCTCAAAAAATTTAACGCACATAATGGAAATCTCAAATTTATTCTACAACTGAAGGTGTTCTCAATGATAATTATTTTTATCAGAATTATGCATGCATATGTTATCCACTTTCAACGTACTTCTTCAATACAGAGGTTTTTTCCCAGCAGGAATAAAAAAAGATGATATTATCAGATTTGAATGTATCGGCTCCATTAAAAAATCAGTTGTTCTCGATCAGTTCTAGTGATCAATAGTTTTTCTTTCGTTTGATTTTCTACTCTCGATCGCTATGCAACGCGAAACACGCAATTTGGTGCAAGAGGAATGTGCCCAAGCTGTAGTCTTGGGAGAAGAAGAGTGGACATACACAAGAATTGCAGAAAGGTTTATAGTTTCCCATACAAGTGTGTCCAAAATGTTGTAGTGATTCAGGGAGACAGGGATGTCCGAAGACCAGGACAGGGCAGACCACGGGTAACAACTGCCATTCAAGAACATTACTTGAGAGTTTCTTTGTTGAGACAACGGTTTGCAACTTCTCGCCTCCTTCAAAATCAGCTTGAGCAAACTCATGGGGCGCAAATTAGCAGGCAATGAGAAATCGCCTCAGAGAATATGATTTAAGGCCTCGAGTCGCGGCAAGAGGTCCAGCTCTTACCCCAGCACATCGAAGGGCGCGTTTGGATTGCAAGAAGCATATTCATTGGGAAGATGCCGATTGGGAAAGAATAATCTTCACAGATATGCCTAGATTCTGCCTCTACCATTGTGATCGACGTTCCCTTATATACAGACGTCCACATGAAAGTGCAATTTCCTGAATACTACTGGTTTCGGGGGAGGATCGATCATGGTATGGGGTGGAATATCTTTGACTGCTCGCACAGACCTAGTGGTCGTTGATAATGGAGCTATGAATGCTGACAAGTATATAAGGAACATTCTTGAAGAACATGTAGTGCCATTTGTCCCATACATTGGTGAAAATTTCATTTTTATGGACGATAATGCCAGACCCCATCGTGCGCGCATCGGAGTACCTTGAAGAGGTTGAAGGATTAAATTACAACTTTTCAAGATCACTCATTTTGAGTATAAACCGTCGTTGCCGAGCTGTAATCAACGCAAGGGGTGGAAATACCAAGTATTAAATCACTTATCATCATTTCAGTAATTTGAAAATTGTTCATTTCTCTTCTTTCACATAAGATTCGGTGAAATTCTGAATTTTTCTTCCATTAATGTGTGTTGTTTCGTTCAAAACCTTCCCGAGAGAACATAAAAAATAAATTGTGAAGTCAATGTAGAGTTAACTTTCATTCAAATTGAGATTTTCACAATGCGCGTTAATTTTTTTGCGCAGTGTATTATAAACTATAGGGGCGCCTGTTGAAACATTTCGACATAGCGACGATTACGGGTTATGCGAGGGATTGTTAAAAGGCAACAACTGCAAAATGTATAGATCATGACAATAAAATTATGCCCACTTTCGGTTATGAATTGCTCAAACTCTGTCTGAGTATGGCCTCCGTTTGGACCATAACATTCTTCGTATGATACTATAGTATCATACGATACTATCATCACCAGTATCATACGATACTATAGAGCCAGGGGAAAAAACCTCAGCCGAAAAAACCTGTCTCCCCGTTAAAAAAATAAATTAAAATTGTTGTATCTGAATATTCTATATAGGACATCACGATCAGCGGGACGGCTCTTCGGAGGAAGGATTTCCAAACACAAACTCCAACCTGAAAATAAAAAAAGCCAGAACAGCAAGAGAATTCAATTTATACTTCATCAAATTAATCTGAAAGTTTCAACCCATTGCAAAAATGTGTTTGATATATTGTGTATGGCTCTAATGCCATCTTGGAATTTATAAATCGAACAATTATTAATTAGGTGTTCAACTGTTTCCTCTGATTCACCAAATTCACAATTAGGACTATCAACCGAATTCCACTTGAAAAGCATGCTATTGTTACGACCATGACCTGTTCTTATTCGATTAAGAAGGGACCATATTCTCCTGGGAAGGTTAGAACCAGGAACTTTATTCGATGGATCAGATATTAGATCTTTATTAGATAAGAACATACATCCCATTCGGATTTCCAGATTTTGTTGTAACTGAAGTTCGAATTCAGAAAGTTATTCGACCAAATAGGTTTACGAGATTTCAGTCTTGGAAATCTATTTTCTGTATCGGAAAAGAATCCGGAAATCAATTGAATTTATTCCAAGTTGCAGACTGTCTTCGAATATGGGGAGGAACTATATTTGATAGCACTGGTAGCCATTGGATAGGTGTAGATCGGATGGTTCCAGTAATTATTCTCATTGAAAAATTGAGCTGTGCATCGATTTTCTGAACATGAACACTATTGAGCCAAACAGGGCAACAATATTCAGCGGTGGAAAAAACCAGGGCAAGGGCTGCTGTGCGAAGAGTAGTCGGGTCAGCACCCCATGACGTACCAGCATGTTTCTGTAGAATGATATTTCTCGTTTTCAGCTTCATTCGTAAGTCATCCAAATGTGCTTAGTAATTCAGAGAGGAATCTAATTTTCCAGTGAAAAAGTGTTTTCCCGTTATTTTTTTGTAACAAATTTTCGCTCATATCTATAACGATACGAAGCAAACACTGGTCATAATTTTTTCGGCGATTCCAAACGTTCCATGTTTCGGGTAATATACCTTTTTATCTAGTCTAAAACCTCGTTTAAGTTGAATTTTACGGCCCCAGACGAACGATCGGATAAGGTCTCTACCCTTGGGGGAAAAAACTAATGAGAAGATGGCGATCTTCACGCATCCCGGAGATTCGAAAGATTAACATCCCCCGGTTTTATTCGTCTGAAGGTGAGGTTGACGACTTGACGAGGTAAGTGGACTCAAATGAAGCGGATGATTTGTCGATTTACGCCGATGAAGAAGGGTTGGGACCCTCGGAGAGAGATAGATGGCGTTAGGTGTGATTCGATGGAGGAAGGGTGGTTTTATAGCTGCGATATTGGGTGTTTCAGAGGCGCACCTAATTAAGAGTCTCCCGGGTTCCAGAGAAATTAAAAGGAATGTTTTCGAGGTACGTGGGCTGGGTGAACTTGAGATATTAGTTTTGTTTCAGATATCTATTGAAATCTTGTCTGGGAGGTCTCTGCATTTACCTGACAACTTCATTTGGGTTTTCTCTCCGAGTCTCTGAAACAAGAAACAATCAGAAAAAATTTTTTAATGATATAAGAAAGCCTCCTGCTTGAAAATTTGAGCACGTATTTGTCAGGGGCCAAAACTTCACGAGAAGAAATTATTGCCTAATAATGAACAAAAAGAAAACACTTTGAACATGAGCGCCCGCAGGGGGGGGGCATTGCCCCCCCTGAGATTTTGATCCCCTATCGAATTGATAATTCCGTGTCGATCACTTTTTGGATGAACGAAAATCATGGAAAGTTTTCGAAGACGATGAATTTCATTTTTGTGTTTACCTAAAAGAAAGTAATAAATTCATAAACTACCCTTATCTTGCTTATCGGTATTCTCTTCAATCGCTACCAGATGTTCGTTTTATGACCGGTTTTTTTAGGCGGCTTCTCTGATGGAGGATTCTTCATGCGACAAGTGGGACTACTCTCATATTTAAATAATTATTGTCCATTCTCCAATCAGAATTTTTTCTCCGAGAAGGCGGAAATGTAGAATCTTTTCCTTAGTATTTTCATTCTAGAGAAAGATGTATTCGAATTCAAAAGTGAGAGTGTTTTCAGAGAGTATTCTTAGTTTTTAGTGTCTTTGACTCCAAATCGTGTTATCGAGGGTAACTTCTTTAATTATTTACGCAGCTGATTTTTTCGTTCGGTGCCTCTCAATGTGAAGTTTAAACTATTATAATTTTAGATTATTGATCAGAAGTGTAAAAAAATTCGAAAGTCTTTGGGGGCTGCGGATAGAAGTGAAAACAAAGTAACACGTGAATTGTATCGTAGAGCGTTGACCTATTAGATTATTGTTTCCGAATAATTTTTATTTGTAAGGGAGTATTAATGACCAATTTGAACTTTCTTGATCCCTGATCATAAGCACTTCTTTGTAAACCAAAATTAATTCAAAAATGATAACCGAATAGTTCGACGATACAGTTTACAAGTGGCTCAGATTTCACTTCTATAGGCAGTCCCGGAAGACTGTTTTTTTCTTGTTTGTTGAGAGTCAATTTTACTTTTGTTTATCTATATATTTCATATATTTTTATGATAATATGATGAGTTTATCTTTGGAAAATGTGAATATTCCAAAATTTTTCCAAAGGAGATCGAATGCATGTTGATGCAACCTTTATACATGAATGCAGACTCATTACTCTTTTTCTGATAAAGAAACAATTCAAGAAAATTATAGAAATTAACCTCCTATTGAATTTCTTCAGACTAACAGAAGGCTGGTTTTTAGTTCAGAATAAAAAATGCCTACTCGTGGTATTACGATTCAGGTATTTTATTATTATTATTTTTGTGTGTATTTATTTTTTTTGCATAATTTATTAATTCTAATAATATATTTATGTTGTGTTATTTCGACTAATCTCTGAGTTTCCAGTTTTGAATTTATGGTTTGTTTCATTTAATCTATATTTCATATTTCATTGCTATTCATATACGGTTTTTATGAATATCATTTTATCTAACTTGAATGTATATTTGTTTCACTTCGTTATTATTAGTTGATTTGTCCTAAGTTATTAGCAGTCATTTCATTCCTTTCTCAATATTATTTATATTTCATTTTCCTGTTAATATTTTTTCATGGATTGTGATTTTTTAAGAAAACAGTTACACATATTATCTTATACATATCACCTTATATTGTTGATGTTGAAAAAATTTTAAGGTGGAAAACTTAATCATTTTTAACAAATTCTGCGGGCGCTCATGCATAAATATAGAAAAAAGAAATACATAGAAAGAAATGGAATACTGATTTTGCATGAGTCTTATCGTTTTTCAACAAAGTTTTTTTGCCCCCTCTGAGAAAAAATTCTGCGGGCGCCCATGCTTTGAACTCTTAAGCGTAACGTTTCGGAGTCTAAATCAGACTCCTTCGTCAGAAAATAACTAGGTTTCATTCAACTAGAATTTTACGATGTACAGGGTATCCCAAATTGCTTGATTTTGACTGCTTCAGGTACTGCTGGACTGGATTGGTGAAAATTTTGAAAGGTGACCTGGACCCGATTTTCATGAAAACACCATTAGTGAAAACAGTTTCACGATATCTAAATTTTTTTTTTATTTTGATATACACTGCGCAAAGAAATTAACGCACATTCTGAAAATCTCCATTTTAATGAAAGTTAACTCTACATTGACTTTATAACTTATTTTCTATGTTTCCTCGGGAAGTTTTGGGCAGAAAAACACGTTGAATCAAAGAAAATTCAGGATTTCACCGAATCTTATTTTGAAGAAGAGAAATGAACAATTTTCAAAATACTGAAATGCTGATAAGTGATTTAATACCACCCTTGTGTTAATTACAGCTCAGCAACGGCGGTTCATATCCAAAATGAGTGATCTTGAAATGTTCTGATCTGATCCTTCCCAGATTTCTCCGAGTTGAATTCCTGAGTCATTGAGATCTGGACATCTTGCTGTCCATTCGATTCGAGAGAATTCAACCTCTTCAAGGTACTCCTGAAATATGCGCGCACGATGGGGTCTATCATTATCGTCCATCAAAATGAAATTTTCACCAATGTATGGGGCAATGAATGCTATTCAAGAATGTTCCTTATATTTTTAATCAGTATTCATAGCTCCATTATCAACGACCACTAGGTCTGTGCGAGCAGTCAAAGATATTCCACCCATACCATACTGGATCCTCCCCCGAAACCAGTAGTATTAAGGAAATTGCACTGAGCATATCTTTCATGTGGACGTCGATCACAATGGTAGAGACAGAATCTAGACTCATCTGTGAAGAGAACTCTTTCCCAATTGGCCTCTTCTAAATAGATATGCTCTCTCGCAAAATCCAAACGCGCCCTTCGATGGGCTGGGGTAAGAGCTGGGCCTCTTGCCGCGACACGAGGCCTTAAATCATATTCTCTGAGGCGATTTCTTATTGCCTGAGTGCTAATTTGCACCCCATGAGTTTGCTCAAGCTGATTTTCAAGGAGGCGAGCGGTTGCAAACAGTTGTCTCAACGAAGAAACTTTCAAGTAACGTTCTTGAATGGCAGTTGTTACCCGTGGTCTGCCCTGTCCTGGCCTTCGGACATTCAAACCTGTCTCCCTGAATCGCTACAACATTCTGGACACACTTGTATGGGAAACTTCAAACCTTTCTGCAATTCTTGTGTATGTCCACCCTTCTTCTCGTAAAACTACAGCTTTGGCACATTCCTCTTTGGTCAAATTGCGTGTTTCGCGTTGCATAGCGATCGAGTGTAGAAAATCAAACGAAACTATTTATCACCTCCAGTTGTAGAATAAATTTGAGATTTCCATAATGCGAGTTAATATTTTTGCGCAGTGTATTTCAGAATTTTTTCATATTTTCCAGACAAGATCGTTTCACGCGATGAGATGTATCCATGACTTGACATGATCTCCGTCGGGATTAAAATTCAACATCCACTTTTCGAGTCGACCTAACACGGGCGAAAAAATTCAATATTTTCCAGTTGATCGGTCATAATTCCATACAACATAGTGAGTGAGCGTAACCGCTTCCATATCAATTCGAGAAAATTCCATTTCTGCAGATCTCTGGCAGCCATATATTGCAATAAATCGACATGCAATTTCTTCTATTTCGGGATCGTTGAATTCGGACAATTTATGAGACGTCTGGGCCAACGGTAGACTTTCCCTCAAAATTTAGTGGTATCATAAGATAATTACACTCCCTGTCAATAAATTCCGGACAGGCAAATATTTTGTCAAATTTTGTTGAAATTTCCACCAGGTATAGTATTGGGTCTTGTTATATTACCCTGAAATTTACTTTGAAAAAATAACTGTAGTATATATTCTTTTGAATAAGAGAGCTAAAATAATACAATAAACGTTGAAACAAAAAGAACCTAAGCTGAGGTAAAAAAAGGAACGGGGTACCATAACATTCTTTGTATGATATTATAGAATCATACGATATTATCATCACTAGTATCATACGATACTATAGAACCAGGGGAAAAAACCTAAGCCGAAAAAACCTGTCTCCCCGTTAAAAAAATAAAATAAAATTGTTGTATCTGAATATTTTATATAGAAGGACATCACGATTAGCGGAACGGCTCTTCGGAGGAAGGATTCCCAAACACAAACTCCAACCTAAAATTAAAAAAAGACAGAACAGAGAATTCAATTCATACTTCATCAAATTGATCTGAAATTTTCAACCCATTGCAAAAATGAGTTTTATATATTGTGTATGGCTCTAATGCCATCTTGGAATTCATAAATCGAACAATTATTAATTAGGTGTTCAACTGTTTCCTCTGATTCACCACATTCACAATTAGGACTATCAACCGAATTCCACTTGAAAAGCATGCTATTGTTACGACCATGACCTGTTCCTATTCGATTAAGAAGGGACCATATTCTCCTGGGAAAGTTAAAACCAGCAACTTTATTCGTTGGATCAGATATTAGATCTTTATTAGATAAAGAACATACAACCCATTCGGATTTCCAGATTTCGTTGTAGCTGAAGTTCGAATTCAGAAAGTTATTCGACCAAATAGGTTTACGAGATTTCAGTCTTGGGATTCTATTTTCTGAAACGTAGGAAAGTATCGGAAAAGAATCCGGAAATGAATTGAATTTATTCCAAGAATTCCAAGTTGCAGACTGTCTTCGAATATGGGGAGGAACTATATTTGATAGCACTGATAGCCATTGGATAGGTGTAGATCGGATGGTTCCAGTAATTATTCTCATTGAAAAATTGAGCTGTGCATCGATTTTCTGAACATGAACACTATTGAGCCAAACAGGGCAACAATATTCAGCGTTGGAAAAAACCAGGGCAAGGGCTGCTGTGCGAAGAGTAGTCGGGTAGTTCATCCGCTATACAGAGTGAAACAAAACCTTGTTTTATACCATTCATTTCTAAACACCCCGCAGTGAATTTGAGGCGGAAAATTTGATATAATTCAGTTTTAGTTCGGAGTGTGACCCTTTCTTAACAAAATGTTTCTTGATTTGAGTCAGTATCTGCTTTAAACAAATCTACACATTTTCAAAGAAAGTTTTGCGTTTTTTCATTTTTATAACAATTTAAAACATTACAATACCTTATCGACTAGTAAACATGTACAAACATTTGAAAATTAATAGCGTGTATTTCCACCTCGCTGTCTCATCACTTCTACCATACTACATGGCATACTTTCATTGCATTTCCGAATTGCTTCTGGGGGAATATTTTCCCTTTCTTCAAGAAAGGCTGTTCGTAATCTGGCAAGGTGTTGGATTGCCAATTTCGAACATGTCTACCTAGCATATCCCATACATGTTCGATTGGATTTAAATCCGGCATTCTGGCTGGCCACACGAATCGTTGAATATTCACCTCTTCAAAGTATTCTGTTAAAACCCGAGCAACGTGAGGCCTAGCATTGTTCTGCATTAACAGAAATTGTTGCTTCCCCCAGAAGCAATTCGTAAATGCATTGAAAGTATGCCACGTCGTATGGTGGAAGAGATGTGAAAGCGAGTGAAAATACACGATAATTATTTTCAGATGTTTGTTCATGTTTACTAGTCGATAAGGTATGTAATATTTTAAATTGTTATGAAAATTGAAAAACACTTTCTTTGAAAATGTGTATATATTTTTTTGAAGCTGATACTGACGTGAATTAAGAAACATTTTGTTGAGAAAGAGTCACACTTCAAATTAAAACTGAATGATATCAAATTTTCCGCCTCAAATTCACTACAGTATGTTTAGAAATGAAGGGCATAAAACAAGGTTGTGTTTTACCCTGTATAACGGATGAACTACAGGTATTCTCGTAAAGTAATTTTCAGGTTGATATAACCAGACCCAATACTAACCTGGTGAAAATTTCAACAAATCGGAGAACCACGAAAAAAAGATACAGGCTGTTGAATTTGACAAAAATTTTGCCTATCCGGAATTTATTGACGGGGAGTTTAGATTATTTTCGCATCACATTCAAAGACAAAATCCAATGGATAACTCCGCCACTGCCTCTTGGGACAGTAAATTTCATAGTTTAGATAATTCTCATATTCCCAACCAACTAAAATATCATATTTCATTCAAAATGAGTTGAATCAAGCCTTCATTCTCTTCCTTTCACTAAATACACACCAACGGCGACTCTGATTTGTCGTTGCTAAGTGAGAAGCCATGCTGACTGGAACATTAATCAAAGGAATATTTGATACTCAAGCTTCGTCCATATAACCACTCCTATTGTGATTTTGCTCTAGTGGTTTTGATTGAAAACTCGAATATAGTCCTGCAACGTCCACGTAGGCGTTACATGGTGCAGAGTTGATTAAACGATATCAAAATGTGCTTGCTAGGTCAAAGGACGATATTATAATTAGGGACTTTAATGGGGAGAAATCATACCCACCTGTTCAATGAATAAAACTTCTATTTTGATTTTATATGAAATTTGGGATGCTGAAGAATATACTGCTTGTGAATACTATTTGAAATCTGAAAATTTGGATTATGTTATTGTTTGACATTATCTACCGATCTGAAATATTCTTGAAGCCTGGCCACTTTCAGTTATACAGGGTGTTTTTTTTGTTTTCGAATTTGATAGAGTATGCAATTCTGAATACATTCGTACTCAAATCGTTGCATTCGTCAAAACACTTTCCAAAATATCGAGAAAAAACTGAAGAAAAAAGGGATATAAGATTATTCGGTACTATGTTTGTTTTTCCTAACCTAGATATCGTAAGCACAAACCGTTTTCACATTTTTGAAGGCGAAGACAGTGGAAATATTGTACATTTTCAGAATTTTGAATAACGTGTCACAGGGTGTTCCATATGTTGGTTCTAAAATTGGGATCCAGATTGGCTCATAACTTTCGTTTTTCAAATTAGAACCTTTTTTTCATGATGGTTTTGGATTCCACGGAGAAAAATGATGATAATGTTTTAACATGTTGATGCTCCTAAAATTCATAATTCTTGAGTTATTTAGGATTTTCTGATTTTATGTAGTACGTAGCGTCAAATTAATGAAATCTGTTCCATATCAACAATGATGAATAAATTCAGAAAAGAGGTAGTCAGTAATGAGTTATTTGAACAATTTATCTTTTATGATCAACGTCATTGTTGATATGAAACAGATTCTATGAATTTGACAGGATCAGTAAATCGTGTTGGAACATCATCATCATTTTTCTTGGCACAATGCAACGCAATCATTAACAAGTGGTCTTCTAATTCAAAAAACGCGGTATGGGTGATTTCATATCTGTTGTAAATGAATACAATAATTTTATTCCACCCTGACGCTAGGAATTCATTTACAAAAATAATTTCCTATGGAAACTAGAATTCAGGTTATTTTTAGCCGAAACCGGTTTGTAGATAAAATAACTTCTACAAAAAGAAAAAATACAGAAGCAAAAATACATTCCATTAGAAGAAATTGGGAAAAAATTAATTCTATAAAAATAAAAAAAAACAAATTCTGAAACATGTGAAATTTAGGATCGACAAACTCAGATGTCCAAATAATACACCTCGTTGTGAAAAACAGTAGCCAAATCTATTATAAAGAGATAATCTCATATCTCGGAGAAGATAAGGCATACCTACTTGTTATTTTGGCACAAAGTTGGAGAGCTGAACTTGATGGTATCGGTCTCTCTCCAAAGGCAAGAATGAAAGAAGTTATTGCCTCCGCAATAGATTGATCACCTAAGTACCATTTTCTAATTTGAATTTTCTCTTTAACCGTGAAAATTTTTATTTACGTGAATCTAATTTATTCTCAAACCGTCCATTTGACTTTCGGATTCGATTAATGGGCATTGCAATTCGCGGCAGCCGAGATTACCCCCTCCTGCCGAGGCTTGCCATTCCAACAGTCCAGTCCCTCATTCGTTATCTAATTGCAATGAGACTTCGATTCTTCCACTGTTCTACTAGACTCAGAACTGATTCGAATTTAACATTCGTATTCCTATGTTTCCATGAGAATTTTATTTATCCGTAGATATCAGTATACAGGGTTGGGATAAAGTATGGAACCAAGTAAATATCTTTTAAACGAAAAGAACGATATTTATGAAAATTTGCAGGTAAGTGCAATGAAACAAAACGCATCTGATGTGAATTTTTTTGATAATAATATACTTCCGGTTTAACCGGAAATGCCATCAACTTCTTTAATTTAAATGGGACACCCTATATATTTTTACAGATTTTGAAAGAGCTTGTTATTTTGAATTCATACATACTGAGTTTAGTGTAAAAAAACTTGTAAAAACGAGGAATATAGCACTTTAACCAACCTCCTTTGAGTTTTTTGCATTAGAGCAAAAAACTATTTAGATAAACTAATTGATGTTGTTTGTATGCATAGTAATTAATAAACAAGTACTGTTTAGTACGTCTTTTGTTCTTCAAGTGTCAAATTTTAATTGACGGAACTAAATTGAACAATTTAGAATGGTTCAATTAAGTGAAAAAGAGCGTATTGAAATTTTAATGATGATCGGTTATGGTGATCGTGTTAGAACGCATGAAGAATTGTGTCATATTTTTAATAATTTGCATCCGGAGAGAAATCCTGTATCACGCTCAACAGTAACTAAAACATAACAACGTTTTAATACTACTGCGATGGTAAAAAATTTGTTAAAACCTGGAAGACCGCGGACTGCAACGAACGAAACTGTTGAACAAAATATTGCAATCGATTTAGAAGAATCACCTCAAGTGAAGTAATTTTGTTTCTCATTATTCTAAAATAATGAAATGTACAGGGTGGGCATATTTCGATGTTTTAGCACTACAACTTTCGAACCAGACGAGATAGACAAAATCTGATACCCCATTCTTGATCTCTTTTTCGGAGAACCTGATAAAAGTTGTATTCATTTTTGGCTACCTTCTTTTGTTTTCAAGTTATAAGCAAAAATTGGAAAAATGGCGATATCGAAAAAAATTTATATCTCCGTTAATACTGAAGATAGAGCTCTGAAATAAAAACATTCTACAGGCACTTTTTCAAGTAGAGTCCAGTGGCATGCTCATCTATTTTGCACCATTTTTAATTACAAAGCTATGACCCAAAGTTATGTTTTTTTGAATGGAAATACTATATTTCTGTGCCATTTTCTGAAAGCTTAATTTTTTCTGATTTCAAAAATATGTAACATCGTAAAGTTTGTACCAATATGAGTATATAAATTGGTCAAAAACCTATTTTCATGTGAGTCTCAATACTTTCTATGGTTTCGACTGTTAATGAGCAGAGAAAAATGTAGCTTCCTATAACAAGAGCATAGAAATGAAAAGACTACTAGAAAGAAATTGTATTAATTATACGATACTAAATTTTTCTGTGCTTATCGACAATTGCACATAGAAAGTATTGCGGCTCAGATGAATATAGGTTCTTGACTAATTTCTATACTCAAATTGATTTATTGATACTAACCATAAGACATTGTTATACATTTTAGAAAACAGAAAAAATTAAGGTTTCAGAAAATGGCACAGAAATCTAGTGTTCCTATTCAAAATAACATAACTTTGGGTCATACCTTCGTAATTAAAAATGCTGCAAAAAAGGCGAGCATGCCACTGGATTCTACGTGAAAATGTGCCTGTATAATGTTGTAATTTCAGAGCTCTATCATCAGTATTGGCGGAGATATAAATTTTTTCCGATATCACTATTTTTCCAATTTTCGCTTATATCTCCTCTGGTTCAAAAGTTGTAGTGCTGAAACATCGAAATATGCCCACCCTGTACATCTATTGTACTACTAACAGTGAGTTATTCCTCGTTTTTACAATTTTTTTTACACTAAACTCAGTATGTATGAATTCAAAATAACAAGCTCTTTCAAAATCTGTAAAAATATATAGGGTGTCCCATTTAAATTAAAGAAGTTGATGGCATTTCCGGTTAAACCGGAAGTATATTATTATCAGAAAAATTTTCATCAGATGCGTTTTGTTTCATTGCACTTGCAAATTTTCATAAATATCGTTTTTTTCGTTTAAAAGATATTTACTTGGTTCCATACTTTATCCCAAACCTGTATATCAGTTTCAATGTCTGTTGCGGACAATGCTTGAATATGAAGAAATATTGAAGTGAAAAATATCCAGAATTTTGAATTTTCCATTGATTGAAATTGGATAATATTGATGAACTCAAACTGGGAAGTCGATATAATGCAGTAATATTTGAGATACCCCACCTCTTCAAGTGTGTTCAGAACAGAGCCATTAAGGGCGCCCCATTAAAAAAAAACTCAAGAAAGCTTTCGCCAGAGAATAAAACCGAAGTTATTCAATTAACGGTTCAGTAGTTGGGGACGCTAACAATAAGAGACAACGTTTCGACTTATTCGGATTGTTCCTTGAGGGGTTGAAGTGGTATATTCCTTTTGAAAAGTTTCTTAATTCGAAAAGACAGTCCCGAGGCAAAGATGCATTGGTGATGTTTCCCCTATGTGAGTCAGAGATTTTTTTTCTCTTTACGTTCGAAATTATATTTCCAACTTCTTCAGAGGATTTGGTACATTTTATGTGGAGAATATACTTTTTAATGAAGGTCAACAAATACCTCATTATTTTCTAGGTTTTTGAGCAATGAATTCTGCACGGATGGAATCTGAATGGATAAATATGGAGGAGACCAAAAAAGTTTGATCAGATTTCTTTCGATATAATCAAAATGCATTTCGAAACGGTTCTGTACTTTCTTCATTTGGATTTGCACTCCCAATTACTGCAGTAAAAAGTGAAATCTTTTCAGAACATCAGAGGTTTGCAGAAAGCTATCTAAATTTAGTTTCTCTTTCATTTTATTATTCGTGTTCTTTATATACAGATAAAAAAAATTCTCATGGAAGCATAGGGATGTGAATATTGAATTCGAATGAGCTCCGAGTCTAGTAGAACAGTGAAAGAATCGAAATCTTATTGTGATTCGATAACAAATAAGGGACTGGACTGTTGGAATGGCAAGTTTCTACTGCAGCAAATTGCAATGCACATTAGTCGCATCCGAACGTCAGATGTCATATCTAGACGGTTTGAAAATAAATTATTTTTGCGTAAATCAAAATGTTCACGGTTAAAGAGAAAATTCAAATCATGAAATGGTACTTCGGTTGTCGATATATTGCGGAGACAAAATAGCAAGTATGCCTAATCTTCTCAGAGATTGGCTCTTTATAATAGATTTGGCAACTGTTTGGCTCAACAAGGTGATTATTTGAACAATTCATTTGAATTTTTGGATCTTCAATTTCGCATGTTCAAGAATTTGTGTTTGTTCCCTTTTTCATATTTTCACAGGATTGGTTTTTGTTGTTTAATTTCTTCTCGTAGAATGTATTTTTTGTATTTCTATTTTTTTCTAGAATTCATTTGATTTTCAAACCAGTTTTCGCGCATATTTTAGTGAAACAGTGGCAGAATCAAAACCTGAGAGGGAATTGATATCTAATAAATGGCTGTGTCGACAGATTTGGTTGGGTGGGGATGTAGAGCACAACGTATGGTACGCGAAGTGTTGAATCTAATCAGTAACACTTCTTTTCATATTTGTTGTGAATGAATACGACAATGTTATTCCACTCTGACGCGAGAAATTCATTTGCCTCAATGAATGAACAAATAATTTCTTGTGGAACTTAGTATTCAGGTTCAAAAAGAAGAAATTTATAAGCGAAAATACATTCTACGAGAAGAAATCGAAAAACGAAAATTATTTCTTTAAAATTGAAAAAAGGAAAACAGAAATTTCAAATCCACAAATTCAAATTAAGTAAAAAAAAAAAGAAAATTCTTCGCCTTAACGGAGGACACATCGAGAACACTTTGGAAACATAGATGCATTCTAAATAGTATTCATCGAAATGAATACCATTTTCAATTTCCAGGTTCAGAGATCTTTTATCATGAGGTTGAAGAAATGAATTAGATTTTGTCACTGAGTTTAGAGATATACCGGTTTCGGCCTTGTTTGGCCTCATCAGCATCCCATACATCTCAGGGACAAAATCTTCATGAGAAACTTCGATATTTGAAGCAATTGGTTGTGAAGTAATGAGTAAAATATTACAAAGTAGTAAGGTGGTGATATCCAATTGCGTCAAAATGAAGTTTCACATCTTCAATCAAATCTCAAAAAAGAATTCTGTACTTCCTTTTTCACTGAATGAGATTTTAGCAGTGGCTCTATTCAGGGCTCGCTTGCTAGTTTCTCAAAGTGATGGAAAAAGCAATCCTTTTTCGACTGAGAAGACAAATGTTTTTAAGAAAAAGAAAATTCTTTGCCTTCGTTATCGAATCGCAATGATATTTCGATTCTTCCACTGTTCCAATAGAATTGGAGAGCATTCGAATTCAACTTTCATATTCCAATGTTCCATAAGGGTTTTCTTTATCTGATTACTTCTCGACGGTTTGTCCGAGTTTTGATTTGATTGAATCTAAATCATCCTCTAATGAAATTCTGTGAGCATGTAAAATATCATGGTGATCAGTCCAGTAGTCTAGGAGAAACAGAAACATTCTGTCGGCTGAAGAAAAACTTCTGAAGCTTTGCTCAATTTTTCCAAAATTCGCCACCGAATAATATGCCAACAGTGTCTTAATTTATACCCCGCATAGGAACTAAGTAATTTGATCTGGCTGTGATAAAAGTTATTTAGTTAAATGTAGCGACGAAACAAATTTGAAATTCAATTACACTAACAGCTCTCGCCTTGGGCCAGAATAAGAATCTGGAAGATTGTAGCTAGTTTGATATTAAACAATCGTTTTCATATTTCCGCAGAATTAAGGAAGCGAAATTAAATTTTGTATGCAGGAACTTTGTTTTGCGTAAACGCATGGGATGGATTTGGTGGTTAAAATCTGAAAAATTAAAAATGTACGATTCTTTTTTCTGCACCACCATTTAGTCTAATGAAGCAGCAAGAACAAATTAGGGTAGTCAGTTGAAAAAAAATTAATGTTTGAAAACTGAAAAATATTTTTGCTTCGGAAGATTAGATACCAGAAGAGGTAGTTGACGTTGAAATAATGTTGAATACTTCGAAGATTTCAATTGGCGTTTTCTTGTTCACTTCATGCAATGCGTATATTGATGCAGTAATGCAAATTTATTCATTTATTTCAATGATATGACGAAAAATCAATACCCAGAGTGGTTAGAATCGAGTGGAGACATCAGGGAAGAACTCTGTCTCGAATTAAATATAACCGCTGTTGAATTTGCTCCGAGCTTAGCCAATTCAGCAGCTGTTAGAGCCTTCTACCTATTTCTTCCTGAATATGGCATTGTGTCTGAAGTAGAAGACATGTGGAGAATAGTTTCATGATGTTGCAAATTAGCTACAAATAACTTGTTGCTTGAATAGAAGCAAAACTAAACAGTCCAATAAGAAATAAAACTACCGTTCACCTCATTTCTCATTTAGCACAATAAATTCAAATGCAAAAAAATAGTTTTTATTCGTTTTCGAAATTGTATGAACAATACAACTTTATACCTTTATAAGCCTGTGTGAAGGTTACTAACCGTTCTAAAATAGTTAGGTACCCAGCTTTTTGATTTTCAGAAAGAACGTATCAAAAAGGCTACAGAATGAATCGGTCCGAAATTACTGTTGCATGTTGCATATATGCAACAAAATGTAACGAAGGGTTAATCTCAGTGACAGAATCTTATATCATTTCTCTAACCTCATGATAAAAAGATCTGTGAGCCTGGAAAACGAAATTAGGATTCATTTAGACGATTACCAATTTGAATTCTCCTATGTTTTAAAAATGTTCTCGGTGTAGCCTCCGTAAAGACAAAAATTTTTTCTTCTTAAAAACATTCGGCTTCTCAGTCGTATAAACAATTGGGCTTTTTTCATCACTTTGAGAAACTAGCAAGCGGGCCCTGAATTTAGCCACTGCTAAAATCTCATTCAGTGAAAGAGGAAGTACAAATTTCTTTTTTAGCATTTGATTGGAGATGTGGGACTTCATTTTGATGCTACTGGATGTCACTGATTTGTAGTTTTCACTCATAACATGGCATCTAATTGCTATATCTGAGTTCTTCATGGAGATTTTGTCTCTGGGGTGTATGAGATATCGATGAAACCGGTATATCTCTCATCTCAGTGACAAAATCCAATATCATTTCTATAACCTTATGATAAAAAGATCTGTGAGCCTGGACATTGAAATTAGCATTCATTTAGATGATAACCATTTTGAATTCTTCTATATTTCAAAAATGTTATCGGTGTGGCCCCTGTAAAGGCAAAAAAAATTTCTCTTTCTCAAAAACACTTGGCTTCACAGTCGCAAAAAGAATTGGGCTTTTTCTATCACTTCGAGAAACTAGCAAGCAAGCTCTGAATAGAGCCACTGCTAAAATCTCCTTCAATAAAAGAGGAAGTACAGATTTCTTTTTTTGCAATTGATTGGGGATGTGGAACTTCATTTTATCGTTACTGGATGTCACTGTTTTGTAGTTTTTACTCCAAACATCGCATCCAATTGCTATAAATAATGTCTTCATGAAGATTTGTCATTGAGGTGCATGATATACTGATGAAAGTGATATATCTCCCATGTAAGTGACAAAATCTAAAATCATTTCTCTAATCTTTTGATAATAAGATCTTTGAGCCTGGACATTGAAATTGGCATTCATTCAGATGATTACCAATTTGAATTCATCCAAGTTTGAAAAATGTTCTCGGAGTGGCCTGCGTACAGGCAAAGAATTTTTCTTTTTTTTTAAACACATGGCTTCTCAGTCGCCAATAGAATTGGTCTTTTTCCATCACTTGAGAAACTAGCAAGCGGACCCTGAATAGAGCCACTGAAAAATCTCATTCAGTGAAAGAGGAAGTACAGATTTCTTTTTTAGCATTTGATTGGAGATGTGGGACTTCATTTTGATGCTACAGGATGTCACTGATTTGTAGTTTTTACTCATAACATCGCATCTTATTGCTATAAATAAGTTTTTCATGAAGATTTTGTCTCTGAGGTGTATGAAATACCGATGAAGCTGTTGTATCGCTCATTTCAGCGACAAAATCTAATATCATTTCTCCAATCTTTTGATAAAAAGATCTGTGAGCCTGGACATTGAAATTGGCATTCATTCAGATGATTACCAATTTGAATTCATCCAATTTTGAAAAATGTTCTCGGTGAGGCCGTTGTAAAGGCAAAGAATTTTTTTCTTATATCCAAAGATTATAGAGTTAGAAATATACTAAACGCCCTTACATCTGTGGTACTAAAATCCGACTACGATTTTTGGCTAGTTTCTTACTTTTGACACCTAGATGGCGCTGGAAACAATTCGGTACAGAAAACTATTTTAATAGGCGAGAAATGCAAATTATACTTTTCATAAATTTCCATAAAAATGAGTATTCTTTGTCGAGCTTTTAGAGAAACATCCTGATCGACAAAACAAAAGCAGAGATCCGTTTTTTCATCAGGATTATATTTTCCATCGAATCAAATGAAATACGTTTTGGATTCTTTATATTTTTATTCAAAATGATTGTGTTAAATCAACTACAATACAATAATTACCTATGAAATTGAGAACATTTCAAAAATTTGTTCACATATTAGAGAATTATTATAACAATTGCAAGAACTTATTCATACAGTGAGCTCTCGATAAATCGAACATAGATAAATCAAACAGTTGTTCTGGATCCGATTCATACATATCTTAACCAGTGTATTTTAACCTAAATGAGTCCAGAGGGTCTTGTAGATGAGTCGAACTGCTGGAAGGGTCGTCAAGAGAACCACCACCTCTATAAGTTCTTTTGACCACCATTGCCTCTATGAGTAGAACTTCTTGATTTAATGAATGAGACCGAAGAAAATTCGGTTCGCAAACAAATTATCCAGAACAATATATTTTTGCTCCGAAACCTCTATCCATTTGACAACACTGAAACGAAAAACAATGAACAAGACAGTTACATGATACGAGTTTCAAAACTTACATTTCCATTCTCTTTGGTAATGAAAAGAATGCGCATTCAATATTATTCTTTCTATTATTTCTGCAATTAATCACCATGCATTTCGAATGTCGGCCAGTTTTTAACACAAAATTTATAACAGAAAAACACACAAGCCAAGATTATGGAGTGAGCTAGGTGCTACTATTGTAGATTTCGAGTTATTTCAGTGGAAAATACGCGAGAAAATATAATCATCATTCAGCAAGAATATTTATTCAAGTATTTCTTTTAAAAATGACAACAGCCTACTAATAATCTCTATATAATCTATGCCAAATGGACCCTAATTAAATATTTTAACCATAGACCGATTACTTTTGAAAAACAGATGTCGCTGACATCACTGTAGTCGCTTCGTTTCCCATCTTTATACTCTATAATCTTTGATACTGATGAAACTGTTGTGACGCTCATCTCAGTGACAAAATCTAATATCATTTCTCCAATCTTTTGATAAAAAGATCTGTGAGCCTGGACATTGAAATTGGCATTTATTCAGATAATTACCAATTTGAATCCATCCAAGTTTGAAAAATGTTCTCGGTGTGGCCTCCGTAAAGGCAAAGTAATTTTTTTTCTTATATCAATATAGTTGTAATTTTCTATTCTGGAATTTTCTTTCCGGAAAGGAATGTGTCAATATCGAAATGAACTGTATCACTATGGCACCTCCCGCGCAAAAACCAGGATGCTGCATTTCTGTTTGATCCATTCTCGCCTGCCGTTTTATGCATGTTGCTAGATGAAATGCATTGTTCGAGGAGTTCGCTGTGGAATTCTGGAAATCCGAATTTGCGTCACCGGCGCCGAGTTTCGATCCAGTTGGTCATCATCAACGCAAAGGCCCGGCGCTGAGGATGATCCGATGCGGAGGAACAGCTTTTTTGGCCAGAGAGTTTTTTCGCATTTCCCCGAAATTCCCAGTCGGGATGATATGCTAATGAGACGTTTATACGAGATTGCTTTCTGAAAGGCGCGTAGCCAGATTGACGCTATTCTATCGTCTGAAATGCTTGGCGTGCCGCGGGAAGATTCCCGAGATTGCTTGATTGTCACTTCATAGTGTATACCACCTGACAAAGAAAATCTAACATCCAGAATTGGTTCAATTTTGAATTTTTGTCGTAACACATAGAACATGTTGAATAGTCTTTTTTGTTTTTTACATATGGAGTCGTTTTTTGCAAGCCAATTTTCCAACTTTTACATTCGAATGATTCGGCTAGAGGAGGCGAACTTTGGCTGCTCTGAGACATGAAGTACAGGTAGCTCGGGATAGTATCCCTCAAGAGAAATAGACTTCTTGCATCCAGTGGCGGCTTTAGGGGCCTCGCTCTTGGTGGGGCCTTGCGCCCCAACTCGAAAAAAGTAGTTAATCAATACATTCAATCAGAACAAAATTAAAAAACCATTTTGTAGTTTTTGACTATTGCGCTTTGTTGGAACGTCCGAATGGGTAATTGGGCACCAGATGTCCGATCCACCAGATCAGTAGGTAGAAAAGAATGCACACAACACAATTAGGGTGAAAATTATCTAAGTATTTAGGTACAATGTTTACATATCCCAGATGTTGGAACCTCATAAAATATTTATAGCCCTGTTGCCCGTTCTTTGGCGGTCCCTTTGAAATATTCGTTGAATTATCGTCTTATGAATGAATTCATTCCATTGTAGAGAATTACGAAAGGAGGAGAGCGAAATCTGTTTTTTTTTCAAACCTACTGGGTAGAGATAAGATATTGGGTTCAGTTTTGTTATATTCTATTTATTGTGATGAGAAACCTCCATTGTTTTAAGTCATATTCACATTTTTCGAA
The DNA here is from genome assembly GCA_038502775.1 of Hippodamia convergens. Lineage (NCBI taxonomy): Eukaryota > Metazoa > Arthropoda > Insecta > Coleoptera > Coccinellidae > Hippodamia > Hippodamia convergens. The sequence goes on along the minus strand of JAVSIQ010000768.1, from coordinate 44,185 downwards.
TAACTTGAATTTTTTTTTGTCATTGAATTGAGAAGTTAATTCAATTCGTTAGTTTCTCAAGCCGTTCTTTTCAGTGTGGCTCTTGTAAGTATAAATTTGAATACCAACTATCCAATGAATTTATCCAATACATAATACTTCATTCAGTATATCGGAAACTCAAAAGTATCCAAGTTGCACAACACTACCACGAACTGCTCTGAGCTTTAGGACTTGATACAACTGGGACTTCACGTTCACGCGCTCAATCAAACTCATGATTAGTGGCTCCTCTATCGCTCGGACAATCCCATGAAAAGTCATATATGGTGGAAAAATTTTCGATAAAAATATCGTAACGAACCACTGTTTCCAATAGAAATATGCATACAAGATGGCGCCATTTCTCAAGAAACTTTCTATTCTGCTCAACTGAATCATAAAAATAAACAGTTTCATTTTTATGGCCTTCTCTTCGAAGCCGAGAATTTCTTTTCGAAATACCTAATAGTACTTCCATCATTTATTATCACCATCTGTGGGAATTCCACTACCCGTCTCTTTTTCAACCCCCGCTGTAGATCCAAAGTCTAAGACTTGTGGTTCAATTGGGTTGATTCATTAGAACGGAATGAATAAACGTGTCATTTTCATTGTAAAGAACCGAAAAAGTGTGAAAAAACTGTGTGTTACTCAAAAATTATTTCCGACACTCTGAGCGAAATTCAACACGATTTCCGAAATGAGTTCGCGTGATCGAGATGCTGGTAGAAAATTCGAGTCGAGTAGTTCAAAAAAGAAACGAGCAATCACAAAAAAGCTTGACAGGCGCTGGATGATTCGTTCAAAAACAAAGTTTTTCTAGACTTAAAATCATAAAAACATATTCAAGAAATTCGATGACACAAGATCGGCTTTCAGCCCTAGCTATTCTATCAATAGAAAATGACGTAGCTAATTCGATCGATTATGATACTTCATTTGAAGATTTTAGAGCTAGGAAAAGCCGCAAACATGAATTTTAAATTTATCATTTCTGAATTTGTTAATTCTGCAAATCTTCCAAAGTTATGTTATATTATATTTTAATTAAAACTCAAATTTCATTAGAGTTTTCTCTCCCATTCTCTGAAGAAAAAATGTTTGAATAGTAGAAGAAATGCCTCTGCGTAAACCTTGAACAGTAATTTGTCAGGGGAAAAATCTTTATACAAAATTGTAGCCTAACAATAAACAAAGAAAAAACACTTTCAACTCTAAAGCGTAATGTTTCGGATTCTAAATCAGACTCCTTCATCAGACAATTTCTATATTTCATTCAATTGATTCTTTGATTTTTTCTTCATAATCATCAGGTTCCGTCATTAGTTTTTTCGTGTTCTTCCAATCCATCATGTGATTGCCGGTATTGGAACACACATGATCTGCTATCTGCGATCTACCAATATCTCCATGTTCACGCTTTCTAATTTCTAAGGGTCTTGATGTTTCTCCTGTATAAGATTTTCCATATAGACAGGGAATATTATAAATAGCACTAGCTGCTTGTCTTATTTCTGGAAGTGTACCTACATAATATTTCATCCTCACTATCGGAGGTCTCATTCAGAAAAACATTCACAACAATAATTAGGTGTCAACTAAATTTGAAACGTCAGAATTATTCAAGTGACATCACTCCCATCAATAACAATAATGAGATGATCCCTCTCTATCAACGGGCTCGTACAGAAGCACAAAAGTAGCTTGATATTCGGTTGTCAAATAATTCTATGAGTCTATTCTGATTAATTAGAGGGATTTATAGGCGGGAGTTATTATAATTCCCGCTGTTTGTTCATAGATACTATTAATTGCTCGAATGTAGTTGAATAATGAATACATTACTCCATACGAGTGGATAAAGTATAGTATTCAACTTGCAGTAATGGTCAAGACTCCCTTGATAAATACTTCATCTGAGGGAGTCATGACTCGCATAACTGCTCGTTTAATAATATACTATTGATTACTATTTTGAATTCATCTATATTTCAGAAATGTTTTCAGTGTAGCCTTCGTAATGGCACAGAACTTTGTTGTTTCCCTATTCATTCTTTTTCTCTCCTCTGAACTCGGTTCCCAAACAACGCTTTATAAAAAAACATACACATACCTTCCTTTTCGACTTCGCTATTCTCCTGTCTCTCGAGTTCTCAGCCTCCCCAGGAATCCTGTGACACCAGATGATGACGGCGATGCTGGTGTACGAAATTAACAGGACTGTGAAAGGATCACGTATTGAAGGACCATGAGGACCTCGGAGTACAGCTTGCCGTATTCCACTCCGACCTCCTGGTAGTTCTCTTGGCAGACGTATCTGAAAGCAGAGGATGAATAGGTGATTATTCGAGTGTGAGATTGCGTCCTTTAAATGCATGGGATTTCCGCCAGACGGCGCTGATGCTCGCAATTGGATCTGAATCGTTTCTGAGGTTTCCACTTAGACGATCGCATCGTTTCCAGAAGAGAGAGGCGTCTCAGGAAAAAGTTTGAATTTGAAAGAGGGATTTAAAAAATGAAAGAGCTTTTAGTGTGATTGAAGCGCGAAATGATATATTGTCGACTGAATTAGAACGACAATCTCCTGAAATTCTGAGGTACATTTGCACCAATTTCCCTTAAAATGAATACTTAACTAAGCGTCTCTTAAAATTGAGGGTCGCTTAAATTTATTGATAGTTTCTCGACTGTCATTCAACAGAATCTTAATTAAGGAACCTTTAAATATACTGCTCCACAAGAGTTAGGGATATCGTATTCAATCGTTTTGAAAAGTATGTATTCTTCAAAACTCAACTTGAATCGATCCAATGAAAATCAGTATGAGACATTTCGTCAATCTGGTCGCCTTTTTTCTGAAGTTAGGTTCTTTGCATATGCTTCCTGAATGTTCCTATTTTGAAATGGTGTCGATTTGAAATGAGTTTTCTGAAAATGACAAAACGTAAATTAACAAACGCTGAGGCTAATAGGGCTTTCGAAATGCTATAGGGTGGCCTAACTCAGGTTGTTGTAGCGGAAAGGCTCCAAGTCAGCCAAAGTGTGATATCTCAACCTAGGTTCAGGGAGACAGCTGCGGAATACTCCTCAAAATGCAGGTGGGGTCCATCGAAACCATCAGACGACGTTCGAGAGAGGTGAATCTATATTCTAGACATCCATTATGAGGAGTTCTATTAACACGTGACCATAAGTGTCAAAGACTGGAATGGGCAAGGCAACATATCAATTGGAACGATCAATGGCGTAGTGTCCTTTTCACTGATGAATCCAGATATGGACGATTTTCAGATTCTTGAAGAATAAGGGTATGGTCAATATCACGCATACCCGTAATCGCAGCTATGTCCAAGAAGTCCATCCATTCCGAGGGGGTAGTGTTATGGTATGAACCGGGATATGTTTCAACTGGTGCACAGATCTAAACATTTCTCCTGGGAATACGACCGCCTAACACTATAGGGAACATGTCATTGACAATGATTTGCCGAATTTTCACGCTCCTATTGGTAAAACTTTTCAATTTCTAGACGATAACGCCAGACCGCACCATACAGCTATGGTTGAAAATGCTCTCGAGGAGCTTGGTATTTCACATTCACCAATACCTTCGCATTCACCGGATTTGAATTGCATAGAACATTCATGGGATATGATCCAAAGAAGAGCCAAATACTTCTGATGGAATAAAAAGGCTCTCGCAATCAATTTCAATTGCTTAATCACTGTAAAGGTTGAGTTTAATTTTGTATTAATGGAACTATCTCGAAGTTAAAGTCTGACTTTATCCAAACTCTCATTTTAAACATCTCTAGATCACCTCTGCTTTTAGTTGAATAATTCACTCTGAGTTTATAGAGAATTATGCATGCACGTTTTTTTTTCAATACAGATGTTTTTTCCCAGCAGTATTGAAAAAGATGATATTATCAGATTTTGAATGTATTGGCTCCATTCTAAATTCAGTTGTTTTTGATCAACTCTAGTGATCAATAGTTTTTTTACACTCGATCGCTATGCAACGCGAAACACGCAATTTGACCCAAGGGGAATGTGCCCAAGCGGTAGTTTTGCAAGAAGAAAGGTGGACATACACAAGAATTGCAGAAAGGTTTGGAGTTTCCCATACAAGTGAGTCCAGAATGTTCCAGTGATTCAGGGAGACAGGTATGAATGTCCGAAGACCAGGACAGAGTAGACCAGGGGTAACAACTGCCATTCAAGAACGTTACTTGAGAGTTTCATCATTGAGACAACGGTTTGAACCGCTCGCCTCCTTCAAAATCGGCTTGAGCCAACTCATGGGGTGCAAATTAGCACTCAGACAATAGAAAATTGCCTCAGAGAATATGATTTGAGGTCTCTAGTCGCGGCAAGAGGCCCAGCTCTTACCCCAGCCCATCGAAGGGCGCGTTTGGATTTTGCGAGAGAGCATATCCATTGGGAAGAAGCTGATTGGGAAAGAGTTCTCTTCACAGATGAGTCTAGATTCTGCCTCTACCATTGTGATCGACGTTCCCTTGTATACAGACGTCAATTTAATGAATACTACTGGTTTCGGGGAATATCGATTATGGTATGGGGTGGAATATCTTTGACTGCTCGCACAGACTTAGTGGTCGATGATAATGGAGCTATGAATGATGATAAGTATATAAGAAACATGCTTGAAGAGCATACATTGGTGAAAACTTCATTTCTATGGACGATAATGCCAGACCCCATCGTGCGCGCATCGTTCAGGAGTACCTTGAAGAGGTCGAAGTCTCCCGAATGGAACGGCCAGCAAGAAGCCCAGATCTCAATCCGATTGAGCAGGTTTGGGAAAACCTCAATAGAAGGCTGAGAAGTTCAGAAAATCATCCAGCTACTCTTAATGACTTAGGAATCCAACTCGGAGAAATCTGGGAAGGATTAGATCAGAACATTTTAAGATCACTCATTTTGAGTATGAACCGTCGTTGCCGAGCTGTAATAAACACAAGGGGTGGAAAACAAAGTATTAAATCACTTAACAGCATTTTAGTATTTTGAAAATTGTTCATTTCTCTTCTTTCACATAAGATTCGGTGAAATCCTGAATTTTTCTTCCCTTTAATTAGTCTTGTTACGTTCAAAACCTTCCCGAGAGAACATAAAAAATAAGTTATAAAGTCAAAGTAGAGTTAACTTTCATTAAAATTGAGATTTTCAGAATGTGCGTTTATTTTTTTGCGCAGTGTATATTTCATTGCAATGTGACTCAATATCTCTAACTTATGTGAAGCAGTAACCTTCGCTTTCCTTAGCATGCAAGAGGAATCCGCTGTATCCTACAGCTTTAAGGTAAAAGTGCTAAATCACAATTCGTGTGATATACTGACGAAACGCGAAATTTACTGCTGTTTGACGATAAAAACGTCCCTGGTACAAAACGATTTACGAGTTCCATTCGTCTTGCACTTCTGAGGGTACGTGCGAAACCCCCTTCAGCTGCAATTCGTGCCAGATATCGACAGAACTCGAGGAAATCGAAATATGGACGTATCATATTTGGCTGCAATATTTCCCCGAGCTATAAAGTGCGGATAGGCAGGGATTTCTATAGGGCAGCTTGGAAAATTGAGAGGGGAAACGTAAGAGTAGTATACGAGCTTTCGTTAGTTTTGTTGGTTTTGTTCGGAATGGAACATTTATGGGATTGGTATCATCTGGATGCATGGAGATCTCCAGGGGAATTACGAGCTGAAGCACATTTTTCACATTTTTACTTTGCTTCAAATTTATGAGAGAGAACATAATTCTGTCAATGGATAAATTGCTCCACGTGAGTTACGGATATTGAATTAAATTGCAGAAAAATATGGTTTAAATGAAATATGAATATGATTCCAAGTTGCAGGAAATGAAATGAATTTTAGTCTGTAGGTCTGCAGCGAAATTTTATTCCCAGAGAATTCATGCATTTCAAGACTATCAATACAATGTATGGCCTCCACGGGCATTAATAACAGCTTGACATCTTCTTCGCATACTACACAAGAGGTTGTTGAACATTTCTTGAGGAATGTGTATCCATAAACGGGGCAGAAGCACTCTCAGATCATTAAAGGATTCTGGGGTATGTTAATGATTATCTTATCTTCTTTGTTGCATATCTCTTGCATGTTTTATGCAATTCAAATCTGGTGAGTCCGGAGGTATGGATAAATGTGGAATACCAATCATATATTCGAATATTATTTGAATGTAAATTTTCCGATGAAGAAATTTTATACAAATCAAAGTAAGATGTTGGTTGTTTGCAGAGCAAAATTATCTAGCAATGAACTGAAAAATCTTCCTGTTTTATCAAGGATATTTCCTGAATTGAATAATTACTACCGTGAATGCAAAAATCAACATAATCTTCTAGTACAATATACAAAACGGAATTTCTATCAAAATAAAAAAAATTATGCTAATAATAAAATTGAAGTTGCTTGAAATATTATAAATGAATTATCAAATAAAACTAGTAGGAAATCGTATTGTGATAAAATCAGGAATAAGGAGATTTCAATTGAAAATCCATATGAAATAGCAACTGAGATCAATGAATTTTTTCTCAACACCCCAATTCATATACAAAGTCAAATCCCTAAAAGGAAAAATGAAAACAGAGTGAATATTAATCCGATCACAATTTTTTGTTTCCATTCATCAGTGAAGATTCAATTCTTGAAGCTTTCAAGCTTGAAAGGATCGATATCCGAGAAAAGGCATTGAAACGGGTGAAAGATTATTTGAAAAATGAAAGTCAATACTTGAGCATAAATCCGTTGGATGGTAATTCCATACTGATAAATAATGAAATAGGTGTACCTCGAGGCTCCATTTTGGGGCCAGTTCTTTTTATTATATCCGTTAAGGATTTTTTTGAGTTAAATTACAATCTATTCTTATACGGTGATGATGCATCAGCTATTGTTTAAACCAAAGATTGTATAAACCTGGAGACAGAGTACAGAAATTTTTAGAAAATATGTACGATTGGTTTTGTAGTAACTTATTGTTGACCAATCTAGGAAAAACGGGATATCTGGTTTTCCATAATTATGATAAAAAAATCAATATTGACGTCAATATTGGCACTGTCCAACTGCAAAAGTTGAATCACGTTGAAGTTTTAGGAATTAATTATGATGAAAACGTCAATTGTAAAGCCCACTGTGAGAGTGTTTCCAAAATATTAAATTCATTATAAAGTTTCAGGCTTTCACGACCGGATATATTGACATTAAGAGAAAAGCTTATTGGCCATGGTCTATTCGGAATTATTTCACCTAACGTTTCGCCTACAACTGCGGTAGGCATCTTCAGAGGATTCTTGGTCTGAGGTTGTAACTCGAACGCCGTTTTATATTTTATTTGTTTCTCATTTGTGGAAAGGTTAGATAAATTCCAAAAAAATCTCAATAATTTGTCGCAAATGTCGTAAGCTATGAAAGCGTTGTCATGAACTTGTCTGTTTATTTTTCATTACATTTGTTTTGGCGAAAGCGAAAATGAATGATCCAAAAAAAATTATTGGGGCAGCCAGCAGTGTAGCATCAAGTTTATTACCTGCAAAATCAGCTTCAAGGTACGAGCGAGAATACGACGACTTCAAAAAGTGGCAAAACAAAAATAGTGTGATTGGGGTAACTGAAGATGTTTTGTTGGTCTACTTGAATCAACTATCAGCAGCCCTAATACTTTATGGGCAAAATGGTCTATGCTGAAAAGCTGCTTGGAAATGAAAGATAATGCCCCTGTTCGCAGGTTTGTTTTCCTTAAAAAATTTATTGAAAAATATGTTGTCATTTGCAGATTTCAAAAGATAATAGAGTTTCTGAAACGAAAAAATGAGCGTTATACGCCAAAAAAGGCCAAGGTATTAAGTAAAGAAGAGGCTGAACAATTTCTTTTACAAGCTCCTGATGACTAGTGGTTGCTGGCGAAAATTGTAACAATATTTGCGATTTTTGGATGTTGTCGATGTGACGAAATTCTCTCCTTAAACATGATGTAGAAGATATGGAAAAAACGTTATTGTGACATTGCGGCAAATAAAAAATTTAACAACAAGAAGATTCACCATAACCGATGATGACTGCAGCTTCAAGCCCTGCATGTTATACAGAAAATATGTAAATCTTCGGCCTCCTGGAACAGAAAGCCTAAGATTTTTTCGACATACCGACATGGAAAGTGCATTTTCCTTAATGCTAGCCAGCACACTATTGGTGGTGTCCCAAAGCAAATAGCGGAATATTTAGGTTTAAAAGACGCAGATTTATACACCGGCCACTCTTTTCGCAGAACTGGAGCCACTATGGTTGCTTGTTGGGGTTGAGATATTTTAGCACTAAAGCATGCAGGAGGGTGAAAGAGCACCGAAATTGCGATGAGTTATGTCGATGATTCGATCAACAAAAAATCGAAATGTCTAGCAAATTATTTGGTAGTAAGGAGAGTACGAATGTTCTGCAGTCCTCAAGTTCAGCAGTTTTTTAGTCAACAGATGGTTCATCATCATAAGTATCAACGCTTTCATCATCAAAAATCTGTGTTACTGGAAATAACAATTGTACCATGATTTTCAACATATATGACGATAAAACAAAATTTTCTAATGTATATAATACTACTAACTCGTAAGAAATTTGCAAGTTAACTGTCAGTTCTACAAGTTAGTGACTTTATGAAATAAACTTTTTTGATTAATATTGTGTTTTTGGAAACTGACGTAGAGAAGTACGTTCATGAAGCATATGCAAAGGACGAAAATTGATTTCCCCATCACGTCATCCATTCCACAACTGTTTCAGCTTGTAAATTCATATCCGAATAGACAAAATTTGCTCTGAACAAATCCATCATCAATAAAATATTTCAATATTTCACTCCTCAACGGTTCTATCCGCCATTATTGCCAGAACTCTATCAGTGATCCGCATGTTTTCTGTGACCCGGTCTGGGCAGCGTTCCGTAATGACACGTGATGGTTATTATCCCCGTAGGCGATTATCGGTAATCTGTTCATTCATTCATCCAGCGGACTCTATCAACGTGGGCAGTAATCGTGTGTTATTGGCCGCAGAAATGAAAACTGGCTGAAACCGGTTTGCCGTTTTGATGTTATCCTGATTGAAAATTGAGGTTCTGATGGGACTTACCCTCGCTTTTTTCATTCTCGCGATTCTGTGCGTTTGGTTTGATATTTTGGGGATGCAAGACTTCTTTTATACTTTAGAAGTGTTGAAATTGGATCGTGTCGAAAGAACGTTTTACCATTAGCCGAAGATTGTAGAGTATAAAGATGGAAAACGAAGCGATTACAGTGATGTGAGAGACATCTGTAGTTTCAAAAGTAAAACGGTTATGATCAAAATATTTAATAAGGGTCAATTTGGCAAGAATATATAGAGCTTATCAGAGGGCTGTTGTCAATTTTGAAAGAAATACTTGATTCAATATTTTTGCTGAATGATTTTCTCGTATAAGCGTTTTTTCCACTGAATCAACTCGAAATCTACAAGAGTAGCACCTAGCTCATTCTATGTTCTCTGCTCTTGTGTTTTTCTGTTATCTGTTATAAAGTTTGTGTTAAAAACTGGCCGACATTTAGAATGCATGGTGATTAATTGCAGAAATAATAGGAAGAATAATCCTGAATGTGCATTATTTTTATTACCAAAGAAAATGAAAATGTAAATTTTGACACTTGTATCATTTAACTGTCTTGTTCATTACTTTTTATTCTCAGTGCTGTCAAATAGATAGAGTTTTCGTTGTAAAAATATATTATTCTGGATAACGTATAAAGAATTCTTGCTGGGCTAACCTACAGGTCTTGTTGTACACCACTGAAATTTTTCTTTTATTGTTGTTCAAACATTCTGTAATTAATATAAAGAGGATTCTCGTTAAGTCGAACTTCTAGGGACCAAAAGAACTGTTCGACTTATCTATTATTCGGCTCACCAAACATTCGAGTTATTCAAGTGAGACTTCACTTCCTCCAGAGAAAAACTCAGGTAAACACGAAATTATCATCAATGAGAAACGAGAGGCTGAGCACTAGAAACATGTCCTTAGAGGTCAAAAATCGTATGATATTCTTATTCGGTCTCATTCATTAGATCGAAAAGTTCCACCCATAGAGGCAATTGTGGTCAGAAGAACGACTTATAGAGGTGGAAGTTCTGTTGACGACCCTTCCAGCAGTTCGACTCATCTACTAGACCCTTCTAGACGCATTGAGGTGAAAATACTCTGAGTAAGATATGTATGAATCGGGTCCATTTTATCGAGAGTTCACTGTATGAATAAGTTCTTGAAATTGTTATAATAATTCTCTTATATGTGAACTAAATTTTGCAATGTTCTCAATTTCATAATCATTGTATTGTAGTTGATTTTACACAATCATTTCAAATAAAAATTTAAAGAATCCAGAAGCGTATTTCATCTGATTCAAAACTAGGTGTAGATGGAAAAAATCATCCTGATCAAAAAGCGGAGCCCTGCTTTCGTTTTGTCGATCAAGATGTTTCTTTAAAAGCTCGACAAAGTATTCGATTTAATGAAAATTTATGGGAAATATGTTTCAAATTTTGCTCCTTCTATAATAGTTATCTGAACTGAATAATGTTTTCAGCGCCCTCTAATTGTCAAAAGTAAGAAACTAGTTAAAAACCGAAGTCGGATTTTAGTACCTCAGATATAAGGGCGTTTCCTATCATTCTAACTCTATAATCTTTGGTTCTATGATTTTGTTCAACGAGTGAATGAAAAATTTCACGAACAAAATGTTTGCTGCCATTAAAAGAGTCTCTTTTAACTGTAGTTGTACTAAAAGTTACGCCTACGTGGCGGCAGAGAAACGGCCAAGACACTTATTTTCACCAAGGCATAGAGTTTGTGAAATAAAGATTTGTGAAGTTGATGAGTGTAGCTCTATATGAGATCTGATTAGTTTTTTAACAATATGAGAAATAAGGCCTCGTCTTGACAATATTCTACATGAAAATGTTTCTGGTTGGACGATTTTGTTTTACGAAATGAGTCAGAATGAAGGGATTTGACACAGAATTATAGAAATAACTCTTATTTGTTTCTCATTTGTAAACATCAGTTTCCAAAAACACAATATCAATCAAGAAAGTTCATTTCATCAAGTCACTTACTTAGTAGCATTATTTACATTACAAAATTTTGTTCTATCGTCATATATGTTGAAAATCATGGTACAATTGTTATTTCCATTAACATAGATTTTTTATGATGAAAGAGTTGATACTGATGATGATGAACCATCTGTTGACTCAGAAACTGCTGAACTCGAGGACTGCAGAACATTTGTACTCTCCTTACTACCAAATAATTTGCTAGACATTTCGATATTTTCGTTGACCGAATCATCGACGTTACTCATCGCAATTTCTGTGCTCTTCCACCCTCCTGGCACGCTTTAGTGCTAAAATATCTCCACCCGAATCCGCAACCACAGTGGCTCCAGTTCTGCGAAACTGTGGATCTTTCAAACCTAAATATTTCGCTATTTGCTTTGGGACACCACCAATAGTGTGCTGGCCAGCATTAAGGGAAATGCACTTTCCATGTCGGTATGTCAAAAAAAATCTTAGGCTTTCGGTTCCAGGAGGCCGAAGATTTACATGTTTTCTGTATAACATATGCAGGGCTTGAAGCTGCAGCCATCATCGGTTATGGTGAATCTTCTTGTTGTTAAATTTTTTGTTTGCCGCAATGTGACAATAACGTATTTTTCCATATCTTCTACATCATTCTTGTCCAAGGAGAGAATTTCGTCACATCGACAACACCCAAAAATCCCAAATATTGTTACAATTTTCGTCAGCAACCACTGGTCATCAGGAGCATGTAGAAGAAATTGTTCAGCCTCTTCTTTACTTGATAGCTTAGCCTCTTTTGGCGTATAACGCTTATTTTTTCGTTTCAGAAACTCTATTACGTTTTGAAATCTGCTAATGACAACTAAGCGTCATATTTTTCAATAAATTTTTAAGGAAAACAAACTTGCGAACAGGGGCATTTTCTTTCATTTCCAAGCAGCTTTCCAGCATAGACCATTTTGCCCATTTAGTATTAGGACTGAATCTAGCTGATAGTTGATTCAAGCAGACCAACAAAACAAAGATGTTTTGTAACTGAAGAAGTTACCCCAATCACACTATTTTTGTTTTGCCACTTTTTGAAACTTGATGCTACACTGCTGGCTGGCTCAAAAATTTCTTTTGGTAAATTCATTTTCGCTTTCGCCAAAACAAATGTAAAGAAAAATAAACAGAAAAATTCATGTCAACGCTTCCAAAGCTTACGACATTTGCGACAAATTATTGAGATTTTTTTGGAATTTATCAAACCTTTTTACAAATGAGAAACAAATAAAATATAAAACAATACACACAAGGTAACGGGTTTTACTGGCTCAAGGAGGTAACTGACGAGCCGCAGGCGAGTCAGTTATATTCTCCATTCGCCAGTAAAAACCCTCTTACCTTGCTAGTAATGTTATACATATACTATTCCTGACACTCACTTGTTGCAACGTACAAACTCCTCCGATGGCTGCACCAGCTCCGTGAAAGCAGCAGTTGGCAACACCGTCAGACCAGCGAATATCCATATAGTTATAATCGCCCACGTCGCAGCCTTCTTCGATATCCTCGGCCTCAGCGGCCACATAATAACCATGTACTTATCGATGCTGATCGCGACAAGAGTGTACGCACTGATGAACACAGAAATAGCCTGCACGTAACTTATGACGGGGCATAGAAAACCGCCGAACGGCCAGTACTGGTTCATCATGGAGATACAAGTGAACGGGACACAGAGTATCGTGATTAGAATGTCACCGATGGATAGGTTCAGGATGAAGTAATTGGTGACAGTTCTCATCCTTGGCGACGCAAGGACGACGTAACACACGAAGAGGTTGCCGACTAGAGCGATTAGGAATATGATGGAGTACATGGTGTAAACGATGGTTTTGTACAGAGTGTCCACTTGTCTCTCGCATGTGTCGTTGAAGTATTGGTCGGCTGTGAGGTTGGAACGGGAATCGTTGAACTCTGTGGTGGAGGCTTCCAGGGGGAAGGTCAGGCTAGTTGAGACGTTCATTTTGTTCTGTGGGCTTTAGACTCGATGGCACCCAGCGGAATGATTAATGGTTCTCCCTGGAAAGAAATGGAAATTATAATGAGATCTCAGATTTCGACAGTAGAATAACGAAGAGGTAGTTCGAATTTTGAGTAGTTCTTTCGTGTGTAACTTGACAATCTCTAATCCAACTAACACAAAGTGAACCACTGTAGTACTCTTTGGTTGATTCGTTCCCTATATCGCTAATGTTAAACACCGTCACAGCCTCCTAAAGTACAAGCCGGGAACAAGGAAATTCGGCAACGTTGCGCGTAGGCCTACCAGAGACCCACGAAACTCGTGATGCGTGGTGAATAGATTTTCAGTAGGGCGAGTTTTGTTGATAGTGTAGCTACGTGTGTTTGAATTTTGTTGATAAATCGTAGTGTTTCAGTGAATAAATGGCTGGAAATAAGTGAACTTTAAGGGAACTGAAAAACTGTTTTTTAGTGAAGTGCAATGAAGGTTTCGTCTGATTTTCTTTACTAACTAGAGATCATGTACTGGATAGGTTGGAGGTTAGGTTAGAATTTCAATTGCGATGAAAATAGTTCCGATAATCATAGAAAATTAATTTCAAAAGTTTGTCCATTTTAGATTTATATTATTTTGCAAAATAGCGACATGAATAACTCCGCCAAAATTTATGTTTCAGAATATGCTGCTATTTCGAGCAGCAGCTGAGACTTGTAGTTGAGGTACGAATGCGAAATCAATTTTAAAATCACTTTGTTCGGTTTTTGCAAATTTACTCCTAAACAATCTCGTAAATAATAAGAATAATATGATTAATGTCGAGCAAACGGAGAAAACACTTGGGAGATAGGAAAAAGTTTGCATTACCCAAAGATAGAAACTCACCTTCCTTAGAATGAAAACGTCCAACTTTTCATGAAAATGTGCATTTTCGTTGAGATTGCATATCAATTTTTTGTTGAAAATTTCAATATTTGTTGTGTTAACATCTTATATCTATTCATTTCCACATTCACTTCGATTTCTACATATACTGAGTTTATAATTATGTTGAGGATACTTGTTTTGTTCACTTAGAGAATTTCATTTAATTTTTTTGGCAAGAGTTGGCCCTACACCTTCCCGTGGTACTTGCTGAACAATAAATTGAATATCTAATTCTTTTCCTAACTTATAATTCAGATAATTACCTTTCAATTCCAACCAAGATTGAAACACAATCGTGAGATTTTTGCCAAGGAGTAATTAAGATATTCAATTTTTTTAACTAAGTAGGGTCTTATATTCTTTTTCCTTAAAGCAAAAAATTCATTTGATGAATTTGCAAATGATCTGAATTCGAAATAACATGATATCCTGCGTTAACGCATCGGACGAGTATACCTACGCTTCGCATTCGCATACGGCGTTGCCAGATTTAGATTCAGGCTATCTCTATAGACGGCTGTGACACCGTCGACGATTTTCTGTTGTGTTGGACGTCTGATAGTATAGATGGCGATGAATTCCTACTTACTGAACTTTTCGATACAGGGAACTGTATTCTATGAAGACCGCGAAATTTGAATTTTGGACAAAATGATTACCAATGGTGTCGCTACATTTGCCGATCATCGAGTATTGTGTCGTGTTTACATTAGCTTTCTATTTGGGATCTATAGGATTTTTAATTTTTAACGTTTATTGACTATCAATGATTGAAGTTGTTTCCTTAATTGTGGATCCTGTGGGTTATAGTGTATGTGCAAGTATAAGCAATATTGTGCTTTTCGTTATATTTTATGTAAAATATTGAGGTGAGCACTAGTCAATTTTGAATGCTTTTCAGATCATCTGGCAAAATGTTTACCAAAGGTTCCTCAAATTATAGGAAATTTTTCCATATTTACATGCTCATAGATGCTGTGTAGAGGGTGAGCAAGTATTGCAATGCAATCATTTGATTCTATTTGGAAAAAAATTATTTCAAAACACTGGATTCTACTAGAAAAACCCCATCATATTGAAGTAATGATGTCTTATAAAAATGATACTGTGAAGGTTGACAAGATTATACACACATACCAAGCAAATATTTTGACAATTCTATTGAATGTGAAGGTAAAACTCATTGTTTAGTTTTGTCTCTGCTGTTTTTTTTTTTGTTTTCCATAACAATGGAATGTACAAAACTGAAAACATTAGGATTATCCTTATTTGATGAAAACTAAGAGAAGGTTGAAATTAGTTTGTGACCTAACAGAATATGAAAACTTGCATGAACAATATATTCATTCAATAGAAGCTACTATTTTTTTTTGTTTAGGAAGGGAAAAAATCTATGAAAAGAAAATGGGCGATAAATTTCAAATAAAAATGAACATTCTCCATAGAACCGTATGTATGCAGAACATGATGTGATCATCGATTTATAATGTTGAAGAATTCATTACTCTCTAGATTTTAATGTATTATTCATTAATTGAATCTCACTTGTGTCTTAGGCTGCAAATATAATAAAATAAAATTATTCAACTCATCTATCGATTTATTGCACCTTTTCCGTTGCTAAATGAACGACAATATTATCAAGCTATTTTTAATATAAATATTAAATTGATACATATACGTATAATATATTGTTTGAAATTGCCCATTCTCTGAATTTGGTTGAAATTCCACATATAGATTCGATCGTTTGCTGAACATTAGTTCATTTTTGCAACAATCAAGAGAATCACACTCAGATTGAACCTAGTTTTATTGCACATTATCATGTGGCCTGCATTCAGCACATTTTCACTTTCAACTAGGATCCTTGAATTGTAGCATAAATGTTTTCATAGGGCGAGTTTCTGAAAAATTTCAAAACATATGAGCATGGTTTTCAATTGACATCAGTTTCCACTCTTGCCTGTTTTCATTCCATAATCTTCTGGTCGAAAATGGTGTGGGCATACTCGTATATGTTCAGATACAGGCTTTTTCATTATCAGAACATGCTCCCAAGATTCACGTCTATTAATTTCCTCTACGAATTCTAGTTTGTTGGTTACGTAAACGTTTTGATTTTTACCACGAAAATAATGAAAATGGGCTCCAGGATCCCTAGATTTTTTAGAAGTACATCCATATACACAACAATTAGTCTTTTTCACGGTTTTTTGGCATATTTTTTCATCGCAATAAAAACGTAAAAATGAACACAGCTTTCACGTACTAACTTTTTTGTATTTGTTTTTTCTTACTATTTGATTTTTTTGATATCTTCAATGCATTGTTCATGCTCAGGCTGTATATCTGCCATCTCTGATGAAGCAGTGCACAATTCATAAGACTGAATAATATATGGTCATTAGATTGATTGAAAGAAAACGAAGATGATCGATTATCTCATGAATTCTTCATATATGGAAGTTATTATGTTTATTTTACCATTCCTTCCCTTTCTCTCAATCAATATATTCATACGGCACGGCCTACGTGAATACGTATTTCACCAACAAACATCACAGCAAGCAATTTCTGCGAGTGCTCTCCAATTATGACTGATTGTTGATATAAGACTGCGTACCAAATGTGAAAGACGTTATCGGGGGTAAATGAAGTTCTATTCTAATTACTCGGATCAAAAGCGAAGCATAAGCAATTTTGAACGAAGATTTGTCACTCGGCATCGAGCGGAGACCCTATTAAGGGTTGTTTTCTGGTCGATTTGTGGCTTCTGATAGGATATTACATGTTGATATCTAGGACTGAGTTCTAGGAACCGCATTTCGATAATTGGGGTGCACATGTCGTTATGTCACTTCCTGTCAATTTCGTTCGTGGTGATTTATAGACATATACAAGAGAAACTAGCATGACGACCTGCTATGCATATAAGATAATTAGTAGAATTTATGACAGTTTGATGACTCCCAATAGTTATTTATTTATGATATGAGTGTTAAAAGTGACGTTCTATTTTGTGAGTGAAAAAGTTTGTGAAATGAGCGGAGCGAATTGAACAATTTCATGAACAAAATGAAATCATTTTTAACACAAATATCATACAATGTTTCTTGTACAACTGCCCTATTTTGATAATAAAATGGGCGAATTTTCAATGTCAATGAACTTCAAAATGCATTTTAATATTCAAATAATCAAAAGTTTTTTTGTGAATGGCAAACGTTGCCAACGTTATGATCACTAACAAATGAGAAAAGACGCTCTAATTTGAATTTCGCTCCTGCCCAATTTTCGTCTTGGATTTTTAACTGCATTATATGTTTGTCGAGAGTCCAATTAGTTATAAAAGTGACGATTTGGTTGTTCCTCTGGATATTGAAGAGTTTGCAAAAAGAGCAAATCTTGAACTCCTACCTTCAAAATCTGTTCAGCAGTACGATATTGCATATCACAATTTCCTGGTCTCGTGTAAATTGAAAACTGTAAAAAGGAACGTCAGTGAAACTGTTTTCCTGGCATACTTAGGAGAAAAATAAAAAATATGGAGTTCATCAACTTTGTGGAGAAAATTTTCAATGATTAAGTAAAGCACTCTTGTTGAAAATGGTGTGGATGTTAGTAAATATTTTGAGGTAAAAGCGTATTTGAAACACGAGAAAAGTGAAGGATATCGTCCCAAATATCAAAAATTCTCACTCGTGAACAAGTTGAAAAGTCTATAAAGGAGGCACTAGATGAGAAATACTTGATGGTTAAGGTTGCAACTATTTTCGGATTATTTGGAGCCTTTCGGCGTGAAGAATAGTGTAATTTATCAGAGGAAGACATCGAAATAACAAATAAATCATTGGTTATACAACTTTCCAATACGAAAACGAAAGTCTGTCGTTCTTTCAGTATTATTAGGAAGTATGTAGACTATTTTCATAAGTACTTTGCACTGCGCCCTTCTGTCATCAAACATCGTGGTTTTTTCCTGAAATACAGAATAATAAATGCATCAAATCCAGTTGGTATTAATACATTTCGGAAAATTCCATGTATTGCTGCCGAATAGGATAGAAATCTACGACGGTAGCCGAGGGCTATGTTGATCATTCCATTGCATATAGAAATGTCATTGCTGTAAAAATTCTCTCAACCTCAACAGATTTTGGATCATCATCATCCAATATTGTTCTTCCGGTTTCTACAAGTACTGATGGTGCTGAGGATTCTAATAATGTGTAGCGAAGCTCCCTAACGTCACATTAATGTTAGTAATTGTTCTAGTTTTACGATCAATATTAATGTTCATAAGTAATGATTGTTAAATATTGATAATAAAAATTTGCAATTGCTGCATTTTTCTCATCTGATTTCATCATGTGAAAATGGAGTGCTGAAAATATTTTTGACATTAATTTAAAAAATATTTTCAACACGCTTCCACGTGAACAATCAATATTAACATTGTTTGCTGTCATTAAAAGTGTCACTTTTAATGGCAGTTGTTCAAGAAAGATTTTGCATTCATTCTGAAAATTCAAAATGAGAAAATAATTTTTTTTTTCCAGATAGTTTTTCTTCAGAAAATTAATTCATGAAATTTGCTAAGTTTGTTTTCCCGAATTCATCGTTCCAAGTAACGAACGATGCCCTCTTTGAACCCTTCGAAATTTGCTGGGAAAAAGGATACTTCTATATCACTCTAATATGCAGAAAGATATCGAGTTAAGTTGGCCTTTGAATCCTTTTCAACCCCAGCCTATGTACGCTTTTACTCTCTATTATTGCATCTCCATATCTGCCTCTGCAATAGAAAGAGAGGCCTCTCACATATCTCGCAACAATACAAGCTAGGTCAATACGTTTAAGTGTATACTTCTGGAAATTTGATGAGCGTTAATTTTTCTTCATCGATTTTCCTATTCAGCCTTCAACTTCATTTAGGTCTGGTTCTAGTCATGATTGTTTACGAATTTTGCAATTGTGACATTTTAATTGCAAGAGGATAGGGAGTTCAAAGTGAAAAAAACAACCTTAAATGGTTTCTTGCAGAATGCAGGACTGAATACTGCTATATACACTGCGCAAAAAAGGGAAATCTCAAATTTATTCTACCACTGAAGATGTTCTCAATGATAATTATTTTAATCAGAATTATGCATGCATATGTTATCCACTTTCAACGTTTTTCTTCAATACAGATGTTTTTTCCCAGCAGGAATAAAAAAGATGATATTATCAGATTTTGAATGTATTGGCTCCATTCTAAAATCAGTTGTTCTCGATCAATTCTGGTGATCAATAGTTTTTTTTTCGTTTGATTTTCTACACTCGATCACTATGCTACGCGAAACACGCAATTTGACCCAAGAGGAATGTGCCCAAGCGATGGTTTTGTGAGAAGAAGGGTGGACATACACAAGAATTCCATAAATGTTTAGTTTCCCATACAAGTGTGTCCAGAATGTTGCAGCGATTCAGGGAGACAGATGAATGTCCGAAGACCAGGACAGGGTAGACCACGGGCAACAACTGTTATTCAAGAACTTTACTTGAGAGTTTCTTCGTTAAGACTACGGTTTGCAACCGCTCGCCTCCTTCAAATTCAGCTTGAGCAAACTCATGGGGTGCAAATTAGCACTCAGACAATAAAAAATCGCCTCAGATAATATGATTCAAGGCATCGTGTCGCGGAAAGAGGCCCAGCTCTTACCCCAGCCCATCGAAGGGCGAGTTTGGATTTTGCAAGAGAGCATCCATTGGGAAGAGGCCGATTGGGAAAGAGTTCTCTTCACAGATGAGTCTAAATTCTGCCTCTACGATTGTGATCGACGTTCTCTTGTATACAGACGTCCACATGAAAGATATGCTCAGTGCAATCTCCTGAATACTACTGGTTTCGGGGGAGGATCGATTAAGGTTTGGGGTGGAATATCTTTGACTGCTCGCACAGACCTAGTGGTCGTTGATGATAGAGTTATGAATGCTGATAAGTATATAAGGAACATTCTTGAAGAGCATGTAGTGCCATTTGCTCCATACATTGGTGAAAATTTCATATTTATGGACGATAATGCCAGATCTCATCGTGCGCGCATCGTTCAGGAGAACCTTGAAGAGGTTGAAATCTCTCGAATGGAATGGCCAGCAAGAAGTCCAGATCTCAATCCGATTGAGCAGGTTTAAGATAACCTCAATAGAAGGCTGAGAAATTCAGAAAATCATCCAGCTACTCTTAATGACTTCGGAATCCAATTCGGAGAAATCTGGGAAGAATAAGATCAGAACATTTTAAGATCACTCATTTTGCGTATAAACCGTCGTTGCCGAGCTGTAATTTACGAAAGGGGTGGAATTACCAAGTATTAAAACACTTATCAGCATTTCAGTATTTTGAAAATTTTTCATTTCTCTTCTTTCACATAAGATTTGGTGAAATCCTGAATTTTCCTTCCATTTAATGTGTGTTGTTTCGTTCAAAATCTTCTCGACAGAACATAAAAAATAAGTCAATTGTAGAGTTAACTCTCATTAAAATTGAGATTTTCAGAATGTGCGTTAATTTTTTTGCGCATAGTATTAATTGCTAAGAACATATTGTGCCAGAAAAGAGAAAGCCCAAATTTAAATTGTGGCCTAAAACTCGAAAACAAAAAAGATAGAGGAATGCTTTCTGTTAGAAAGTTGTAGTTCAGTTATCACCAATTTGGCTCACCCTGTACATGACATATATGTTTGTGCACTGAGCATTACCTTAGAAGAATCAATAAAAGATCGAAGAAAGCACCGAGATCAAGTTGGATATGGATTTATTCATTGTTGTTGGAATTGT
This sequence comes from Hippodamia convergens, assembly GCA_038502775.1. Taxonomy (NCBI): domain Eukaryota; kingdom Metazoa; phylum Arthropoda; class Insecta; order Coleoptera; family Coccinellidae; genus Hippodamia; species Hippodamia convergens. Next base: position 23,244 of record JAVSIQ010000768.1, on the reverse strand, counting down.
TCAAATGAAGAGATTTTTTTTCACCCTTGACAAACCGACTGGAACCAAATCCCTTTTCAATTATCTAAGTGTTCCATACTGAAATCGGCCCATTCAGTAACCAATGGACGAACAGGCCGAATTCAATCTATTTTTTGCGATTAGTTGATTCACAATCAGCTCGGTTTATCTGAGACAAGGTCCTCGAAGAAATTGAGGATAGCTGGAGGCTGGGCAGAGGGGATTGGACCTCCCCTCGTAGTAGATTTTCAGATTGAAATAGCTTCTTGTGATCGGCTCCATGGATAAGATTTTCATTCACAATACCCTATAGTTGAATTTTTCATTTGTTGAATCACATGATTTCAACGGAATCGATAGAAAAAATCGACTAATTCTTCGACTTGATTCTTGATAAATTGAACGTGGTCCATTAGATATTAAACTGCTCCATATGAGTAAGGAATATTGACTTAAATTGCAAAAAAATATAGTTCAAATTAGATTTTGCGATGAAAATTCATATTAATATGATTTCAAGTTGCAGGATATAAAATTAATTTAAGCCTGTAGCTCTGCAGAGAATTCAAGCATTTTAAGACTATCAGTACAATGTATGGCCTCTACGGGCATCAATAACAGCTTGACTTCTTCTTTGCATACTACACACGGGGCAGAAGCTATCTCAGATCATTTAAGGATTCTGGGGTAAGTTGATGATTATCTTATCTTGTTTGGAGCACATTCCATGCATGTTCTATGCAATTCAAATCTGGTGAGTGCGGAGCTGTTGGTAAATGTGGAACACCAAGCTCCTCGCGCGCATTCTCAAATATGGCTGCACGTTGCGGTCTAGAAATTGAAAAGTTCCACCAAAAGCAGCATGAAAATTTAGCAAAAGTGTAAGGAGGTCATATTACCAGGACAAATGTGTAGATTTGTGCGCCCGTTGCAACATATTCCGGCCTTTACCATAACACTAAACCCTCGGAATGGATGGATTTCTTGGACATAGCGACGTTTACGGGGTATGCGTGGGATTGTCCATACCCTTATTCTTCGAGAATCTGAAAATCGTGCATATCTGGATTCATCAGTGAAAAGGACACTACGCTATTGATCGTTCCAATTGCTATGTTGCCTTGCCCATTCCAATCTTTGATGCTTATGGTCACGTGTTAATGAAACTCCTCTTAATGGACGTCTAGAAACTAGATTCACCTCTCTAGAACGTCGTCTGATGGTTTCGATGGAAACTTGGACCCCATCTGCATTTTGAAGAATATTCCGTAGCATTCTACACGTAGATGTGGGCTTTTTTCTCGCCGAAACGGTGATGAAACGATCCTGAGCAGGTGTTGATTTTTTGCAATTGCACAAAAGGATGCCATGAGTCATGCACCTCAGAAAACTCAGCCTTTTTTGTAACGCTACATGTGGGCAATGTGCAGGTGTTAATTGCCAAAACAGTGGGCCAATCTCCCAGTGACGACAGTGACTCAGAATTGAATTGAATTATTGACAAAAAAGTATCAATTTAACTCAAAGAAAGTGATGAATAAATGAAATGTTTTAATGTAATTTTTATTTTGTTAGTTGATGCCGATAGGGGTTGCTTTTTGGGGTTGAAAAATAGAGCTACGGAAAATAACGCTAACCGAAAATACTCCGATGATAAAGTTGATTCAGATTAAATGAAAATATTAATAAAACCAGACTTTTACACATTTTATGCTGAGAGTAGTTGGTTTATCCGGTCTTAAAGTATATGAAGACCTTCTTAAAACGCTACTTAAGCTTCAAATTACTTTCATTTGCGATTCAACAAGTTTTATTGAATTTTGGTAATAAGGGGAAGTTTTCTTCCCTGAAGAATAATATGCATATATCGGCATAGGGTAGACTTTGAAGTAGGATTTTTTTTTTTAATTCTTCTACGATGTGGTTAACGCGGAATATATCAAAACTCTGAAAAATTTGATGAAATGGAAAAAAAATTGGAAATCATTTTTCTTCTTGCGAAGAACGCCAGTAGGTGTCGCTACGGTTAATAGCGTTCTCGTGAAAGTATTTTGTTTGATATTAATTCAGTAAACTACATTTTCTAATAATATAAACGCATCTGAGTCCATGTGTTATTACACCTTTCTTTCTTCCGAACACTACGGAAAATTTTATGACGAAATGTTTTGAACAAATTTCCATTCTACAATTATGTATGTTAACAAACATAAGAGTAAAACCAACACCATCAATAAATTATCTCGGTATTCAAATAGACAGCAAAGCTAGCCTGAAACTCCACGCTAAAAATGTAAAGAAAAAAATTGTTAGCAGAGCCAAACACTTCAGATGTCTGACATATGAGACCAATACTTGAATATGGACATTCATTGTACGCAAATTGCAGAGAATCAGTAATGAAGATCTTGGAGGTAGCTGAAACAACATCCTCAGAACAATAACAAAATTAAGGCACCCAAATAACCCACTATATAACCCTCCCAATCCTTTGCTATACCAGATAACAAGGATAGAACCCATCGGAAAGCGAATCAAATAATTAAACAAGAAATTTATGGAGAGGCTAGAAAAATTAGAAGACATAAGTGAGCTGATGCACAACGATCCAATGGTACACCCGAGCAGAAAATTCCCAACTTGCACTTTACTACAAAAACTTAAAAACTGTTGAATTCTAATATTATATTATAATTTGAATACTATGTAGGCTGAAGGACTTAGGTCGATGGCCATTTGATAATGTCAATAAAATACTGTATCTATCTATCTATGTTAACAATTTGTGTATTTTAAGTAGCAACTTAAAACATCCGTTTAAGCATAAACGGATGTTTTAGGGGCGCATTGATTCTTTTGTCTGGTGACTTCCGACAACCATTACCGGTAATTCTAAAATCGACGGCTGCCGATTAAATAAATGCTTGCCTAAAATCATCAACTTCCAATTTGGCTTGGTAATGAAGCTCTCAATTCAGTTAATTGCATTTGGAATAGTACCAATATATATTTGCAGCCCACAAAAATGCAAATAACACCTGCACCACAAAAATGGTTGGAAAAGATTTTGTGTAACTGCAAAAAAAGATGCAATGCGTCATGCACCTGCAGAAAATTGGGTCTACATGTGAGTAATGTGCAGGTGTTAACTGTCGAAACAGTTGTCCAATCTTTGGCAAAGATGAAGAAATAATTGACAGTGGCGACAGCCACTCAAAATAAGATTAATTTTTTGACACAAAAAGTATTAATTTCACGAGAATAAAGTGATGGATAAATGAAATGTTTGAATGATATTTTCATTCTGTTATTTAGGGGTTGCTTTCAGTGGTTGAAAAATAAAAATAACTAAAACTAACATTGATCCAAAATACTGTTATAAAATTGATTGAAATTAATTAATTATATTAATAAAGAATCATTTTTACACATTTTATGCTGAAAGGGGGTGGTTTATGCGGTCTTGAAGTATATGAAGACCTTCATTAAACTTCATAAAACGCTACTGAAGTCCAAAAATGACTTTGGTTCACGTTAGAACAAGTTTCTTGTAATCTTGGATAAAGAGGTTGTTTTCACCTCTTAAAAATAATAAGCATAAATCGGCATAGGGTAGGAGTAGGAGACAAGTATAGCTTATTCCCCAAATTTCATCAAAATCGAAGCATCTTGATGGAAGGTAATGCCCTATTTTTGCTCTCATTGACTGGACTAGTATTTAATATATAGGAAGGACAATCAAGAAACTACTACGCAGAAGTGGCAGTTATCAATAGCTTGGTTTCGGAGTAATGAGTTTGATATTATTAGCTATCCTGTTTTATCCAACCCTCCCCTGCATTCAAAACCCATTCTAGAGCAGACATCATGACATCGAAAGGTAAGATCAGAGAAACCCCAATTTCAATTTGGTCCATAGAAAAATACAGTCTACAACAGTTAAGTTGATAAAATTGTTGGAGACAGTACCTAAATACCGCCCTACCGCATGTTCATGTCTCCGACAAGCCTGATTCAGATCGACATTCAAATAACGACTGTTTCCTCCCACATCCCCATCAGATCCGCAACTCGAAGGACCAAATATATACTCCGCTTTCCACAAAGTGTCCCGAGTTTCACGTCTAAGCGAATATACGTCGACATCTGAGTGCAGATTCCTCCATACGTTTTATTCCGGCAGTAAAATGGTTTATTGCCTTTATCGAGGGTAATTTCGGGTTTAAAATATGCCATTGTGAGGGCATCTTGCCTCTGGCGGAAAGTCGTCACCGAGATGTAGGTATAATTTGGAAAAATACGGGAAAACGGTCGCCTTAGCAGACGGCAGTATTTGATAATTAAGTTGAGCCATTTTTCAAGGGGAGATGCTCACGGAATTATGATCGCTTGGAGGGGAAATCCAGTGCAGTGGCAGTCTAAGAATTCTATGGTTTATATTGCTCTTAATAACCAGTCTACACCATTTTCAAATGTAATTCAGAAATCGTCAATTGACATTCAGCCAGCATCACATGTATTCCAGATCAGTCAATTGTATTTCAGAAAACATCAAATTTAATTCAGATAACACACTCAATTGAATTTAAGATATGGTCAGAAATTGCAATTTTAAATTAATTCCATTCGCACATTGATACCAAATTGCATTTCAGAGAATATCAATTGTAGGTGATTTAAAAATAAATCAATGATCTTACGCGTGACAATCCGATTGAAATACCTAATTTCAATTGTATTGTTCAATTCAAACGAGATACTGTTCCAAAAGGTGGGGTAGCTATTTACCAGAATAGAAATAATGTTACTTATAATATGACTCCGAATATTGAAGACGTTAGCGATGTTAATGTAAGACGCTCATTTGTTGGAGATATTTGTGCATGCTTATGCAAACTTAGAAATGGCCTACACATAGTCATGGTACAATTTACATTTCTCCGAATCCAGAATTGGACGAGATAGAGCATTTTATTCATCGCCCTTTACTGGAGTACACTGAAGAAGGGTCGAAAATAATTGGTACAAATGGTAATAAATTTCCACTTATCTTGGATGGCGATTTCAAGATTAACTTCGCTGATAAAAAATCATAGCGGTTGACAACTTTTCTTTCGGATACATTGAATTTAAAAATGAATAATGATCCACAAGAATCCACAACAAAATATGGGACCACTATTGAAGCGGTATTTACCAGATATTTAAAAGACATTAAGTCTCAAACTTATATTTCTTATTTCAGTTACCATAAACCTATAGTTTCAACGATAAAAATCCTGAATAACCTACATGTATGGTAGGATAAATAGAAAAAAATATTTTAAATCAACAATATTATCTTCTTATTTTCGAATAGATGCTATGCAATAGCTTTATCGCGGCAGTCCTCGAGTGCCACACGTGTTTTTTTCTTCATTCCTAACATCTTGAACATTCCGTGGAATTATAATAGACCCCTTTATATGAGCATTATCCTTTTCGTATAAAAAGTGACTTTGTTCATAAGGGATTGTCTAGATGTTAAGGGGGTTGATGAATGAGAGCGGCTTCATGTCAACCCAATAAACAAAATTTGAGTGGGTACGGCCTTCTGCAGAAATGAGAAGGTTTAGTGTTATTTTTCTTCCAGAGAGTTCTGAGTTTTGGGATAATTGAAATCACTGAAGTAACTTAACAAAAAAAAATCTATTTTCCAAAATACCTACAAAATATACTGAGGTAACAAAGTAATCCCTACGTCTGTACCTCAGATTGTATAAGAAAATTTAATTTCGTGATTTACCGACGAGTACGTGACTTTACAATAAAAAATCTACAAGTCTCCGCTTGAGACTTAAAAACTGACTGTGAAATTTTCTATTTCACTCCCAAAAATAAACCGCTAGCCGAACTTCGCGAGCACGTCGATGAACCTCTTTGGTTCTTATCCCAGACGGTACTGATTATCCCTTGACGATGAAAATTAACTATTCCTCTACTTGTGGGTGTTTCTTTCCCCCTTTAAAAGTTGGCATTACCAATAAGATTCCTTTTTTAAAGGTTGTCACGGTTTAAAAATAAATCGGTTCTTCAACTTCACTCTTTTGCCACCCTGTGCAGACGCCGCTGGAATTTGCAATCGAGTAACCGGATAATTCGCGATGTTTTTGAATTCACGTTCATATGTCGAATTTCCCGATAATAATCAGATGGTTTAGCTTCGCTGTGAGATGAGCATATTCGTTTTTACCGGAGTATTTTCACAAGGAGTATAGCAGAAAATCAGATTGTTTTTCAAATATCGTTACCCTTTTCTTATCTGAAAGACAATTTGTAATCGACTTTGTCGGATTTATCTGTTACAAACCACAACAAGAAGCCGCACAACATCCAGTGAGTTATTTAAGAATAGTGAATTTCAGTAGCTAATCAAAATTCCATCAAAAATTTTAGGAGGCTGTTTCTTACGGGCGATTTGCACCCTTTTATGAGATCCTGCTGTATGTCACAACTGCACAGTGATTTTCGGAAGTATCGGGGAAATCGAGATCAAATTCTACGTTTCCTGAGCTCTTCAGAGACCGTAAGATCCAGGGACAACTGTGGACGATAGAACCCAGAGTTCATGAGGTCAGATCGTCACCATTTCTTTATATTTTCTTTTCATTTTTTCTGAGAGAAAAAAAAATCGTATTTGGAGTACCAATAACACCGTATAAATTTCGAATTCCTCAGTTATTTCTATATTGACATAAGTATTATCTTGTAAAAATCTGAATGAAAACTGAGTGTAACGTTACACAAAGGTACCTTGATTTTTGTCTACTCTCCATTACTGATTTTATATATTTTTTTGTTCACTTTTCAACTTTCTCAATACCCTTTGCATATTTCGTAATTTCGAGCAAAGCGGAAACAAATTGTTAATATTATAAATTACGTGGCGCCCAGATTAAACATTAAAATTCAAGGATTTCTTTTGTTGTTCGACCCACCCCAACTCTCCGACTGAGGGGCACATTTTTTTTTCTTTCAGTTATTATCAGGGGTTAAGATTAGACTTGATAAATTTCCTTAACCACCGTGATAAGGTTCTTCCTCTTTGTGGGAGGATCCAAAAAAAGATGCCAGTTGGCCGTTTTCAAGTACCACGGTTCTAGATACCCTTTTTGACCCATAATCATAAATAATACCTTCTTATGTCTTTCTAAAGTGTGGAAGTGTTTAGTTTTCATGAGTTTAAAGATCATGAACTCTAATAAATCCACAACTTTTATTTATAATAAACTTATTTGAAAACGACCGTTTTCGAATATTTATGGTGACGGGGTGAATAGTTAATATTTGTCATAGTTTGATTTCTTTGCGTCTCGTAGTTAGACTGCGCTGACCGGATTTATTTTAGTGCGTGATGATTGAATGATGATAACGCAGCTGTGGAACCGATATGCATTCCTCGGATACAGTGCCGTATTAGGAGGTTTCAGTATTGCATTGTTAATGAGGAAATTACCAATTTCCCCATTTATTACAGAATATTGACCATAAGTTTGAAAGCTAGTGCGGAGATTATCCTGTTATGTTTTAAGGAACGAAACACACCGTCATACTCAAAGTTTACTCAGGATTAACCCGAGGCGAGCCGTTGAATACTCCTGCTCAAATCTTTTGAAAGCGGATAGGACCCTCATTTGCCTAGGCTCGAATTGGATCCAGTAGGCTACGAGAGCTGTAATTCAACTGAAATTAAATATTTAACGATCCGAGTGTAATCCTTGGATGGGAAGAGGTATGAATCGGCCATGTCCAACAATTTCCTCTACTAACGTTCACCATCAACCGCTTTTCTACTCCATTTGCGAATGCAATTCAACACTTTAGGATGCCATCCAATGAACGGAGGGCTTTATACGGGGTGGACATTAAGATCCACTGAGATGAATCTTTGGGTGGATCCTGGATTAGAAATTGATCCCATTTGAAGTTTCCAAGTTTTCAGGGAGACATCGAATTCAGATATTCAATGTGACTTTGGTGTTGGATTCCAAGGTCATTTCTAGGTCGAGTAGATTGTTTTAATGGATAATATAAATGTATATCTGCGGATTTCTTTCTTTCTAAGAACGAAAAATAATTTCTCGTACAACTGCCCTTAAAATTGACACTTTTAATGACAGCAAACAATGTTAAAATTGATTGTTTTACGTGGAAGCGTGTTAAAAATATTTTCAACATTAGTGTTAAAAATATTTTCAGCACTGCATTTTCTAATAATGAATTCAGATGAAGAAATTCAGCAATTGCAAATATTTTTTACCAATATTAACAATCATTACTTATCTACATTAATATTAATCGTAAAAGTAGAACAATTACTAACATTAATACCCTATCATCTGTTGAGGTTGGAAGAATTTTTCCAGCAATGACATTTCTATATGCAATCGAATGATCAACATAGCCCTCGGCTACCGTCGTAGACTTTCATCCACCATGTTTCTTTATATCCGTAATATTTTCTCCTGATGCTGCTAGCAATGAAGCGGAGGATCTTCGAAAATAGGGTCCTGTATATTGCTTTGGTTCTGCCAGTTTGAGGAATTCGGCAACAATAGATGAAATTTTTTCAAATGTATTAATACTAATTGGATTGGCGGTGCATTTATTATTCATGTATTCCAGGTAAAAACGACGTTGTTTGATGACAGAAGGGCGCATACTTCCCAATAATAATGAAAGAACGACTGACTTTCGTTTTTGTATTTGGAAGTCGTATAACCAATGATTTATTTGTTATTTGATGTCTTTCACACATAAATTACACAATTCTTCAAGCCGACATGCTCAAAATAATATGAAAATAGTTGCAATTTCAACCATCAACTATTTCTCATCAGGTGCCTGTTTTATAAACTTTTCAACTTGTTCATGAGTGAAAATTTTCGATTTTTTGGGACGATATCCTTCACTTTTGCGTTTCAAATATGCTATTCTCAAAATATTCACTAACATCCACACCATTTTTAACAAGGGCGCTTGACATTATCATTGGAAATTTGCTCCACAAAGTTGATGAACTCCATATTTTTGATTTTTCTTCTAAGTATGTCAGGAAAACAGTTTCACTGAAGTTCCCGTCTACATTTTTCAATTTAGACCAGCCAGGAAATTTTTATATACAATATCGTGCTGCTAAACAGTTTTTTTCAGGTAGCAGTTCCAGACTTGCTCTTCTTGCAGACTCTTCAATATCCAAAGGAACAACCAAATCGTCACTTTTATTAATAAATGGACTCTCGACAAACATATTAAGCAGTTTAAAACCCAAGACGAAAATTGGACAGGAACGAAATTCAAATGACAGCGTCCTTTCTCATTTGTTAGTAATCATTACATTGGCAACGTTTGCCATTCCCAGCAAGCTTTTGATTATTCTAATATTAAAATGCATTCTGAAGTTAATTGTCATTGCAAATTCGCCCATTTTTCATTATCGAAATAGGGCAGTTGTACAAAAAAACATTGTATGGTGTTTGTATTAAAAGTGATTCATTTTGTTCGTGAAATTGTTCAATTCGCTCCGCTCATTTCAAAATTTTTTTCACTCACAAAATAAAACGTCACTTTTAACACTCATATTATAATTAACTCCAATCATCAATTAATGTTGACATTTTCGTACTATTTTTAGGTGCAAAAACCATCAATTAACTTACCGTACAAAAATTTGCTCATTGCTTAGCAACACTTTCAATCCTAGAATTAAAAACGCTACTTTTAATCTTAGGACTAAAAGTAATTGCATTTGAGCTTTCTAATTGAAATTTGAAGAAAATACATTCTCTTTTAAAAACTTCGAAAAACAAACTAACTATAGGTATTCATTTGTTATTTATACTGATATTGAATGTAAAATTGGAAGAATTATTGCCAAAATTCAAAGCCCCACCGAAATTATCACTAACAATTTTCGAACAATTCAAAAGATTTTTATTAATGTTAGAACAACTCAAAATATTCTCCGTAACTGTTGATGAAACATTCGAGGAAAAATCTGAACAAGTACTTGTACCTTCTTTGTCAGGTTGGAATATTTTTTGGCAGTATTCCCTCTGTTGATACGTGATTCTTCAATAGAACCTGCTGCTACCGTACTCGATTTCCAACCTCCATGTCTTTTAAGACAAGTGAGGTCACCGCCACCACCAATAAGAAGTGTAGCAGATGTTCTTCTTAGCGAATGTCCAGTATACTCCTTCCAATTTTCTAACTTCAGAAATGTTGCAATTTTTTGCGGCACAGCACTAATTTTGTGAATAACAACAACCATTTTTTGATACTTCCCATTAATAAACTTCGAAAATAAAACGATGTTCATATTTGACGGCCGTAGTGCAACATATTTTCGAAATAAACCCAAATAATTATCGCCTATATTGGTAAACAAACGAGTTTTCTTGTTTTTGTCTGCAAAATTTTTACGACCAGGACCGAGTCCATATCTTCCATGTCATCAATTTTCAAATGAACTCGTTCTTCACAACGCATAGCACCTCCAATTCCTAATACTAGAACAATCTTTATCCTCAAATATACATTATCAGGTGCCATATCCAGGACCCCATCCACTTCCTCCTTTGTAAAAACTCTAGACTTTTTAGGTATATACCCATCACTTTACCTTTTTTAACAATGCTCGTTATCTTGAATATTTTCTAATATCCGCACTATTTTTGATATCCAGTGTGGATCGCAACATTGAATATTGTGACCAAAGAGTGGATGGCTTGACGTTCTTCGTTAAATTTGAGAATACACCATAGGAACACTCTCCGCATAGTTTCGCACATTTTTTTCTTTACACCAATTTATGATTCGCTGATATTCAAGTTCATAAACTTGGAGAGATTTAAATGGCAGAAGATTTAGATATACTGCTTCGCCACTTTCCAATATATCCGCATGTGTATTTTCATCGTGTTCGAGATTCTGAAACAATGGAAAATAGGAGGTTAACGAATTAGGCTGACGATATGGCAAACTAAGGAGCTTTTTGAAAAGCAAATCATAAGGATACAAGCATCGAAGAAGTCCAGAACATTAGAAATAGAGAAATTTTCGAAGCTATTCTTTAAAAAATTAATAATTTGCAGGGTATCCCATTAAAAAAAGTCACACGTCTTAAACATAAAAATTTTTACGATAGAAACGCCGATAAACGACGTGAATAATTCAAAATCGGAATTTCAGTTTTACTCACAAGTATTATCGGCGTTCTAATTTCGAATGTCACGTTGAAATCGATCTGGTAGGAGCGCTAGATATATGTAGGTGGATAATAAATAATAATCGAAGTGGACGCCTACAAAATTCGGGAAATGATTAATGACTGGATCCTCACCTACATGCCGCTGAGTTTACGAAGCCTCGCTGTCAATTCTCAAGATGAACGAGACAGAAACAGCGGCTGAAGTTCGATGAGACATTAACTCTTGGTACACACTCAATTTCTTCCTTGTTTCTCTGTCCCATTCATCATACGGTTAAAGACTTGTTAGTTTTGAGGTTGTGTCTCTCTTTACATGAGTATTTATTCCAGCCGGGCTTTTTCTGGATTTCTTCAAAGCATTTGATGGCGTCAATCATGATAAATTGTTGATTAAACTCGAAATACACAAGTAAGAGGCATAGCACTTGAGATCATAATACACTGGGAAAAAAAATTAACGCACATTATGGAAATCTCAAATTTATGCTACAACTGTAGGTATTCTCAAAGATAATTACTTTTATCAGAATTATGCATGCATATGGTTATCAACTTTCAACGTTTTTCTTCAATACAGATGTCCTTTCCCAGCAGGATAAATAAAGATGATATTATCAGATTTGAATATTTACAAGATGATATGTCGACCTATATTAGAATATGGACATCACTTATTAATCAATGCAAGAAAACCCACATTGAGGAATGTTGAGGTAGCCGAGAGGACAAGTCTAAGAATTCTTACCAAAATAAGACACCCCAGTAACCCATTATACAACCCATCGAATATAATGCTGTATGAGGAAACCAAAATAGAACCAATTCAAACCAGACTGAACAAGAAATTAGCTGACAACCCGAATAACCTCAACATAATTGAGCCTTTGATTAGTATAGACCACAACCAGAGAAGTAAACGGAAATATCCTATTAAAATCCTAGCATCAGTTCTTCAAGAATTAAGAAATTAAACTTTCCCTCTTAACTCTTTTTTTTATTAATTTAATAGGTGTATTATATTGGATTTTTCGTTTTTTTTTTCAATATGGAAATTTATATTTTATTGAACAGAATACTTGTTAATAAAATGTAATTATATTGTAAATGGGCAGAAAGACCTCGGTCGTTAGCCTATTGGTATACCCAATAAATATTATTATTATTATTATTTATTGAATGTATTGGCTCAATTCTAAAATCAGTTCTTCTCGACCAATTCTAGTGATCAATAGTTCTTCTTTCGTTTTCTTCACTCGATCGCTAAACAACGCAAAACACGCAATTTGTACCAAGAGGAATATGCCCAAGCGGTAGTTTTTGCGAGAAGAAGGGTGGACATACACAAGAATTGCAGAAAGGTTTGGAGTTTCCCATACAAGTTGTCCCGAATGTTGCAGCGATTCAGGGAGATAGGTATGAATGTCCGAAGACCACAGGTAACAACTGCCATTCAAGAACGTTACTTGAGAATTTCTTCGTTGAGACAACGGTTTGCAACCGCTCGCCTCCTTCAAAATCAGATAGAGGAAACTCATGGGGTGCAAATTAGCACGCATTTCATGAAAAATCGCCTCACAGAAAATGATTTAAGGCCTCGTGTCGCGGTAAGAGGCCCAGTTCTTACTCTAGCCCATCGAAGGGCGCGTTTGGGTTTTGCGAGAGAGCATATCCATTGGGAAGAGGCCGATTCGGAAAGGATTCTCTTCACAGATGAGTCTAGATTCTGATCGACGTTCCCTTGTATACAGACGTCCACATGAAATATATGCTCAGTGCAATTTCCTAAATACTACTGGTTTCGGATGAGGATCGATTATGGAATATTTTTTGACTGCTCGCACAGACCTAGTGGTCGTTGATAATGGAGCTATAAATACTGATAAGTATATAAGGAACATTCTTGAAGAGCTTGTAGTGCCATTTGCCCCATACATTGGTGAAAATTTCATTTTTATGGACGATGATGCCAGACCTCATCGTGCGCACATCGTTCAGGAGTACTTTGAAGAGGTTGGAGTCTCTCGAATGGAATGGCCAGCAAGAAGTCTATATCTCAGTCCGATTGAGCAGATTTGCGACAACCTTAATAGAAGGCGGAGAAGTTCAGAAAGTCATCCAGCTACTCTTAATGACTTAAGAAACCAACTCGGAGAAATCTGGGAAGGATTAGATCAGAACATTTCAAGATCACTCATTTTTAAATATGAACCCACTTTGCCGAGCTGTAATTAACGCAAGGGGTGGAAATACTAACTATTAAATCACTTATCAGCATTGCAGTATTTTGAAAATTTTTCATTTCTCTTCTTTCACATAAGATTCGGTGAAATCCTGAATTTTTCTTTCATTCAATGTGTCTTGTTTCATTCAAAATCTTCTCGAGAGAACATGAAAAATAAGTTATGAAGTCAATGTAGAGAAAATATTAGATAATCATCAACCTACCCCAGAATCCTCAAATGATCTGAGAGAGCTTCTGCCCCGTTTATGGAACCAAATTCTTCAAGAAATGTTCAACAACCTCGTGTATAGTATGCAAAGAAGATCTCAAGCTGTTATTGATGCCGTGGAGAACAAACATTGTATTGATAGTCTTAAAATGCTTGAATTCTCTGGGAATAAAATTTCGTTATAATACTCGATTTTTCTTAACTACCCTGTATACGCTGCAGACCTAAAGGCTAAAATTAATTTTATTTCCTGCAACTTGAAATCATATAAATATGAATTTTCATCACAAAATCTCATATAAACTACATTTTTTCTGCAATTTAAGTCAATATCTCTCACTCATGTGGAGCAATTCATTTCCTATTATGATTTTGTATGACTCCCCTTTGAGAAATGAATCCGACACTGAAGGCACTTTACATTCTCCTCAACTCCCATCCAAAACGCAAATTGTTACAAGAAGCCACCTTGTCACGAATCGTTAACCTAAATCGATAGCTTGCCATATTTCAAGCTCATCAGGAAAATTCGCTGCAAGTTCATTCTGACTGTGATTGTTTGACGCAGAGAGCCTTGAGGTTTTGCTGAATTAAAACTGCAATAAAGAGCGGAAACCGTATTAGCTAATTGCTGATCTTGGCTTCTAGGTCATAACTTCGGTTGTATGGTTGTTAAATTTTCTTCATTTTATTAACGGGTCTTTAAATAGACCGCTATCGCGGAAATGACAGTGATAAACGATGAAAAAGGGATTCAGAATGAACAATATAGGGCTTCGCTTTCGGAAGTAATAGAACAAAATGTCTGAAGATATTTCATACAAGATGGAGAATTACAAAAAAATTTTCTAATGGAGAGATAACTGAGTCAATTATTTTTCATTAACGGATTCGGGTATTGAAGAAACAAGTCCAATAATACTGAGCCAAGGTAAGTAAAACATCCTAGAATCAAAGGAATTATTAGACTTTCATATAGGTAAGCACCTTCATTGTAAGGAACACAATCACTGCAGTAATTACATGAAATCTGTAAGACTAATTTCCTATAGAGCTTACACTCAGTGGATAATAAAAGATTCAGTCAAGAATTACAACAAATTATACCAAAGAAAAAACCAAATCATATATATGATCAAATTAAACTAAGACTTAAATTAACTGCTCCTCAAAAGTTAGGGATATCGTATTCACTCGTTCTGAAAAGTATGTTATCTTCGAGAAAATCGCTGTAAAATCATTCAAAACTCAATATCAACTTGAATCGATCCAATAAAAATCAGTATGAGACATTTCGTCAATCTGGACGCCTTTTTTCTGAAGTTTGGTTCCTTGCATATGCTTCATGAATGTTCTTATTTTGAGATGGAGTCAGTTTATCAACGGCTTCGATTTTAAACGAGTTTTCTGAAAATGACAAGATGTAAATTAACAAACCCTGAGGCTAATAGGGCTATCGGAATGCTACAGGATGTCCTAATTCAGGTTGTTGTAGCGGAAAGGCTCCAGGTCAGCCAAAGTGGAATAGGTTCAAGGAAACAGGTTCCGTGTTGGAAAGTCCAAGGCTTTGTGGGAGACGAAAAACGACACCTGCTTAGAAAAAAATATTTATCTATAGATCTTCATTAAAGGGAGTATATCATTGACAATATTTTGCCAAATTTTCACGATGCTATTGGTGAAACTTTTCAATTTAGACGATAAGGCTAGACCGCACCGTGCAGCCATAGTTTGAGAATGCGCTCGAGAAGCTTGGTATTCCACATTTACCAATACCTCTGCACTCACCAGATTTGAATTGCATAGAACATGCATGGGATATGCTCCAAAGAAGATTAGATAATCATCAACCTACCCCAGAATCCTTCAATGATCTGAGAGAACCTCTTTTTTTTCGTTTATGAAACCAAATTCCTCAAGAAATGTTCAACAACCTCGTGTGTAGTATGCAAAGAAGATGTCAAGCTGTTATTGATTCTCGTGGAGGCCATACATTTTATTGAAAGTCTCAAAATGCCTGAATTCTCTGGGAATAAAATTTCGTTATTTAACTCGATTTTCCTTAACTACTTCTTCATTTTATTTCCTGCAACTTTTAATCAAATTAATATGATTTTTCCTCACAAAATCTCGTTTAAACTATACTTTTTTGCAATTTTAGTCAATATCCCTAACTCATGTGAAGCAGTTTATATTTTTGCTTTTCAAATCTATTGTTTTCAGAGAAACATTTCACGAATCAATCAGATCGTATTACAAACTCTGATTAGAGGTGAATTGGTCCCTATATTAGTTCTTCGGATAGGAATGTTGAATACATCAGTTACACGTGAGCATATATTGAAATTCATCATTGGCAGCCATAGATTAATACTATATAACTAAATTAATATTAATTTACGTTGACCCCAACTCGCTAGAGCCAATATATGCATTAGATATTTTGAATATAAACAGAATATCAGTCTTGCTTCGTTCAATATTCAACTGCATAATATGATGTTGTCTTTGAATAATTGAATAGTCACTTCAAATTACAGGCCTTCCAAACTGAAATTATAATTTTTTTTGGTAAAACATAAAAAGTATAGCAAGGAGTTAAAGACTTAAATTCGGAGAAAAAAAGAGTTCACAATTTTTTTATTATATTTGTTAATAATGTATGTAGCTAACACGTCTTGGCATTGATTCACGAAGATGATCTATTCCTTCTTGAGGGATACCTACTATCCTAAGATAACTGTACGTCATGTCAAATAAAAAAAATTTCAAAAAACGACTACAATATTTAAGAAAAAGAAAATTCTTTGCCTTTACGGAGGCCACATCGAGAACATTTTTGAAACATAGATGAATTCAAAATAGTAATCATCGGAATGAATACCATTTTCAATTCCCAGGCTCAGAGATCTTTTACCATGAGGTTGGAGGAATGATATAGATTTTTTCACTGAGATGAGAGATATACCGGTTTCGGACTTGTTGGGCCTCATCAGTATCCCGTACATCTCAGGACAAAATCTTCATAAAAAACTTCGAAATTTGAAGCAATTGGTTGTGAAGTAATGAGTAAAATATTACAGAGTACTAAGGTGGTGACATCCAATTGCGTCAAAATGAAGTTTCACATCTCCAATCGAATGCAAAAAAAGAAATCTGTACTTCCTCTTTCACTGAATGAGATTTTAGCAGTGGCTCTATTCAGGGCCCGCTTGCTAGTTTCTCAAAGTGATGGAAAACGCCCAATTCTTTTTGTGACTGTGAAGCCAGATGTTTTGAAGAAAAAGAAAATTCTTTGCCTTTACTGAGGCCACATCGAGAACATTTTTGAAACATAGATGAATTCAATGAATTACTTTGAGAAACTAGCAAGCGGGCCCTGAATAGAGCCACTGCTAAAATCTCATTCAGTGAAAGAGGAAGTACAGATCTGAGCCTGGGAATTGAAAATGGTATTCATTTCGATGATTACTATTTTGAATTCATCTATGTTTCAAAAACACAATATTTAAGTTACAAAATATGTTTACATGAAAAAACTTTCACGATTTTTTTTTCAATTATTTTTCACTCCTTGCTATATACTATCTAATATTTCACCAGAACACCTCCTTCTGGGAGTTGAAATTTCTTTTTCTAGTTAGTATAATATATGGATGTGTAACCAGGTAATTTTTTGTTTATACCTTTTTTAAGTATGAAAAGGGACTTACTTCCTGAACACAGCCACGTACATTCAAATAACAATCGAAGCAGGCGTGAAGGCAACACGGAAAATTCAAATTATCCATCGAGGATTTCACATATTTATGATTACCATGAAGAACGGTCGTAAAAAAATTTAACAGCCGCATTCAGAGTCAAATTTTATTTCCTTTATTACTCCACAGTCCTCGCGATTGTATATGATAATAACTTCGATGGATTATTTTCATCGAAATTCGTTTTGTAGGAAATTGTTTTGCAAACTCAATGGTTTTCGAATGGCGTTTCCTTTGCAATTCTGATTTCATTTTATAGTTTCGTTCCAGAAATAAAATCGTCCCGTTTCGAATATGAGGAGAGGAACTTGTCTGAGTGAATGCATTAAAGCATAAATGACGTTCACAGAACCGGAGAAGATAAAAAAAAACAATTGCAGAATGAAGTCTTCCCGTTGAAAAGACTCCATCCAAATCGAATATCTTCAGCAGAAGAGAAATGATACACGAAATGAAATACAACACATAAAAAGATCAATTTCCAGTTGTCATTTCGAAAGTCTTGAAACTTAAGTAACTAACAGGATAAAAGATTACACCAAGATATCCAGACCAAGAAATAAGCTATCAAGAACTTGGATCTGGCAATGATGGGTGATTACTGTTGGTTTGGAAGAGAGAAGACATGACCCTGTATGAAATTGAATTTAATCATCATTTTCAGTCAATATTTTCAATTTGTGTGTTTTTCTTGAATGTTAAGTACGTTTAGTAGGGGTAACATTGAATAAAGTCGATAAATTATACAGTTTGAAAAATCTCAGATAAGAGTTTTTCTATATACATCACATAGGTGCTGTACCATTCACTGTGATTCAATGAATGTTACAAGAAAACCCTAAGTGTTACAACTTATTATTTGTATTCGGATACCATAATGTGGGATCCGAAATTACATTTAGAATTAAGTTAGTTTTTGATTTTTACCTACGGCACTGAAATAAAGTGCACCATTCGGTAAATATATCATCCAGATCGTGGCAGTTGACGATACGTGATACTTCTTGAGTTGAGTGTTAGCAGGTGTCGATTCGAAAAAGTCGAGAATCATGGAAAATGATAACTCATCATTAGACGCAGTTTGAAGGAACTGATTTGACAAGAATTTTCAGTAGTAATTTAACTAGAGCAATGAAAATTATCGATTCATTTTCATTTGCAAGAGTTGAATTTTATAAGGAAATTTTATGAATCAATCAAATCGTATTGTGACACTGTCAGTTGATATCACAGCTCTCTAAGTACAATGTCGCGATTTGGAAACGCTTCTGCAGTAGATTTTGATGAGAATATAGACAATCTTAAGCCAACGAATAAAAAAAAGGCAGTATGGAGACATTTTCAAGAGTTTTGTGCCAAAAAAAATTACTCATTAGAAGGAGGAACATCGGTGGAAAAAACTGCCTTCATTCGAAAGGACTGGGCAAGCAACATGAGCAAGAAGGGTGGATCCCTTTATAAAGGATGTGTGGGGAAAACAATATGGAACGTGACAGCAAAACTTGTTCAGGAAAAATATTACGGTATTGCAATAAACCCATTTAATGATGTAAAGATTTAAATCTGCTAGGGGTGCAAAATGTTACAAATGAGCCCGGAAAAGAGATAAGAAAGCTCATCGGCCTTTACTTACAAAGAATGGCAAAATAATGGTAAATGGTTCAAGAATATCCCAGTTAGCAGAAACGAAATCGCAAATGGACAAAGCTGTCTGTCCAAAAAGCAGGTCTCGATAGCGAAAAGTTCAAATTTACGAACCATTCTCACCGAGCAACTGCCTTAAGCCATCTATCCAACGTTGGAGTAAACGAAAACCAGCTAACGAAAATAACGGGACATGGAAATGTCAGTTCAATAAAACCTTATTTACAACTCGATAAAGAGTTCCACGAGGAAATGATAAAGAAAATGAGAAACAGAGAGAGAAACCAGTTCAGTGTTTCTTCAGTTTCAACTTCTGTAACGTTGTTTCTGAGCAACAACAAACTTCGACTGGATCAGTAATAAATTTTAATAATTGCATTATTAATTGCAAAAACTTCAATGACTAGGTTTAAGAGTCACCATGTTACTTTAATTCTTTAATAAAAAATAAACGTTTATAATTACGTCTGAATCTATTTTGAAGGACCTGATAATTTTGCACTAGTGCTCACTATCGATAATTTGCACTAGTGCAAAATTATCACCTAATTGTATGCTCATTGGCTGAAACAACAATAAAAAAAATAGTTGGAACATTGTTGAAATGTCAAATTTGACAGATGAAAAAAAACATTTCCCCTAAGTATTTGGAAGTTGTCATTGTTTTGTCTTCTATTCATTAAAAATTCTTTTGAATCCCTAGAACCAGTTAAGATCCTACAATAATATTTAATATCTTATTCAGCTTCATGTTACATAAAAGAACACGTGTGGCATCTATTCGAAATAAGATGATAATATTGTTAATTTAAAAAAAAAAAATTTTATTTATCTTACAATGCATGTAGGTTATTCAGGAATGTTTATCATTGAATCTACAGGGTCTTTCACGAGGAACCTCACCCATATTTATACGGGAAACTACTGAACGTATTTTCATGAAATTCAGCACTTATAAGTATTTCACGATGCTGATGAAATCTAAAATATTTTCAAGGCATGAGCACCTCCGGTTTTTCCGGAAATGACGTCAACTTCCGTTTTTCAAATTAGAACACCATTTTTTTATTGCAGAAATAGATTCCTTAGAAAATTTCAAGTTATTTTGATGTAACATTTTTCAGTTTTGGTTGGAAAATTCTCTCTGAGCGGGAAAATTCGAAAAAAAAAATCGAAAATAGAGCTCCGCTGAAACAAGAAAAACTTCGAGGTTTTGGATGGAAAATTTTCATTTTTGGGATTTTTCAAGATGTAAGATTGATGTATCCACTTTAAAAATCGAAATCGCGATTCATGATACAGGGGGTGAAAAAATCGCTTTCAAAATTAGGGATGACAAAATCGTGAAAAATCAATTTTTTCAAATTAGAACCCCATTTTTTTATGGCAGATATTGAATCTACGTTAAAAAATAATGTGAGTTTATGCATCACACCCCTTGCCCTAAAATGGATATTTTCTGAGTTATTCACAAAAAACTGTTTTTCGTCTTGAATTTTCAGCTATTTCTTTTCCCTTCACGCAAAAAAGATGAAATTTTCAGGAACTGTTATTTGAACCATGTTTTAGATTTTACTACCCTAATATGCAAGAGAAAAAAGTTATAAAATCGATCACTATGCCTAATTTTACCAATGAAGATTATTTAAATCTCATTCTACTTCATGGAGAATGTAATAAAGTTGTACATAGAACGATTCGACTGTTCATTGAGAGGTTCCCTTCTTGAAACCGACTTCAACTTACTAAATCTAAATTGACAAAGAATGGTTCTTTCAATAGGCATAACAGTCATTATTGGGATGAAGAGAACAACCACCACTTCAGACAATGGAACTTTCAAGAGACCTGGAGTTTCAATGTTTTTTGCGCCATCAAAAATAATGCAATTCTCGATGTTCACATTTATGATGGGACTTTAACTGGTAAGATAGAACACTACACATGTTTGCATTATTTAAAGAATGTTCTCCCTTAGGAGATAGATATTCTGACATATTGACTCAAATAATTGAGCCGCTAGTACAGAACCATAATGACTTATGGTATCAACAAGATTGTCTACTCAACTCTCCTGACTGATAAAGAGGACTGCATAGAACGAGTCAGAAATGCGTTCAGGTTTGTTTAGATTTTTAGATTCATAGTTTTGAAACTCAATTTGGTTTTTAACACTTTTGCAGATCTCTTTCTCCCGATGAAATAAGAAGAGCAACGCACGAAGCATTCCTGAGACGTATAAATAAATGTCTAGAAATTAACGGTCAAAACTTTGAGCATCTTCTCTAGTTATAACTGCGAGAGTTTGCCATGGTTCTCCTAATAGTAACTTGAAGTCGGTTTCAAGAAGGAGTGAAAAATCTACAGCATGGTTCAAATAACAGTTCCTGAAAATTTCATCCTTTTTGCGTGAAGGGAAAAGAAATAGCTGAAAATTCAAGACGAAAAACAGTTTTTTGTGAATAACTCAGAAAATATCCATTTTAGGGCAAGGGTGTGATGCATACACTCACATTATTTTTTAACGTAGATTCAATATCTGCCATAAAAAAATGGGGTTCTAATTTGAAAAAATTGATTTTTCACGATTTTGTCATCCCTAACTTTGAAAGCGATTTTTTCACCCCCTGTATCATGAATCGCGATTTCGATTTTTAAAGTGGATACATCAATCTTACATCTTGAAAAATCCCAAAAATGAAAATTTTTCATCCAAAAACCTCGAAGTTATTCTTGTTTCAGCGGAGCTCTATTTTCGATTTTTTTTCGAATTTTCCCCTCAGAGAGAATTTTCCAACCAAAACTGAAAAATGTTACATCAAAATAACTTGAAATTTTCTAAGGAATCTATTTCTGCAATAAAAAAATGGTGTTCTAATTTGAAAAACGGAAGTTGACGTCATTTCCGGAAAAACCGGAGGTGCTCATGCCTTGAAAATATTTTAGATTTCATCAGCATCGTGAAATACTTATAAGTGCTGAATTTCATGAAAATACGTTCAGTAGTTTCCCGTATAAATATGGGTGAGGTTCCTCGTGAAAGACCCTGTATAGGTTTATGGTAACTGAAATAAAATACATCAGTTTGAGACTTAATGTCTTTCAAATATCTGGAAAATACCGCGTCAATAGTATTCCCATATTTTGTTGTGGATTCTTGTGGATCATTATTCATTTTTAAATTCAATGTTTCCGAAAAAAAGTTGTCAGCAGCTCTGATTTTTTATTAGCGAAGTTAATATTGAGATCGCCAGCCAAGATAAGACGAAATTTATTACCATTTGTACCAAGTATTTTCGACCCTTCTTCAGTGTACTCCAGTAAAGTACGATGAATAAAATGCTCTACCTCGTTCAATTTTGGATTCGGAGAAATGTAAATTGCTACCATGACTATGTGTAGGCCATTTCTAAGTTTGAATAAGCATACAAGAATATCTCCAATAAATGAGCGTCTAACATTAACATCGCTAACCTTTTCAATATTATTTCAATATTCGGAGTCATTATCGAAATGCGATTTCTATCACTAATGAAATCTAAGACACTTTGAGCTATCGTCTGAACACTATTTAAAGACAGTCTTTTGAATTCTTGCAAAAAAGATGCAGTCGATGCAGCTTGCCTTCGATTATAATAAAACTCAAATGCAGAATTATAATTTTTTGTCGTAATATACAATTTTTCAATATTAGACACCCGAGAGAGTGCAACATAGACGAGTTTCTGAGAATGTGATTTACTATACTCATATATACTATTTCGTCAAAAGTTCCACCTTGCGACTTATGTATAGTTAGAGCAAGAGCTGAAGTTAATGAAAAATGTTTGCGTTTGGCTATACATTTTCTATCCGATGTAAATGAAATATTTGCCGTTCGTAATTCAATGGGAACAGCGAGTTTGCCGACTCTATTCCGCACTGCTAGAGTGGCTGCACGTATCCTTCTAGTCGCAAGCACCCAAACACCGTGCCGAAGTCTGCCGAACCGAACCGACGATACACAGCTGTGTTAGATTTTTTCGTTCGGAATTTCTACATTCGGTCGCCGCGCTCAAAACCTGAGATAAAAGCTATGCAATAGCTCAAAAATTTTTTGTCGACCAGTGTAATCAATGCTAATATACCCTCATCCGGC